>ONZH01001704.1:0-122730 GCA_900303285.1 Rhinella marina
GAGCATATGTTATCCCTCTCCATACAGTGAAACGAGCATATGTTATCCCTCCCCATACAGTGAAACGAGCATATGTTATCCCTCTCCATACAGTGAAACGAGCATATGTTATCCCTCTCCATACAGTGAAACGAGCATATGTTATCCCTCTCCATACAGTGAAACGAGCATATGTTATCCCTCTACACAGAGTGACATGAGCATATGTTATCCCTCTCCATAGAGCGAAATGAGCATATGTTACCCCTCTCCATTAAGTGACACAAGCATATGTTATCCCTCTCCATACAGTAAAACGAGCATATGTTATCCCTCTCCATACAGTAAAATGAGCATATGTTATCCCTCTCCATAGAGTGAAATGAGTATATGTTATCCCTCCCCATACAGTGAAACGATCATATGTTATCCCTCTCCATAGAGTGAAATGAGTATGTTAATTCATATGTTATCCCTCTCCATAGAGTGAAATGAGCATATGTTATCCCTCCCCATACAGTGAAACGAGCATGTTATCCCTCTCCATAGAGTGAAATGAGCATATGTTATCCCCTCCCATACAGTGAAACGAGCATATGTGAAATGAGCATATGTTATCCCTTCCCATACAGTGAAATGAGCATATGTTATCCCTCTCCATAGAGTGACATGAACATATGTTATCCCTCTCCATAGAGCGAAATGAGCATACATTATCCATGAGTTCATCCTATCCATTTATCCCATGAGTTAATAGAGACTGTGACCTTGGGATTAGTCCAGGGGGCCACGCACCTCAGTGCTTCATCCGTGGTACGTCAGGTGTGGCTGATACTTCTGAAAAATACAGTTCTCGCCTCAAGGGACAAGGAAATGATACGTCTGAAAGAGAGAAGAGCTGAGAAAATTCCCCCGGCGTCCTGTCATCCACACGGCAATTATGTAAGAAGACACCAGACAGAAACTGCACCATAAGAGTCACCTCCAAAAATAGCAAGGCCGGGGGTAAGGGGGTCCGATGTGCGGTGGAGCAGGATCCCCTAAACATATCCTCTTTGTAGCTGCATGGGGGACCAAATGTCAGACGGCGACTGAGGAACTGCAGGTCCCAGCAGGGGCTTGTGTAGAAGGGCCTGTGTGGACATCCATGGGGGGTGCTACTCCTTACTAGGGACCAGATAACAGGTGTACCACTGATCACCAGGGAACAGATACCAGGTGTACTGACACCAGGGAACATACCAGGTGTACACCAGATCACCACCAGGTGTACCACTTGATCACCAGATACCAGGTGTACTGATCACCAAGGGACCAGATACAGGTGTACCACTGATCACCAGGGACCAGATACCAGGTGTACCACTGATCACCAGGGAACAGATACCAGGTGTACCACTGATCACCAGGACCAGATACCAGGTGTACCACTGATCACCAGGGACCAGATACCAGGTGTACCACTGATCACCAAGGACCAGATACCCAGGTGTATCACTGATCACCAGATACCAGGGTACCACTGATCACCAGAACCAGGTGTGCCACTGATCACCAGGACCAGATACCAGGTGTACCACTGATCACCAGGGGACACAGATACCAGGGGTGTACCACTGATCACCAGGGACCAAATACCAGGTGTACCCCACTGATCACCAGGGACCAGATACCAGGTGTACCACTGATCACCAGGGACCAGATACCAGGTGTACCACTGATCACCAAGGACCAGATACCAGGTGTGTACCACTGATCACCAGGGACCAGATGCAGGTGTACCACTGATCACACCAGATACCAGGTGTACCACTGATCACACCAGATTACACTGATCACCAGGTGTACCACTGACCATCACGAGACCAGATACCAGGTGTACCACTGATCACCAGGACCAGATGCCAGGTGTACCACTGATCATGAGGAACGAGATACCAGTGTTACCACTGATCACGAGGAACAGGATACCAGGATGTACCACTGATCACCAGGGAGCCACTGATCACCAGATGTACCAGGTGTACCACTGACACAGAAAGGTTACCACTGATCACCAGGACCAGATGTAGGACACTGATCACCAGGGACCAGATACCAGGTGTACCATGATTCACCAGGACCAGATGTCAGGTGTACCACTGATCACAAAGGACCAGATACCAGGTGTACCACTGATCACCAGGGACCAGATGCCAGGTGTACCACTGATCACCAGGGACCAGATGCCAGGTGTACCACTAATCACCAGGGACCAGATGCCAGGTGTACCAGGATGTACCAGTGTACCACTGATCACCAGGACCAGATGTCAGGTGTACACTGATCACTAGGGAGACCAGATATCCAGATACCAGGTGTACCACTGATCACCAGATACCAGGTGTACCACTAATTACCAGGGACCAGATACCAGATGTACCACTGATCACCAGGGACCAGATGTCAGGTGTACCACTGATCACCAAGGACCAGATACCAGGTGTACCACTGATCACCAAGGACCAGATACCAGGTGTACCACTGATCACCAGGGACCAGATGCCAGGTGTACCACGGATCACCAGATACCAGGTGTACCACTGATCACCAGAGACCAGGTGTGCCACTGATCACCAGGGATGCCAGATGTACCAGGGTTACCACTGATCACCAGAATAAACTGATGATCACCAGGGACCCAGATACCAGGTGTCCAGCCACTGATCACCAGGACCACAGATGTACCACTGATCACCAGGGACCAGATGTCAGGTGTGTACCACTGATCACCAGGGACCAGATGCCAGGTGTACCACTGATCACCAGGGACCAGATGCCAGGTGTACCACTATCACAGGGAACCAGATGCCAGGTGTACACTGATCACCAGGGACCAGACCACACCATACCAGATACCAGGTGTACCACTGATCACCAGGGCGTTACCACTACCCAGACCACAGGTGTACCACTGATCACCAGGAACCAGATACCAGGTGTACCAACTGATCACCAGGACGAGATACCAGGGCTACCACTGATCACCAGGGACCAGATGCCAGGTGTACCACTGATCACGAGGAATACCAGGGTGTACCACTGATCACCAGGGACCAGATGCCAGGTGTACCACTGATCACCAGGACCCAGATACCAGGTGTACCACTGACACAGGACCAGATGTCAGGTGAACCACTGATCACCAGGGACCAGATACCAGGTGTACCACTGATCACCCAGATACCGGACCAGATGCCAGGTGTACCACTGATCACCAGACCAGATACCAGATGTACCACTGATCACCAGGGGACCAGATGTCAGGTGTACCACTGATCACCTAGGGACCAGATGTCAGGTGGTACCACTGATCACCAAGGACCAGATACCAGGGTACCACTGATCACCAGGCCAGACAGATACCAGGTGTACACTGATCACCAGGGACCAGATGCCAGGTGTACCACTGATCACCAGGGACCAGATACCAGGTGTACCACTGATCACCAGGGACCAGATGCCAGGTGTACCACTGATCACCAGGGACCAGATGCCAGGTGTACCACTGAATCACCAGGGACCAGATGCCAGGTGTTACCACTGATCACCAGACCAGATACCAGGTGTACCACTGATCACCAGGGACCAGATGCAGGTGTACCACTGATCACCAAGGACCAGATACCAGGTGTACCACTGATCACCAGAGGACCAGATACCAGGTGTACCACTGATCACTAGGGGACCCAGATACCAGGTGTTACCACTGATCACCAGGGCCCAGATGCCAGGTGTACCACTGATCACCAGGTACCAGGTGTACCACTGATCACCAGGGACCAGATACCAGATGTACCACTGATCACCAGGGACCAGATGTCACCAGGACCAGAGTACCAGGTGTACCACTGATCACCAAGGACCAGATACCAGGTGTACCACTGATCACCAGGGACCAGATGCCAGGGTGTACCACTGATTCACCAAGGACCAGATACCAGGTGATCACCACTGATCACCAGTGACCAGGTGTGCCACTGATCACCAGGGACCAGATGCCAGGTGTACCACTGATCACAGGGACCCAGATGCCAGGTGTACCACTGATCACCACCAGATCAGGTACCACTGATCACCAGGACCAGATGCCAGGTGTACCACTGATCACCAGGGACCAGATCCAGGTGACCAGATGCTGAATCACCAGGACCAGATACCAGGTGTTACCACTGATCACCAGACCAGATGCCAGGTGTACCACTGATCACCAGGACCAGATGCCAGGTGTACCACTGATCACCAGGGACCAGATGTACCAGGTGTACCACTGATCACCAGGGACCAGATGCCAGGTGTACCACTGCTGATCACCAGATACCAGGTGTACCACTGACCACCAGGACCAGATGTCAGGTGTACCACTGATCACCAGAGGACCAGATGCCAGGTTACCACTGATCACCAGGGACCAGATGTCAGGTGTTACCACTGATCACCAAGGACCAGATGCCAGGTGTACCACTGATCACAGGGACCAGATACCAGGTGTACCACTGATCACCAGGGAACCAGATGCCACTAATCACCAGATACCAGGTGTACCACTGATCATGAGGAACAAGATACCAGGTGTACCACTGATCACCAGGGACCAGATGCCAGGTGTACCACTGATCACCAGGGACCAGATGTCAGGTACCCTGATCAGCAGAGACTAGATGCCAGGTGTGCACCACTGATACAGGGACAGATACCAGGTGTACCACTGATCACCAGGGACCAGATACCAGGTGTACCACTGATCACCAGGGACCAGATACCAGGTGTACCACTGATCACCAGGGACCAGATACCAGGTGTACCACTGATCACCAGGGACCAGATGCCAGGTGTACCACTGATCACCAGATACCAGGTGTACCACTGATCACCAGAGACCAGGTGTGCCACTGATCACCAGGGACCAGATGCCAGGTGTACCACTGATCACCAGGGTGCCCAGATGCCAGGTGTACCACTGATCACCAGGGACCAGATACCAGGTGCTACCACTGATCACCAGGGACCAGATACCCAGGTGTACTACACTGATTACCAAGGGACCAGATACCAGGTGTACCCACTGATCACCAGGGACCAGATTCCAGGTGTACCACTGATCACCAGGGACAAGAATGTACCAGGTGTACCACTGATCACCAGGGACCAGATGTACCACTGATCACCAGGGACCAGATGCAGGTGTACCACTGATCACCAAGGACCAGATACCAGGTGTACCACTGATCACCAGGGACCAGATACCAGGTGTACCACTGATGACCAGGGACCAGATACCAGATGTACCACTGATCACCAGGGGCCAGGTGTACCACTAATCACCAGATACCAGGTGTACCACTGATCACCAGGGACCAGATACACCACTAATTTATTCCAGGGACCAGATACCAGGTGTACCACTGATCCACCAGGGACCAGATGTCAGTGACCACTGATCACCAGGGACCAGATACCAGGTGTGTACCACTGATCACCAGGGACCAGATGCCAGGTGTACCACTGATCACCACTGATCACCAGATTACCAGGTGTACCACTGATCACCAGGAATCACCAGGGACCAGATGATCAGGGACCAGATGCTGTACCACTGATCACCAGGGACCAGATACCAGGTGTACCACTGATCACCAGGGACACAGATACCAGGTGTACCACTGATCACCAGATACCAGATGTACACTGATCACAGGGATCCAGATACCAGGTGTACACTGATCACCAGGGACCAGATACCAGGTGTACCACTGATCACCAGGGACCAATAAGATACCAGGTGTACCACTGATCACCAGGGACCAGATACCAGGTGTACCACTAGATTACCAGGGACCAGATGTACCAGATGTACCACTGATCACCAGGGACCAGATGTCAGGTTATGTACCACTGATCACCAAGAACCAGATGCCAGGTGTACCACTGATCACCAGGACCAGATGTCCAGGTGTACCACTGAATCACCAAGGACCAGATTTGTACCACTGATCACCAGGGACCCAGGTGTTACCACTGATCACCAGGGACCAGATGCCAGGTGTACCACTGATCACCAGGGTACCACTTGATGTACCAGGTGTACCACTGATCACCAGGCACAGGTGACCACCAGGATACCAGCGTGTACCACTGATCACCAGGACCAGATACCAGGTGTACCACTGATCACCAGGGACCAGATGCCAGATGTACCACTGATCACCAGGGGCCAGGTGTACCACTAATCACCAGATACCAGGTGTACCACTGATCACCAGGGACCAGATACCAGGTGTACCACTGATCACCAGGGACCATATGTCAGGTGTACCACTGATCACCAAGGACCAGATACCAGGTGTACCACTGATCACCAAGGGACCAGATACCAGGTGTACCACTAATCACCAGATCACCACTGATCACCACAGATACCAGGTGTCCACTGATCACCAGGGACCAGTACAGTGTACCACTAATCACGAGGGACCAGATACCAGGTGTACCACTGATCACCAGGGACCAGATACCAGGTGTACCACTGATCACCAGGGACCAGATACCAGGTGTACCACTGATCACCAGGGACCAGATACCAGGTGTACCACTGATCACCAGGGATACCAGACCACTGATCACCAGGGATACCAGGTGTACCACTGATCACCAGGGATCAGATACCAGGTGTACCACTGATCACCAGGGATCAGATACCAGGTGTACCACTGATCACCAGGGATCAGATACCAGGTGTACCACTGATCACCAGTAACATGTTCATTGTGTAACAAAATTAGTTACCTACTTTGGTGTTTAATTTCCTCACTATTTTCAACATTTTTTAAGTTTTTTTTTTTTTTTTTACTTGCAACCTACCCTGGCGCAATTTTTTTTACTTGCAACCTACCCTGGCGCAAATTCATTTCCCTTGTTAATTTCGTATTTCTCCTTGTTTCTCTGTCCTCTTCACTCCCGGCGCAAAGATTTTTTTCTATGGCAGCGCAACAGTAAAGTGAAGAGGGCGGTATGTATTTTTTTAGGGGGTCTAATAGCTTAGGTGGTTCCGCTAGGTGTGTCCTATATACAATGGCGAGGCATAAGGTAAAAAATATATATACGTTTTTCAGACTGCCTCAAAGGGGTTGTCCAAGTAGGTCCTGGGCATTGCTTCCGTAACCGTCCCACCCAGGGCACTCTGCATCTCTCCATGTCAGGATGTCTATGCCTGGACAATCCCTTTAACTTGGGAAGTATGGCTAATCTCTATGTTCAGACATTGTAGATACTTGGCCACAATCCCAGTATGCTATATGAAAACAAAAAAAAATCCAGAACCGCTTCATAAAAAAACGCATACATTTTGGTGTGTAAAAGTCAAAACGTTTCCAAATCTACATTTTTCCCCTGCTTCAGGACCACTTCATTCACTGACAGGAAGCAAAGATCTTGAAAGGTCAGCGCTTCAAACCATCGTTATGGAAACGAGGCTGGGGCTGAGCAGCCGCACACTAGAGGGCGCTCTCAGCAAGAGGATCGATCTGGGAGCGCAGCCTCTCTCCCTGACCAATGCCAGAGAGGATGCCTCGGCTGTTACCATGACAACCCGTGTTGTGCCCCCGTGAAGGGGCGGCGGCCATTTTAACTTCTCGCAACTACCGCAAAAAGTCCCCAGCCATTCATAATAACCGAGCTATCGCCTATCGGGACGTCTATATCGCCGACATCAGGGCCTGGGGGAGTAACCCCGAGAGGCGAGTCACGTGATCGAAGGTAAACTAAGGGTGACGTTGAAAGGAGGGGCGTGGCTATGCGTCACGGCCGCCGCTGAGGAGGAGGAGGAGCGGTCGGGCGGTGCAGTATCGGCCTCACAGGCAGCGGACAGGCGCCTCCCTCCTCCGTAGGACAAAGCTGGGGATCACGGGGGAGAAGCAGGCTAGTCGTTAGGACCGGGCAGTGCGGCGGGTTCTCGAATAGGCCCGGCGGTATTGGCAGCAGCAACAGGTGGGTCATGGTAAAATCCTTGAAGGAGAGATATGGCCGTGTGTGGGGGTGGGGGCTGGTCACAGGACTGCTGGAGGGGGTCAGCAGGTAGTTAGGGGGGGTGTCCTACTCCAGATGAGCACTGGGGGATGGGTGTTCTGTACTTACAGGGGAGACTGGCCCTGCGACATGTACATATGTTACATGTATGTGCTCTGACGTGTGAGGGCTTCAGTCTGGAAGGGATCGGGGCATGTAAATATCTTATGGAGTGTTCCCCTTTAACAGTCAGCACCCCACCCCAATGTCAGATGTCACATGGGGGGGCAGCAGGGGGCTCAAATATCGAAAAGTTCTGCAACTTTGTGGTTCCATCTGTCACTCTTTCTAAGATCTCTCCTTGCTGTCAGTGAATGGGAACTATCGCAGTTTGTGACAAATGTATCCAGTCCCCATGATCAGACTCCAGACTGAAACATTGTAGCAAACAGTCCCCACAGCTAGGAGACTGGTGCTGCTGAGGTTACTGTGACAAATCCCCAGCTGTGAGAGGTACGGGTCTTGTGGACGGTGCAGAATCAGATCTGTGTGGGGGGAGGGGATGTACAGGTCGCTTACATAGGGCTGCCACCGCTGAGGGAGCGTTTCAGTGTGTCGGTAGTTGTCAGGAGATAGGAGGAGGATAAGAAATCACAGATTTGCAATTGTGGGGGGATGATGTCATCCAGGCCGGCTCTGACGAGGTGGGGGTCCTGATCAGTGTAAGGTGTGCTTGGACGGTTTGCTAGCGGTATATCGGACTGCCGGACTGTGGTGCCCACTGGATGGCGGCAGCGGGGATTTAACAAACAGAAGGATTGGACATGTTGAAATCCAGCAGTCCAATCCTTTCCCTCTGACATCTGCCATTGGGGAAGCATCTAGAGGCCCCACATCCCCTACACATTAGGCCTAATTCACACGACCTCGTGTCTGCAAAATCCGGATGTGGTCCGACCGACTGACTTCAGTGGATCTGTGGTCTACGTTTTGTGGACATCTTTTTGTGGAACGGACGTACGGATAATCCATGAGCTTTCCGCATCCGTATGTCCGTTCCACAATGAGATAAAACACGTCCTGTACTTGGCAGCGACATGCGCTCCACTGACCCTTTGAAGTCAATGGTATCTGCAAAAAAGGCAGATGCAACTGCAGATCGTGGACTGTAAATACGGTCGTGTGCATGAGGTCGTAGATGGTCGGTGTTTTTTTTTTTTTTAATGTGTATGGCCACGCGCCACCATATGGCAGCACACAGAGTCCATACTACAGTCCTTGGACTTATACCTTCTCTTCTCCTCCGCAGGTCTCACCCTGAATGAGCCCCGTCCGTCACCCGGTCGCCGTCATTACTTCTCTGGAGCGGACGCTGACTCCGGCTTTTATAAATGCGGTACGGAGCCAAGATGATGCCGGTGAGTCCATGGAGGATACGGTGGGGTTTTTTGTTGCGTTGTCGTTGGGCGGTGCAGGTTTCTTTTTCCGTAGCCAGTATCAGGTGAGACCCCCCCCCCCGTCATTCGTCAGTCACCTGGTCGCTATGTAGCAGTACGGTGGTGTATCTGGTTACTGGCTTTGTAATGTAAATGGTGGGGGGCTGCACTGAATACACCGCCAGCCGTCGTACCTGTGTGATATACGTAATCTATCATTTAGAAATGGCGTAATGGGGTCTGATCCTGCAGCTGGAGGTCCCTACTGCCAGTTCGTACATTCTTGGGATGGGTGGGGATACGACCGCTATCATGTGAAGGGGGGGGAGGGGTAAATCCTCTTTATCATCTTCTCGCTGGGTAGGGTGGTCGGTTCCACGAAGAATCTGGATGTTTGTTCTAGGCTTACATCCTCTGTGCTGCTGTGGGTCTGCTTTTTCTCACTGTGGCAGCCGCAGCCCTACAGGTTTCGGAGTTTTCCCAGATGTAAATAAACAGCCAAGATCTCTATAAACCCGTCACATTGTGGGTGCGGCGGGGGTTACCGGCAGGTTAGTGACATGTCGGCTCTCCTCTCCTTTACATCCATCATGTGATAAATCACGGCAGGATCCGGGCTCCACAATATGTCATGTGAATTACTGGTTGGGGAGGGGGTTACCTCGCCCGAACCTGCGTGTAAGTGTGAAAACCGTGCAAAGACTTGCCCCTCGCCCAGTGGTTTGCTGCGCCCCTCGCCCAGTGGTTTGCTGCGCCCCCTCGCCCAGTGGTTTGCTGCGCCCCCTCGCCAGTGGTTTGCTGCGCCCGCCCAGTGGTTTGCTGGCGGCCCCTCGCCCAGTGGTTTGCTGCGCCCCTCGCCCGTGGTTTGCTGCGCCCCCTCGCCCAGTGGTTTGCTGCGCCCCTCGCCCAGTTGGTTTGCGCGCCCCCTCGCCCAGTGGTGCCCCCCTCGGCCCAGTGGTTTGCTGCGCCCCCTCGCCCAGTGGTTTGCTGCGCCCCCTCGCCCAGTGGTTTGCTGCGCCCCCTCGCCCCAGTGGTTTGCTGCGCCCCCTCGCCCAGTGGTTTGCTGCGCCCCTCGCCCAGTGGTTTGCTGCGCCCCTCGCCCAGTGGTTTGCTGCGCCCCCTCGCCCAGTGGGTTTGCTGCGCCCCCTCGCCCAGTGGTTTGCTGCGCCCCCTCGCCCAGTGGTTTGCTGCGCCCCCTCGCCCAGTGTTGCTGCGCCCCCTCCCCAGTGGTTTGCTGCGCCCCCTCGCCCAGTGGTTTGCTGCGCCCCCTCGCCCAGTGGTTTGCTGCGCCCCCTCGCCCAGTGGTTTGCTGCGCCCCCTCGCCCAGTGGTTTGCTGCGCCCCCTCGCCCAGTGGTTTGCTGCGCCCCCTCGCCCAGTGGTTTTCTGCGCCCCTGGCCCTGTGGCTTTTCTGCGCCCCTGGCCCTGTGGCTTTTCTGCGCCCCTGGCCCTGTGGCTTTTCTGGCGCCCCTGGCCCTGTGGCTTTTTCTGCCGCCCCTGGCCCTGTGGCTTTTCTGCGCCCCTGGCCCTGTGGCTTTTCTGCGCCCCTGGCCCTGTGGCTTTTCTGCGCCCCTGGCCCTGTGGCTTTTCTGCGCCCCTGGCCCTGTGGCTTTCTCTTTCTTCCCCTCTCACATATTGCACAGACAACCCACCGGTTAATACGAGTGTACCCTGTGTAATACGTCAGTTCCCCTGTGGTGGCGCTGCAGGTTACCCCCATCGGGAGGACCTTCTGGGATCTTTTTATTATCAGGGATTCATACAACTAGAAGGGGGTTGTCTAAAGAGAACTACTACTCCCACCATAGACTCATTATTTGTGCCCCCCTCCCAGTGGAAGCGTGATTTACTGATCCCAGTGGTTTCCTGACCCGTGTGACCCGTTGTCTGTTGAGATGGCGGTGGTTTGACCCCCTCGGACGTTCAGCCTCTGGTTCTGGCTCTTCTTCGGCGCTCTTTGGTTGTGATTCGTGAAGTAACACAAGGTGCCGTTCAGTAGAACAGAGATCTCCATTGTCTGTGCCGCAGAGCCGTTGTCAGCAGTTCTCTGCGCGCGGTCAGCTCTGCTGTGTTTGCTGTCACTGAGCGGAGTAGTTCTCTGCACCGTCTCTCGCCGGGATCTTTTTGAAAAATGCACTGTGTTGTCGGAGAGTAAAGGTCACGCTCCCAGTGGAATCTACCTGCTCAGGTTCAGTTTGGATTTACCTCGTATGTAGCTAGAATAGATTGCTGTCATGAAGACCTCTGCTTGCAGTCAATGAAAGAAAACCATATTGTTTAAACGCAAAGGGATGAGCTAAAGAAAAATGTTCCACTGGATTCCACCGCAGACCCCCTTCCTTCCCCCTACACCAGCACAGTGAGTACAGTGATCCTCACACCACTGCAGGGGCCCCGTTCTCATCATTGTAGGGGCCCCAGTGATCACGTGGACAGGTGATACATGATAATAGGAGAATGAAGCTATTACAGCCCCCTGTATATTCCGCATATAGTGTGGGGGTGACTGATGAGCGGGCGGTCCGGGAACAGCCTCCGTGTCCTCGGTGTGATAATTGGAGGACAATTACTGACAATAACGAGTCGAGGCCGGCATTGTACTCATTGTATACTGTGATTGTGTGAGGTTTCTGCTGTCACAGGATACAGGTGCACCTGAAACTCCCAACATCCAACTCGCAGGAGGATGATGGGAGTCTTACGGAGGAAACTTCTCTGTTCACACACAATTAGTGTGTGGTAATCCTACAGTGTTTTATATTACATATATAGTATCAACCTACACTATGTATTATGTATCCTGTACTGATCCTTCATTACATCTTGTATTATACTGCAGAGCTGCACTCACTATTCTGCTGGTGCAGTCACTGTGTACATACATTACTTATCCTGTACTGATCCTCAGTTACATCATGTATTATACTCCAGAGCTGCACTCACTATTCTGCTGGTGCAGTCACTGTGTACATACATTACTTATACTGTATTATACTCCAGAGCTGCACTCACTATTCTGCTGGTGCAGTCACTGTGTACATACATTACTTATACTGTATTATACTCCAGAGCTGCACTCACTATTCTGCTGGTGCAGTCACTGTGTACATTACTTATCCTGTACGGATCCTGAGTTACATCCTGTATTATACTCCAGAGCTGCACTCACTATTCTGCTGGTGCAGTCACTGTGTACATTACTTATCCTGTACTGATCCTCAGTTACATCATGTATTATACTCCAGAGCTGCACTCACTATTCTGCTGGTGCAGTCACTGTGTACATACATTACTTATACTGTATTATACTCCAGAGCTGCACTCACTATTCTGCTGGTGCAGTCACTGTGTACATACATTACTTATACTGTATTATACTCCAGAGCTGCACTCACTATTCTGCTGGTGCAGTCACTGTGTACATTACTTATCCTGTACGGATCCTGAGTTACATCCTGTATTATACTCCAGAGCTGCACTCACTATTCTGCTGGTGCAGTCACTGTGTACATTACTTATCCTGTACTGATCCTGAGTTATATCCTGTATTATACTCCAGAGCTGCACTCACTATTCTTATATTACTCAGGATCAGTACAGGATAAGTAATGTATGTACACAGCGACTCCACCAGCAGAATAGAGAGTACAGCTCTGGAGTATAATACAGGATGTAACTCAGGATCATTACAGGATAAGTAATGTATGTACACAGTGACTCCACCAGCAGAATAGTGAGTGCAGCTCTGGAGTATAATACAGGATGTAACTCAGGATCAGTACAGGATAAGTAATGTATGTACACAGTGACTCCACCAGTAGAATAGTGAGTGCAGCTCTGGAGTATAATACAGGATGTAACTCAGGATCAGTACAGGATATGTAATGTATGTACACAGTGACTGCACCAGCAGAATAGTGAGTGCAGCTCTGGAGTATAATACAGGATGTAACTCAGGATCAGTACAGGATAAGTAATGTATGTACACAGTGACTGCACCAGCAGAATAGTGAGTGCAGCTCTGGAGTATAATACAGGATATAACTCAGGATCAGTACAGGATAAGTAATGTAATGTGTGTACACAGTGACTCCACCTGCAGAATAGTGAGTGCAGCTCTGGAGTATAATACAGGATGTAACTGAGGATCAGTACAGGATAAGTAATGTAATGTATGTACACAGTGACTGACCGGTATATGTAGATGACTTCTCTGATATCTCCTGTTCCTGTGTCAGGCCTCTTGCTGTGTATTGTGTCCCCTCTTCTCTATGGTTCGGGGCCCCTGTAGACTGGCTCTGTGCGGTTTTGTTCAGCAGTGTTTGTATACTGTGGTTAATGCTGTGTACACAACAGATCTCCTCTTATCTATAAGGAGATGGGCGGGGGAGGGGCGGTGGCCCTTGTGTTGTGTTTGGGATTTCTGTGCACACAACAGCTAATGGCCGGTGACTACCTGTGACCTCCGGGGGCCACCTCCATATCCCCTCTGCTATCTGTCAGATAAGAGCAGGACGGGGTCTGGTGTGTACTGTAAACCTGAAATACAGCAGAGCTGAGGAGGGGGGCACGGGGGTAACGGTGCCTGCCATCCACACCGGTCCTCACCTCATGGTTTGCTGTCAGTGAATGGGGACATTCTCATTTTCTAAGCCTGATATCTTGTGACAGGTCTGCACCCTCCTCCTGCTCTGTAGCATTCCTTTGGGGGGGTTGTCGGGTTTCGTTCACATTGTGAAGGCAGTAAGGATCAGATGATAATAATCAGAAGCTGTGATGTCAGTGTGAACAGAGCCCGGGCCAAACACATCAGGAATTCAATTCTCTGGACGTTCCTGATAGTTTGCTACAATGTATCAGTGCAGTGTAAAAAGTGTCAGAGGATTATATAGACTGGATACAATTGTAACCAACCCCCGGCTGTCTGTGCGGGTTCCTGGAGGTTAAAGGGGTATTCCTATCTCAGACAAGGGGGGCATGTCACTAGGATATCCCCCCCCCCCATTGTCTGATGGGTGCAGGTCCCAGAGGTGGGACCTGCACCATCTCATAAACCCAACCGGCAAAGTGAAGAAGGGCGCAGCACGCATCCCCGGCCACCCTCCATTCATTTCTATGGGGCTTTGCTATGTCTGCCCCATAGAAGTGTTGGTGCTCTCCCATTGACTTCTATGGGGCGTCCGAAAATAGCCGACCAATTGGTGGTGGCCGGACCCGGCACTTCGGGCCACCGCTTTGCCGGCTTCGTTTTAGAGATGGGTGTGGGTCCTGCCCCTATCGGACAATGGGGGGCATATCCTAGCGCTATGCCCCCCTCATTGTCTGTGATGGGGATACCCCTTTAATATTGACGTCCAGTGTGAATTTTGGGGGCACAAATTCACATTTTTACCATAGATGCGCCAGTGGATCCGCACGTGGATTATCCTTTTTGTAATTCAGTGGAGCTAATCTGCTCAGATTTTTTTTTTTTTTTTTGCTAAAAGCCCCATTTATTTGTATTAGGCCTCTGTTCACACTTACGGTACTTTTCTGCATCTAGTGGGTTATTTTATGGCCTAGGAAAGTGCAGCAGATGCCGCCCGCCCAATGTGTGCTGAAGCCGGGCGCATACTCGTTCGACGGGCATCCCCCTATTCATGCATGCTTGGCTCGGCTGAGCATGCCTGTCCCCTCAAGGGGGGAATCCGCTGCCGGACTCCTCTGGGAAAGGAGAAGTCATGTTGAATTCTAGCAGCCTGATCCTTAGCAGCTCAATCCCAGTCACTTGAATGGCACTGAGATGTAGGAAGGCCATGTGACCTGTGGACGCGACGTCACCGGCTGAGGAAGGGGGCCACCCGAGCATCGCAGGGATCCTGACATAATCCTGAAGGTGTGAACGTGGTCTGATGGCTGTATTCATTGTCAGCAAGCAGAGATCTCCAAGGATGGAAGCGTAATGTATATTAGAAAGTTACAGAACTCCGACTGGGTCCGGGCCATACCATTGCTCGCCCCTCTGCGATGTATGGGGGTTATCTGCTCGCCCCTCTGCGATGTATGGGGGTTATCTGCTCGCCCCTCTGCGATGTATGGGGGTTATCTGCTCGCCCCTCTGCGATGTATGGGGGTTATCTGCTCGCCCCTCTGCGATGTATGGGGGTTATCTGCTCGCCCCTCTGCGATGTATGGGGGTTATCTGCTCGCCCCTCTGCGATGTATGGGGGTTATCTGCTCGCCCCTCTGCGATGTATGGGGGTTATCTGCTCGCCCCTCTGCGATGTATGGGGGTTATCTGCTCGCCCCTCTGCGATGTATGGGGGTTATCTGCTCGCCCCTCTGCGATGTATGGGGGTTATCTGCTCGCCCCTCTGCGATGTATGGGGGTTATCTGCTCGCCCCTCTGCGATGTATGGGGGTTATCTGCTCGCCCCTCTGCGATGTATGGGGGTTATCTGCTCGCCCCTCTGCGATGTATGGGGTTATCTGCTCGCCCCTCTGCGATGTATGGGGGTTATCTGCTCGCCCCTCTGCGATGTATGGGGGTTATCTGCTCGCCCCTCTGCGATGTATGGGGGTTATCTGCTCGCCCCTCTGCGATGTATGGGGGTTATCTGCTCGCCCCTCTGCGATGTATGGGGGTTATCTGCTCGCCCCTCTGCGATGTATGGGGGTTATCTGCTCGCCCCTCTGCGATGTATGGGGGTTATCTGCTCGCCCCTCTGCGATGTATGGGGGTTATCTGCTCGCCCCTCTGCGATGTATGGGGGTTATCTGCTCGCCCCTCTGCGATGTATGGGGGTTATCTGCTCGCCCCTCTGCGATGTATGGGGGTTATCTGCTCGCCCCTCTGCGATGTATGGGGGTTATCTGCTCGCCCCTCTGCGATGTATGGGGGTTATCTGCTCGCCCCTCTGCGATGTATGGGGGTTATCTGCTCGCCCCTCTGCGATGTATGGGGGTTATCTGCTCGCCCCTCTGCGATGTATGGGGGTTATCTGCTCGCCCCTCTGCGATGTATGGGGGTTATCTGCTCGCCCCTCTGCGATGTATGGGGGTTATCTGCTCGCCCCTCTGCGATGTATGGGGGTTATCTGCTCGCCCCTCTGCGATGTATGGGGGTTATCTGCTCGCCCCTCCGCGATTTACGGCTTTTCTTCCTCTGAACTCTCGCCCAGGATTTTCTTTGTGCTTCCTCGCCCTTTGCCCTATAATGGGTCTTGCAGGAGGCTGATTCATTCTTTTTAATGCGGGGGAGGGGGGGCTTTTCCCGAGGACACAATACGCTCCAGGACACTATACGCTGTTCTATAATAGGGATGTGACTATCCAGTGGGAACAGATCCATCTTCTGGGAAAGCACACGGACAGTGTATACCGGGGGTGGGGGCTAAGTGATCTCCCCAGTAAGAGCTGTAATGACGGGTGGTCACCCAGCTTTCCCAGAGATGGATAGAACTCGAGCTATAATTCTGCTCAGCAGCTTTGTAAATATACTCTGCTTCAATTTCTCACCGGTTTCAGGATCTCTGCTTGCTGCCAGTGAATAGAATACTATGGTTTGCACACATAGGTGCTTCTCACAGCTGAGGGTTTGCTCCAGGGCTCCCACATCACTCGATGTTGTTTCTGCAGCTGCAGTTCTTTCCCCTTGTTTTTGCCAGGCGCCATCGTCTTCCTCCGTGAACGCCACGGCGGTGCGAACAATGCGTTCTTCCTCCAGTACAATTAAAAGGAAAACCCATCCGCGTAAACAATCCACACTGTGCCAGAGCCTTTCCTCCTGAGCTCCACCTAGCTGAGCCGAGTCGGCGCTGAGCCCGGGTACACAGGTCTGCCATGGTTCAACCTTACACCCCCCCCTCCTCTCCGGGCCGCTTTTCACCAGGAGCAGGGAGGTTGTAGTCCGTCAGATTGTCAGCTCCTCGGGGTGTCCCCCCCCACCTGCATTGTTTTACCTGAAACGTCTCTTCAGTCACTGATCATTTTGCAGGGTTTTGGGATCAGGTTATTCGTAAAATTTACTTAGAGAAAATTTCTAAATCCATAGACACTACCGTCCTCCTAAAGGGGCAGTTTTTGGTGTGATAAAATATTCACACCCCTACGTATTGGCGTTCAATGTCATATAGCAGAGCACAGCGCTCGTCCTGTAGAGAATGAATGGCCCCTGTTCTTGAGATCGGTGGAGGGTTTCAGTGTTTTGGACCCTCACCGATCAGATACAGAGGATGTGTTTCCAATTTGGCAGTACCCCTTTAAAGGGGTTGTCCCATGAAAAATATTCTACAGTTTTCAAACCAGCACCTGGATCTGAATACTTTTGTAATTGCATGTGATTAAAAATTTAGCATAGTCGCTGAGTTATTCAGTAAAATGTATCTGTATAGCGCCAACTGGTGTTTCTTCTTTTCCTTATTTCTTTGACCTGCTCACTGAGAAGGCCGCACATGCTCAGTTTCATCCTTCAACTGCCTCCTGAGCTGTGATGGGGAGAGCTGAGACACGCCTCCTGAGCTGTGATGGGGAGAGCTGAGACACGCCTCCTGAGCTATGATAGGGAGAGCTGAGACACGCCTCCTGAGCTGTGATGGGGAGAGCTGAGACACGCCTCCTGAGCTGTGATGGGGAGAGCTGAGACACGCCTCCTGAGCTGTGATGGGGAGAGCTGAGACACGCCTCCTGAGCTGTGATGGGGAGAGCTGAGACACGCCTCCTGAGCTGTGATGGGCAGAGCTGAGACACGCCTCCTGAGCTGTGATGGGCAGAGCTGAGACACGCCTCCTGAGCTGTGATGGGCAGAGCTGAGACACGCCTCCTGAGCTGTGATGGGGAGAGCTGAGACACGCCTCCTGAGCTGTGATGGGCAGAGCTGAGACACGCCTCCTGAGCTGTGATGGGCAGAGCTGAGACACGCCTCCTGAGCTGTGATGGGCAGAGCTGAGACACGCCTCCTGAGCTGTGATGGGCAGAGCTGAGACACGCCTCCTGAGCTGTGATGGGCAGAGCTGAGACACGCCTTGATATAAATCTAGCACAGCAATGAATGTGGAGATCTCTGGATCCATGTGAGGTACAGGGCTGGTTCTAGCTTTGTTAGGAAGAGATTGTCATGTACTATATGACGTCTGATTATCATTTTTTACATTAGTCATGGGAGAACCCCTTTAAATGAATGGGTCTGCTGCCGTTCTGTACAATACTGGGTGGGTGCCGTTAGAGGTCATGACACTAAATCAAGACTGCGGCGCCTTTTTCCTTAGGCATGGTGGGAGAACAAAGACGTTGGATCCCCACTGATCATAAAGCGATGGCATGTCCTAGTGATGAGGCCCACCTTTATTGGACTATCCCTTTAAGTGGTGGTGTCGTCTTCATCTTGAGGAGAATGAGGTTTCCTTTTCACTGCTCTGCTCTGTAAAAATGTTGCGAGACCTCTTCACCCACCCAAAAATATCCTCCTAGTGCAAAACTACAACTCCCAGCATGCCCAGACTGCCAACAGCTATCAGCCTACAGCAGGGCATGGTGGGAGTTTTATAATCCCTGCTCTAGTGTAATACGGTAATTAGAAGCCTGGGAGGAGGGGGATGCGGCTGCAGAGGGGGAGACTTCTGATAGGATCACAGTATAAAAAGCATGGGGTGAGAAAACCCCCAAAATTCAGGTTGTAGATATGACTTTTTTATTTTATTTTTTGTTACCATTGGCAACGAAGAGGACGTTTAAAAATGACAGCCTGATACTATAGAAATATGACACAGGGGAATATACTATTACCTGTTCAAAAAAAAAAGCCTGCTTGCATCAATTTTTATAAGTGTCCCTTTATTAAAGAGGACCTGTAACCACTCCATCCTTCTATTATTCCTGCTAGAAGTTTATGAATGGAGTTTGCAATGGGTGTTACCAGTCCCTACACAGTCTGACATTATCCAATCACTGCTGCCTGTGTCAGATTGTGCAGGGACACGCCCCCCCCCCCCCCCCAAATAGGAACAACCTGCTGGACCTTCATTGCAAACTGCTACCATTTCATTCATAAATTCCAGCAGGAATAATAGAGGAATGACGCACCATGTTCATAAGAATAGACGCTCCAGAATTATTACTTGAGGATGCCAGTAGTTAGTAAACCAGACCTGTCTTTTAATGAAGCCTGGCACACCTGGTACAGTAGTAGCCTCACCTGCCTTACCCATAGCACCCGTCTGTCACCCTCGCGGGGATGTAATCTTGCGCTGGCGATGGCGGGTGAAGCGCACACGGATTAGAAAGTGTGAATTAATCTAATCCCATGATGCCTTGTGCGGTTCTCCCCGTGCACCGCTCTCCTCCTGCAGAGAACTATTCCTGGAATGTGTGACACGTAGATAAGATCCTGAGCGAGCGCTGAGTAAACACTGTCACCCGCCGCCCATCCACCCAGGACTGAACGTACCGCCACAGCGTGGCACCTGCATACAGGTTCTAATGAGTCCGACTTCCCCGGAACTGCCCCTTTAAAACGATTTTTAGGCCCCTGTATCCTATGTGTGTGAAAAGTTCTGCAACTTTCTCCTATACAGTATGCCGCCTGTCGGTCTCAAGATCTCTGCTTGCTGTCAGCGGATGAAAACTAAGCCAGTTGTGAAAAGTAATGGGTCAGGGCAGGTCTTCACTCTGTAAATACGCAAATTGGCTCCTATCAGCCAAGTGAGAGACCTGCCTGTCGACAGAACGGTTTCGGGGTTCTTGCCCCTCATTAGGGTACCGTTTGGCTGGTTGAGGTACCAGTGCAGCTCAGAGGGGTACCGGCTCTCATTGAAGAGGGGCAGGGGTCCATGGGAAAGAAGAATTGCCTCCCAGCAGCCAAACCAGACCCCTTTCTGTCGACAGCACGGTTTCGGGTTTCTTGCGCCTCATCAGTGCAGAGTGGGGGGGCTCGCTTGCTGCATGGGATTGCTTAGATGTTGCAGAGTCTGTTCTCTGAGAGCTGGTACCCCCCCCCCCCCAACCTTGGGAGTCATCTGAGGGACGTCGTGCTCCCAGCCAGTACCCTGCCCTGTACTGATGAGGGGCGAGAACCCTCAAACGGTCCTGTCGACAGGTGGGTCCCGGTCTGGCTGCGTTCTTCTTTTCCATGCCGAGCACCGTCTCCGTACACCTCTGCTACATCAGTGCCTCCATGAGCCAAAAAGCGCCCTCCTCTGCGCTGATGAGGGCCAAGAATCCCCAAACCATGGGTCTGTGGTTTGGCAGACATGAGCTAATTTGCATATCTTTTTTTCCCATGGTGCATTGCCTTAAATGTTGTCATCATACAGTGTGGAGTCTCTTCAATGAGAGCCAGAACCTCACTCCATTCACTGATAGCAAGCGGAGATCTTGCTCATAGTGAGGAACTGAAGCACAGAATAGGAGAATTAAGGGGTATTCATTAAAGGGGTATCACTTTATGATCAGAGGGGGTCCGACCTCCCCCACTCCTCTTGAAAATGCAGGGGCCACAGCACAGATCTGTGGGGCCCCACCTCCTCAGCTTTCTTCTTTAGGGACAGAATTGTTGTCGTATTGGCCTTTCTGCTCTCCCTCTCCGACCCTGGGCTTCCAAGAGGGCGACGATTCCTGCTTAAAGTGGCTGTGAGGAGTTAATGGTGGGCACATTTTGGGTAGTTCTGGGGTGCTCTGTAAACCTTAGGGGCGTCTTCTGGTCTCGTCGCCTCCGCAGGGCTGTGCTGTCATCCGGATGGAGCTTCTTCCTAGTCGCACAGGGCAGTGATCCTGACGGAGCCGCCTGTGCCCAGGAAACGGGAAGAACCAGTTATCGGGAGGAGGTGCCCGCCATGACTCACGCCGGCATCGCTGTGTGCCTGGATACTGGTGACATCATTGCCCACAGAAAGATACAGAGCATGTGAGTCACCCCAGGACGATGTACTGTGCATCATCCTCGTGTTACTGTACATGTACGGTATTCACACAGTGTGCTACTGAACCCTGCTGTGCGCCACGTGTCTGTGCCCAGGGGCGTACATAGCGGCGGCACTCGCCTGACGTTTGATGACGCCCTATATGGCGGTTTCTCTTGCCCCCCCTTATGCTTTACCATACTACGCCCAAATAATACAAACCGTACCAGAAAGGGTTACCTATGTAGGTACATCATGGAAGGTGCCCTTCCATAAGTAATGGCACCATGTGGGAGTTGGGGTGATGCACTTTTTTGAGACCACCTGGCCCTAGGGGCTAGAGGGATGGCGGGTCATAAAGCCGCTCTGCCCTTCATGTTTAGATACAGGCCTACAAAAATATCCAGAATTTTTTTTTTTCTTCAGGTGAACGGCGGCCTGGGTACAGCTGTACTGGTGCCCGTACACAACTGCCATCTTGGCACATTATATCTTGGCTTGTATCACTGGTTCCAGGTGTTTCACCAGCCCTGTATTAACATACCAAGGCAGAATGGCATGATGGCACTGCCCCCGGCCACCAGGACCAATGCCCCGGTCAGGTTTTGTTCTCTCCGGCGATCGCCACCTCCCGTTTTTCAGAGTCTGACCCTTTAGATGTAGTTGATTTGAATCTGTAGTTGAAAAATCTGCGATCGTTGCTGCGTCCTGACTTCTGGAATTATGATATTAACTCAAGCATAACCCTGGACCGCCAGGGATTCAGACATTGCTCCTCCACTAGACCACCAGGGAAGCTAGTATTAATCCTTCTCTTTCCTAGACAACCAGGGATTCTTGCTTTTTCTGCATTAGACCACCAGGGAAGCTAGTATTAGTCCCTTGCTTTCCGAGACCACCAGGGAAGCTAGTATTAATCCCTTGCTTTCCTAAACCGCCATGGATTCTGTCATTAATACTCACTTCTCTGGTGGTTTAGTGCAGGAGTAATCTGTCACCTTCTGAGACCATTAGGAAAGCTAGTGTTAATACCTCGCTTTAAGAGAGCACCAGGGATTCTGACATTGCTCCACCACTGGACCACCAGGGATGCTAGTATTAATCCTTCTATTTCCTAGGAAACCCGGGATTCTAGCTTTTCCAGCATTAGACCACCAATGAAGCTAGTATTAATCCTTTGCTTTCCCAGACCACAAGGGATTCTGACATTACTCCTCCACTAGACCACCAGGGAAGCTAGTATTAATCCCTTGCTTTCCTAAACCGCCATGGATTCTGACATTACTCCTCCACTGGACCACCAGGGATGCTAGTATTA
Organism: Rhinella marina; assembly: GCA_900303285.1. Taxonomy (NCBI): domain Eukaryota; kingdom Metazoa; phylum Chordata; class Amphibia; order Anura; family Bufonidae; genus Rhinella; species Rhinella marina. The sequence continues at coordinate 22,648 of ONZH01001704.1, forward strand.
ATCCTTCTCTTTCCTAGGCAGTCAGGGATTCTAGCTTTTACTCCTCCATTAGACCTCCAGGGAAGCTAGTATTAATCCTTTGCTTTCTTAGACCACCAGGAATTCTGACATTGCTCTGCCACTAGACCACTAGGGAAGCTAATATTAATCCCTTGCTTTCCAAAACCACCGTGGGTTCTGAAGTAACTCCTCCACTAGACCAGCAGGGAAGCTAGTATTAATCGTAGAAGCTAGTATTTCCGAGACCAGCAGGAATGCTGACATTGCTCCTCCACAAGACCTCCAGGGAAGAAAGTATTAATCCTCTCCATTGTGGCTGACTACCATCTGGGGATGGAGCTTGGTTATTGAGGTGGGGTATTGTGTCTGCTGCATCATTGGGGAGTCATTTTTTTTCCCCCTTTAACCATTTGATCCCCATAGGGTGGGGTGGTTGTTTTTCAGTGACCGCTCGCCGATGCGTCACGCTTTTTGTAGATCCGGCTGTCGTGTGAATCACTTGTCTGCGCTGACGAGATCTGTTTACTCAAACCGTTCCACTGTAAAGCTAATATTTCCATATGGCTGCAGATAATGAACTGTTTTACATGGAGGCGTCCAGCATGCCCTGATCTACGGCAGGGGCGGCCAGTAAGAGCCCTCGGTGCCCCATACAGCTCCTGGTGCCCACCATTGCTATGGTAATTGTGCTGTGATTAGTGCATCTATTCCCAGAAGGACAGCAGAGTGGGGCAGTTTGTTTGCCGGTCCAGTATCTGATGGTGAATCTTGTCCTCCGGCCCTTGGATATGACACATAAACCAGAGTACTCGTCTGCAGTGTGTGGCTCTTCATTGTCATTTACCTGTTGTTTTTTTTTCTGGTTTTCTTCTAGATGTTTCTCACGGTGTATCTAAGTAACAATGAGCAGCACTTTAGCGAGGTGCCGGTCACTCCTGAGACCACCTGCAGAGATGTCGTGGAGCTGTGCAAGGAGCCTGGAGAGACCGAGTGCCACCTGTCTGAAGTATGGCGAGGCACAGGTATGTCTCTTCTGTATCATCAAACATGGCTGATATGTAACTCCTTTACTGCCCTAGACCATCAGGGAAGCTAGAATTAACTCGCGGTCCTCCCTAGACTACCAGTGACCTCATCTCCTAGACCCCCAGAGGAACTGGTATTAACTCCACCAATACACTAGACCGCCAGAGGAACTGGTATTAACTCCTCCAATACACTAGACCACCAGAGGAACTGGTATTAACTCCACCAATACACTAGACCGCCAGAGGAACTGGTATTAACTCCTCCAATACACTAGACCACCAGAGGAACTGGTATTAACTCCACCAATACACTAGACCACCAGAGGAACTGGTATTAACTCCTCCACTACACTAGACCACCAGAGGAACTGGTATTAACTTCTCCAATACACTAGACCTCCAGAGGAACTGGTATTAACTCCTCCAATACACTAGACCTCCAGAGGAACTGGTATTAACTCCTCCAATACACTAGACCTCCAGAGGAACTGGTATTAACTCCACCAATATACTAGACCACCAGAGGAACTGGTATTAACTCCACCAATACACTAGACCACCAGAGGAACTGGTATTAACTCCTCCACTACACTAGACCACCAGAGGAACTGGTATTAACTCCACCAATACACTAGACCACCAGAGGAACTGGTATTAACTCCTCCACTACACTAGACCACCAGAGGAACTGGTATTAACTTCTCCAATACACTAGACTCCAGAGGAACTGGTATTAACTCCTCCACTACACTAGACCACCAGAGGAACTGGTATTAACTCCTCCACTACACTAGACCACCAGAGGAACTGGTATTAACTTCTCCACTACACTAGACCTCCAGAGGAACTGGTATTAACTCCACCAATACACTAGACCACCAGAGGAACTGGTATTAACTCCTCCAATACACTAGACCGCCAGAGGAACTGGTATTAACTCCTCCAATACACTAGACCGCCAGAGGAACTGGTATTAACTACACCAATACACTAGACCGCTAGAGGAACTGGTATTAACTACACCAATGCACTAGACCACTAGAGGAACTGGTATTAATTCCACCAATACACTAGACCACCAGAGGAACTGGTATTAACTCCTCCAATACACTAGACCACCAGAGGAACTGGTATTAACTCCTCCAATACACTAGACCACCAGAGGAACTGGTATTAACTCCTCCAATACACTAGACCACCAGAGGAACTGTATTAACTCCTCCAATACACTAGACCACCAGAGGAACTGGTATTAACTCCACCAATACACTAGACCACCAGAGGAACTGGTATTAACTCCACCAATGCACTAGACCACTAGAGGAACTGGTATTAACTACACCAATGCACTAGACCACTAGAGGAACTGGTATTAACTCCACCAATACACTAGACCACCAGAGGAACTGGTATTAACTCCACCAATACACTACACCACCAGAGGAACTGGTATTAACTCCTCCAATACACTAGACCACCAGAGGAACTGGTATTAACTCCTCCAATACACTAGACCACCAGAGGAACTGGTATTAACTCCTCCAATACACTAGACCACCAGAGGAACTGGTATTAACTCCTCCAATACACTAGACCACCAGAGGAACTGGTATTAACTCCACCAATACACTAGACCCCCAGAGGAACTGGTATTAACTCCTCCAATACACTGGACCTCCAGAGGAACTGGTATTAACTCCACCAATACACTAGACCCCCAGAGGAACTGGTATTAACTCCTCCAATACACTGGACCTCCAGAGGAACTGGTATTAACTCCACCAATACACTAGACCCCCAGAGGAACTGGTATTAACTCCTCCACTACACTAGACCACCAGAGGAACTGGTATTAACTCCTCCACTACACTAGACCACCAGAGGAACTGGTATTAACTCCACCAATACACTAGACCGCCAGAGGAACTGTTATTAACTCCTCCAATACACTAGACCACCAGAGGAACTGTTATTAACTCCTCCAATACACTAGACCACCAGAGGAACTGGTATTAACTCCTCCAATACACTAGACCACCAGAGGAACTGGTATTAACTCCACCAATACACTAGACCACCAGAGGAACTGTTATTAACTCCTCCAATACACTAGACCACCAGAGGAACTGGTATTAACTCCTCCAATACACTAGACAAACCTCATATTAACTCCTCCTCTACCATAGACCATCAGGGGACCTGGCAATAACTCGCCCAGACCACCACCTATGCCGGTATTAACCCATTTACTGTAATGGACCACCAGAGAATTTGGTATTAAATCCACCGCACCAAGTGTGTATTCCAGTTATCTGAAGTCACCCCTTTCCACAGATCTGTGGTGGTCTTACCACTGGGAGCCCCACAGTTCAAGAGAACAGGGACCCCTTACCCCCTGAAATGAATGGTGCAGCTAGTCGGACATGTACACCCGGCTACTTCCAGAACTCCCATAAAAATGAATGGATTGGCCGCCCACGTGCCTGGCTCGCCGCTTCGTTCATTCCCGGGGCCCCACGGGGTATAGGGTGTCAGCGATGGGATACCCACCTATGTAATAGTTATCTCCTAACCTGTGGATGGGGGATAACGTTACATAACCAGAATACCACTTTAACTCGTCCACTGCGCTATAGGCCACCGGGGAGGCTGGTAATAACCCATCAGACCTCTTTAGTACCCTAGACCACCAGGGAAGCTTGTATGAAAGGGTCACTGAGTTTTCAGAAAACATTTGATATGTCCTAGAGATCTCTGAAAAGTTTTGATGGGTGGAGGTCTGAGGGCTGAGAGGAAGAGAAGAGCTGTCTATGGGAGAGGGGCTCATAGACTGTCTATTGAGTCTGTCTCACTTCCTCTCCTGCAGCGAGGCGAGCGAGAGCGCAATATGCCAGCACTTCTCCCTCCTCTCCTCGTTCTAGGGATCGATCAAATATTTGGATGTCTATGAAATATCAAAATCTTTCTGAAAACTCGGTGACCCTTTAACGCCTCTATCACATTAGACAGCCAGAAAAAACTGGTATTAACCCCTCCACTACACTAGACCACCAAGGAGGCTGGTAATAACCCATCAGGTCACCAGGAAAATGTGCATTAACCTCTTCAGCTCCCTAGACCACCAGGGAAGTATAAAATTGATCTAAAAATCATTTATTTTCTGTTGCGTAAATTTCTAGTCCTAAGCGCCCAGTGATGTGACGGCTGTATGCCGGGCGCTCTGACGGGCAGCAGCTTTCCTGCCACTCCCATAGAAATACCCAGGGTGCTGAGGTTTATAGGAAGGTCGAGGGAGACGTCTTGACCCTCTAGTCACGGGCTCTGGGTGATCCAGGAGCTCTTTAAATATATCTACGTATAAATTTAGGGTTGTGCGTCGTGTAACCGGACGGCGCGAGAATGAAAGTGCGGACGACGGTTGTGAAATGCTGTTTGTCCTGGAGAAGAAAGGGGCTTTGTGTCGGCAGGTTCAGCCTTCGGCAGGACAAAGCGCCCGCAAGTCTCTTTATTCATGGGAAGAATGTGAGGGCTGTGCTGGTGGAGCAGCTTCCGGTGTATTACAGCCTCAGCACAGCTGCACAGACTATTCCTCCACTCACTCCCTGTGTCAGTCTTCACTGTATTTCTGGCATTCTACTCATGAATCAGGAGCCTCAGGATGAATTGGACTGACCCTTAGATATCTGATATAACATTTTTTACATCAAACACTTTTTCTAAGCATATCAATTTTTTTTATTTTAAGGGGTTGTCCATTATTTTAAAAAAATGGCTGTTTTCTTTCCATAATGGCGCCCCCCCTGTGGGTGGGTTACGTCTGGTATTGCAGCCTAGCTCCGTTGAGGACTGAGCTGTAATACCATGTACCACCTTTGGACAGGCGGGGCAATGTTTTTGGTCCTTTAAGGGCCCATTCACACGACCGTGTGAATGGGTCCGCATCTATTCCCATTCATTTCATTGGGCAGCCACGGCTCCGTGAAAAAAGAGAGAACATGTCCTATTCTTGTCCATAATTGCGGACAAGAATAGCCATTTTGTATGGGGTACCGGCCATGTGCAAGATGCAGAACACACGCTAGCCGGCCTCCGTGTTTTTGCGGATCCACAAAAACACGGCTGTCTGAACGGCCCCCTAAATGAATGGAGGCCACATGCACGCCCGACCACTCTCTCTTCATTTCAGGGGACGGGAGGGCATACAGGGCCCCCTCTTGTCATCGGTGGGAGTCCCAGTGGTAGGCCCCCTCCGATCTAATACTTATCCCCTATCATGTGGATCTAACCAGAATACCCCTTTAACAGCAGGGATGTGGCGGTGCGCGGCGATGGGTGTATATTTGGTACATGTGAGTGTCTTTCCCCCGCCCCGTCTTGGACAGGGAAGACGTGTGTGTTGCTCATGTAATTTGTTCTTCTTGTGAACGTGCCAATAACGTTGTGTTCCAGAACGCCCTGTGGCAGACAACGAGCGCATGATTGATATTCTGCAGAAGTACGGCATGCAGCGCAACGAGGTCCGATTCTACCTACGCCACGACCGCCCGCCGTCTAGAGAATCCGGTGAGTGGTCCTGCTGCCTATAATCAGTATAACTGTAAGATGTTATCAGCGAAAAGTAGCCTCCACGTCTCCCTCCTGTAGTCCGTGGTCCCCCCTTCTCTGCCTGAAGGCGCTCACTTACAGTAATAGCGGGGGGGGGAGGGGGATGCAGCTGCAGGTTTTTTTGCTCTTAGAGTAGATTCACATTTCTGTCGCATGTCTCCGGAAATAATAATCGCCAATGTGAAAGAGGCTTAACATGTGTTTCAATTACTGAAATATAACAAGGATCCAGTTCTGGGAACTGTATGGGGGGTGTTGGAAGGTTCTTAAAAATCCGACGTTATATATATATTTTTTATATTGAATTATATATCTGTGTTATAGCAAACCATTTATTGAAAATAGCTATATTTGTATATATTTTATTTTTTTAAATATTTACTTGTTTAGTTATTTTATAGCTTATATCGGTATGTCCAACCATCCCACCCCTTTCATCAGACTAAATACAATTAGAATATTTAATAATTATCATAATATTTTGTTGTTCATATTTCTATCAATTATATATTCATATACATATATTAAAGGGTTATTCCCATATTAGACAATGGGGGAGCACCCAAAGTAAAGGAGGGCACACTGCGCATGTGCAGCCGCCCTCCATTCATTTCTATGGGGCTGCCGAAAATAGCTGAGCGCTGGCTCGGCTATTTCCGTCGACTACATAGAAAAGAATGGGATCGGTGGCCGCGCACGCGTGATCCTATTCATTTCTATGGGAGCAGCGGGGGTGCTGCGCCTGGTGGTGGCCAGACCCCAGGAAACCTGGGATCCTCCAGGCACAGTACTCACCGCTCCGTTCTCGATATAAGTGCGGGCTATAAGACAATGGGGACATATCCTAGCGATATGCCCCCATTGTCTAAGATGGGAATAACTCTTTAAAGGGGTTATCCAATTTCTCATACAGCCCTCCCATGTTCCAGGCCCCTCACAGGTAATATACTTATATATTATATATATATATATATATATATATATATATTATATATATATCTCTATAATGCTTACTAATTAATATACTAAAACCGAACTATTCAAATATGAAATAACAACTAAACCAAAGAAACTGATGTACAATTGGTATTTATTATTTATTTTTCATATATTAAAACATAATGGTAACTTAATTAAAATATACTGTAAAGCAATAAAAATGTACTGTTGGAAAAATAAAAATCTGATGTCTAATGCCAGCTTTATGGCTGGTGTCTTTGGCTGGAAGGAGGAAACCACAACCCTCCTTCACATCTCCAGCACATAACTCTGGTAGTCTGTTCCGGCAGAAGAACAGAATACTGGATATACTGTAGTCCGGTGCACACCGCCAGATCCCATCATAGTCAGTGTGCACCGGACTACAGTAACTCCGGTACTCTGTTTCTCTGCCGGGGATGTGAACGGGTTTGAGAAGGGGCATGGGAGCAGCAGTCCGGGAACCTCTTAGATTTCGTAGATGTTGTGTGCTGGGTGCACGTTCAGTGTATGTAAGGAGACTACTTGTTTTCAGTCGTCCATTTTGACTGAATCACCTGCCCGATGCCTCAAAGCTGAAATTCTCTAACTAAATGACAGAAGGGGAAAAATCAACTGAAAAGGCTTCTGTAAGAAGTCTGCTCCTTCTGTCCTTTTCAACATGCCCCCTTTAAGGGGTGTGGCCTCTTCCTTCCCGCCAGAGACACCAATCATAAAGCTGGCATTAGACATCAGATTTTTGATATGAGGCCTGGAAGACGGTCCTGGATCCTGGTTATATTTCAGTTATTGAAATGCTTCAGGCCTTGTTCAGCTCAGCTTTGTTTATTTCCGTTTTTTTTATTTTACTCGCTTATATAGCGCTGGCATATTCTGAATCGCTTTACAGATATTGTGATTTCTTGCTGTCTCCAGTGGAGCTCACAGTCTATCAGTATATCTTTGTAGTAGGAACATAACTGGCAGGAATGGCGCCATACAGATCCCATTGACTATAATGGGATTTTTTTTCTCTCCGCTTTTTTTTTTTTTTTTTTTTACAAAATCAATAACAGAGCCTTCAATGCAGAGGTGAATATGCCCTTTGAAAGTTGCAGGAGTTTTTACTATCTATAGTTAAATACCCTTAATCCAATAATCCAGAAGATCTCCGCGCTGCAATGTTTTTGGTTGCTCGTACATTTTTTAGGGTATTTGTACCTGGATAAATCCCTTTGTTAGTGATTTTGTTTTTTTTTTCATTCTAGGAAATCTACAAAGAACCCATGATCCCAATCTGAAGCGGAATGGGGTGAAGGTTCCTTCTGACAGGAGGATTGAAAATGGGGTAAGTAAGTTACACGTATCGTGTGCCCATATCCCCCGGCCTGAGCAATACACGAGCGGTGAGCAGCTTTCCAAGTGGTATTGGCAGGGGCGCACTGGGAACTTTTAAAGTGGCCCTGGAAAAAATACTAGAAGTGGCCCTGTTTTGTAGTCTGGTCCAACTTGATGGAAGGCAGGGCCAGCAATACCATATTGTGGCACATTATGCCGCCCGACAGAGCCAAATACCACAGTCCATCACAGAATACTTCCCCAAAAACTTTCGCCGGCCGTGAGGAGGATCTACGTAGGTGGCCCCCTGGGCATCGGCCCACCGGGAAATTTCCCTGTAAGGTCCAAGGCCAGTCTGCCCTGGGTATTGTTGGAGGCAGGTTTTTGCAGCCTAGGTAGAGACGGTAATGACTTTTGTTTTCTGGGTTACACAGGTGAACGGCCCCAGGATGGACATGACTCTGGCTGAACTGCAGGAAATGGCAGCGAGACAGCAACAGCAGATCGAGGCCCAGCAGCGAATGCTAGCCACAAAGGTACGACGGACATCTGATCTTCAACTGGATATTGTATCAGCATTCTGTATAATAACTCCTGTCACTTCTACTGAAATTAACGTACATTACTTATCCTGTACTGATCCTGAGTTACATCCTGTATTATACTCCAGAGCTGCACTCACTATTCTGCTGGTGCAGTCACTATGTACATACATTACTTATCCTGTACTGATCCTGAGTTGCATCCTGTATTATACTCCAGAGCTGCACTCACTATTCTGCTGGTGCAGTCACTATGTACATACATTACTTATCCTGTACTGATCCTGAGTTGCATCCTGTATTATACTCCAGAGCTGTACTCACTATTCTGCTGGTGCAGTCACTGTGTACATACATTACTTATCCTGTGTACTGATCCTGAGTTACATCCTGTATTATACTCCAGAGCTGCACTTACTATTCTGCTGGTGCAGTCACTGTGTACATTACATTACTTATCCTGTACTGATCCTGAGTTACATCCTGTATTTATACTCCAGAGCTGGACTCACTATTCTGCTGGTGCAGTCACTGTGTACATACATTACATTACTTTATTCCTGTACTGATCCTGAGTACATCCTGTATTATACTCCAGAGCTGCACTCACTATTCCGCTGGTGCAGTCACTGTGTACATACATTACTTATCCTGTACTGATCCTGAGTTGCATCCTGTATTATACTCCAGAGCTGCACTCACTATTCTGCTGGTGCAGTCACTGTGTACATAACATTACTTATCCTGTACTGATCCTGAGTTGCATCCTGTATTATACTCCAGAGCTGCACTCACTATTCTGCTGGTGCATCACTGTGTACATACATTACTTATCCTGTACTGATCCTGAGTTACATCCTGTATTATACTCCAGAGCTGCACTCACTATTCTGCTGGTGCAGTCACTGTGTACATACATTACTTATCCTGTACTGATCCTGAGTTACATCCTGTATTATACTCCAGAGCTGCACTTACTATTCTGCTGGTGCAGTCACTGATGGTAACATACATTACTTATCCTGTACTGATCCTGAGTTACATCCTGTATTATACTCCAGAGCTGCACTCACTATTCTGCTGGTGGAGTCACTGTGTACATGCATTACATTACTTATCCTGTACTGATCCTCAGTTACATCCTGTATTATACTCCAGAGCTGCACTCACTATTAACACTCTCTTTTTGATGCCTGTAGGAGCAGCGTTTGAAGTACCTGAAACAGCAGGACCAGCGTCAGCAGCAGGCCAGCGAGCAGGAGAAGCTGAAACGCTTGCGGGAGATCGCTGAAAACCAGGAGGCCAAGCTGAAGAAAGTGCGGGCATTAAAGGGTCACGTAGAACAGAAGAGGATCAGCAATGGCCGACTAGGTGAGATCCACCGTCTCCTCTCACATATACTTTTGCATTCCATGTGCGTTATATGAGGAGTGATTGGTCCTGTGCAGTTTGTGTGATAATTTTTTCTTTTTCCCGTCATCTTACAGTGGAGGAGATTGAACAGATGAATAACTTGTTCCAGCAGAAGCAGAAAGAACTCATGGCGGCCGTGTCCAAAGTGGAAGAAATGAGCCGTCAGCTGGAGATGCTGAAGAACGGACGCATCGAGGGCTATCACGACAACCAGACTGCTGTCGCCGAACTAGACCGCCTCTACAAAGAGCTCCAGGTAAGCGATGGAGGCGGCAGTGATCTCTGGGACAAGCAGGCTGCCGGGTCACCAGTGCTTGCAGCCTCCTTGTGGGTCTATGGGGATGCTGTTCTGTCCGAAATTGTGACTGCAATCCTTAAAGGGGTCCTCTAACTTCAACAAGTGGCATTTATCATGTAGAGAAAGTGAATACAACACACTTACTAATGTATTGTGATTGTCCATATTGCTTCCTCTGTTGGCTGGATTCATTTTTCCATCACATTATACACTGCTCGTTTCCATGGTCACGACCACCCTGCAATCCATCAACGCTGGTCGTGCTTGCGCACTATAGGGAAAAGCGCTGACCTCTCTGGTGGCCGGGACCGTGGGAGCGCACATAGGCGGATGCTTTTTCCTATAGTATGCGAGCACGACCACCACTGATGGATTGCAGGGTGGTCGTAACTACGGAAACAAGCAGCGTATAATGTGATGGAAAAATGAATCCAGCCAGCAAAGGAAGCAATATGGAGAATCACAATACATTAGTAAGTGCCTTGTATTAACTTTCTCTATCTGATAAATGCTATTTGCTGAAGGGACACAACCCCTTTAAAGATGTTATCCAGGTATTGAGAAATTTACGGTAAATTGAGCCTGTCTCCAGGAAATGCACTGATAAAGCAGGGACGGTGCCTGGTAGGACTCGATCATCCGAATTTAATGACGTCTTACGTCAAATCATTGCTTCATTCTGGAGAAAACGTACATTTAATCCATATGCAAATGAGATGACTATGGCGGAACCTGATCTGGCAGAGGAAACAGGAGGAGCTTGGGCTCACTCTCGGTGCACTTAAAGGGGTATTCCCATCTTAGACAATGAGGGGATATCGCTAGGATATCCCCCCTCCGTTGTCTGATAGATGCAGGTCCCACCTCTGGGACCCACACCCATCTCTAAAACAAAGCCGGCAAAGTGGTGGCCGCCAGTCCCAGGTCCGGACACCATTAATCGTTCCTTTGGGTGGCACACTCGGCTACTTTCGAACTCCCCATAAGAATAAATAGAGGGTGGCCTCGCATGCCCGGTGCGCCCTCCTTCACTTTGCCGTCTGGGTTTAGGAGATGGGTGCGGGTCCCAGAGGTGGGACCTGTACCTATCAGACAATGGGGGCATATTTTAGTGATATGCCCCCATTGTCTGAGATGACAAAACGCTTTTAACTACTTATTTGCATGTGGATTCAAAAAAAAAATTTTTTCTCCAAAATAAAGCAACAGATGGCTTACTGTAAGGTAGCATTACATTCAGCTGAGCTAGGCCCACAGTGGTTTCTCTGGGATTTTCATATTGATGTTCCTGTCCTCAGGATAGGTCATCGATTACAGGGACCCCCGCCCATCAGCTCTTTGAGGAAGCAGCGGAGTTCACCGGAGCTACAGCGAGCACTGCGGCCTTCTCGCACCTTTCCAAGCACAGCGCCGTACATTGTATAGTGGCTGTCCTTGGTATTGCAACTGCACCTAGGCCACGCGTCTGATGTATGGTGATGTCACTGTCCTAGGCCACAGCTGATCGGCGAGGGTCCAGGGTTTCAGACCCCTGCTGATCTGGTATCGATGACCTATCCTGAGGGATAGGCTATCAATATGGAAATCCCCTTAATGTAATTGTGCAATGTCTTGAGATCCAAAAGTAGCAGACCCTGGCTATGCAGGACAGGGGTCAGCAACCTCTGGCACTCCAGCTGTTGTGAAATGACAACCCCCAGCATGCTCCATTCACTTCTGTGGTTCAGACAAGACCAATCAAGCTAGTGTGCCTGCTGGGAGTCATAGTTTCCCCTCAGCTATGGTGCTGGAGGTCGCCATATGATATGGCTCCGCTGAGCGGTTCTGGGTGTCCTCCTTTCGGGTGAGTTGCACTATGTGACCTTATCCACGAGTTCTTTACAGAACAGTGCTGTGTATGTGGCCACGTGATGCCACTGGGTCAGGCTCACAGGTACAGCGCTTTGAATAGGCCTCAGGCCTTCTGCATTGTGACCTGTTCGATCTGTCCGGTCTCCTGTGCTGCCCTAAGGCTCTCCCTGTATACAGACTCCTATAGGAGAAATCGGACTCCCAAGGTTATTCTTTGTGGAATGAAAAGTTCTATAATGTACTCTGTGTATCAATTCCTTGCTTTTCAAGATCTCTGCTTGCTGTCATCGTCATTACTTACTACCAGAGGATGTTCTGGTCATGTGATGAACACGTAGGTGCAGGGCTGTATGAGCGGCGTCTTACATAGCAGCCGCCAAACGTCATTGGGTCCCAGTGCCGCCAAAAGCCCCCTTGTCCAGGCAGTTACCTAAGGAAGGAACTTGTTGCTGATTATTTGCTACTCCTTAAAGGCCGAGGGGTTTTAGGCAATGAATTTGAACACATTTCATTTGCAAATCACGTGGCCATGGGGCTTAGGGCCACACCGTCTTTCAGCCATGGCGCGGCCGCTACGTGGGACGCCACCCTGATAGCGCTGCTTTATCATATGACCAAAACAGATTCTCATCCCCCTGGAAGCAATGGAGTGACAGCAAGCAGAGGTTTTAAAAACTGTAAGGAGCTAAAGTGGACGTCTCATCATAGACAATGGGGGCATATCGCTAGGATATGCCGCTGTTGTCTTATAGGTGCGGGTTCCACCGCTGGGACCTGCACCTATATCGAGAATGGAGCTCCGCAAGGTGGTGGCTGGAGGACTCCGGTGCGGCCACCACCAAGCCGGCTCCCCATAGAAGTGAACGGAAGACGGCTGCGCATATGCAGTGCACCCTTCACTTTGGTGCTCCGTTTGAGATATAGGTGCAGGTCCCAGAGGTGGGACCCAAACTAATAAGACAATGGGGGCATATCCTTCCTTTAAGGGAATATTGGAAAATGCCACCACTTTATGTAAAAAAAAAAAAAATCATCAGAATATTTTGGGTTCATAGAGGGGGGATTTATTCACAGTGGGCTCCCTCCTCAGAGCTCTGAGGGCCCCGGCATATCTGTGTGTTACATGGACGGCCCATTCAATTTAAACTTCTTCTGAGAAAGGGACCCCTGAAACCCCCTCCCCCACTGTGATCAGCTCGTCGATCGATATAAGAACTTTCTAAGGGCTCATGCACACGCCTGTGTCCCAGCCGGGCCTTTATTGCCCATAATATATGGGCCGCGGACGTTTTTGCACCGCACCACGGATGCGGAGCCGTTCAAGTGAATCCGGTAGGTCCGGTGTGGAACAGATACACGGGACCCTACGGAAGGTTTCTCTCCGCTCCTCCGCACCGCTAGTTCATGCACTACTTTTGCATCAACTTGAATGGGTCCGGATCCGTCTGCGGAATCCTCACGGATGTTGCCCGTGCATTAGGGACCACAAAGCGCGGTCCCCAATGCACAGAACGGCCGTGTGCGTGAGCCCTAAGAGATGAGCGCAGTCCACATTAGTGAAGCCGGTGCCTCTCCACGTGACCTCTTTCTCCTCTTTTCGCAGCCCTGTATTTTTAGCGTCCTAATTGCACGGTGTGGGTCGCTGCGGTTTTGGCGTTCCCTTGAATAGTCCCCATATAGGTAGATTCGGGGGACTGTCAGGAAGTGAAGCGCCGCTGTCTTCCTCCTGCACAATTAGCATGCAGGGCTTTGCTCAGCCTGTCTTTTGGAGCCCCGCGTCTTATGTGTTTTGTCGTTGTGTGCCTCCATTCAGTTGAGGAACAAGCTGAATCAGGAGCAGAATGCCAAGCTGCAGCAGCAGAGGGAGAGCCTGAACAAGCGCAACTCGGAGGTGGTCGCCATGGACAAGCGGGTCAATGAGCTGCGGGACAGACTGTGGAAGAAGAAAGCGGCTCTGCAGCAAAAGGAGAACGTACCGGTAAGTGACGCGCTCCAATGTCTAGTATTAACCCCCGTCCTGCCGCCTTAGCAGGAAGGGACACTGAACCTGTCGCACTGGTCGCCTCCCTGGAATAGATCCTTTATAGTTCCCACACCTCGATTTGCATAAGTCCTCGGTAATGTTACGAGCCGCGCTGTCCCATAAATCAGCCTGGATTTGGGGCGTGTGGCCCTCAGGATAATATATTCGGCTTTTTATAGCCGTCCTGATATACGGCAGATAGTTCACATGTCAGCTCCTGTGTGTTGTGTTGTGTAGGCTTCTCCCTAGCGCCAACCAACCCTTTGGCAGCAGTGCTTTGCTTTTCGTGCCCCCTGAAGCGTGAAACGCGGGGTCTGTAGTTTTCGATGGCTGTAGAAAAAGCATATTTCTCCTGCAGTGAATGACCCCCCTGCTTACACGTGCACAGGAAGCACCTTCTCATGTTCGACCTGTGGCTCCATTCACCCCCTGGTCAGACTCCCGCCAATCAACTAGTTATGCCTTATCCTGTGCACAGGGGACTCCTTTTAAACTTGGCATAAACCCTTTAAAGGGGTTGTGCATGTCAACAAAGTCCTCTGCGACCCTCTGCAAGAAGCGTACCTACCTTCTTTCAGGCGCTGGCTTACGGCTCCTTCCCCTCCGGCCTCCGCTCTGTCCCTGAACGTAAACTTCTGGTTTGTCGCTGCTGGAGCCAATCGCTGGCCTCAGCAGTGACCTGCCCCCCTTGCGTCACATGACCTTTTAAAATGAGGGGAAGAACGACGTCAGTCCTGAACTTTACATTCAGGGACCTAAGCGGAGCAGCAGTATGCTTCCCTTTGCAGATTTGCCAACCCCCCCGCCCCAACCCAAACATGCATTCAAGGCCCCATTCACACGACCGTGTTTTTGCGGACCCGCAATAATACGGCGCTGTCCGGCGTGTGTTCCGCACCGCTCGGAACACACGCCGGCGGCCCCATTCAGAATGCCTATACTTGTCCGTGCATGCGGACAAGTATAGGACATGCTTCGTATTTTTCAGCTGAGCCGCGGCACGGAGCTAGCTTCCTATGGCGGCTCCCCGCTCCCATAGAGGTGAATGGGGCCGCATCTATTCCGCAATATTGCAGAATAGATACGGCCCTATTCATACGATCTAACGCTTCATTCACACGACCATATTTGTTTTGCGATCCGCAAAAAAAAAAAAAAACGGATGCTGTTCCGTATGGCATCCGTTTTTTTGGCGGATCCATTGTAACAATGCCTATCCTTGTCAGCAAAACGGACAAGAATAGGACATGTTCTATCTTTTTTGCGGAACGGAAATACGGACATACGGAAACGGAATGCACACGGAGTACCTTCCATTGAAATGAATGGCTCCGCATACGGTCTGCAAAAAAAACGGAACGGACACGGAAACAAAATACGGCCGTGTGAATGAAGCCTAAGGCTTGTTTCACACGAACATTGTGTTTTGCGGTCCGCAAAAAAAACGTATGCCATCCGTGTGCATTCCATATTTTGCGGAACGGAACAGCCGGCCCCTAATAGAACAGTCCTATCCTTGTCTGTAATACGGACAAGAATAGGACGTGTTCTATTTTTTTTTGTGTGCTACGGAATGGACATACGGTGTGCTGTCCGCCTTTTTTGCGGACCCATAGAAATGAATGGGTCCGCATCCTATCCGCAAAAAATACTGTCGTGTGAAAGAGGCCTAAAGGAGTTGTCTGCTTTTAACTATTGATGACCTGTCCTCAGGATAGGTCATCAATATCAGATCGGCGGGGGTCCGACTCATGGGACCCCCACCAATCAGCTGTTTTAAGAGTAAGGCGTGCTTGTACAAGCTCTGCGTTCTCTGTTCTGATTACCTGCTCGCCTTAGTGTTTGCAGTAGTGAACAGCTGTAATTACAAGTATGGCATCCCCATTCGCTTTTATAGTACGGCTCCTTCCTATGCACTTGGACAGAGCCGTCCCATAGGAGTCAATGGAGGCGCCATACTTGTTAATTACACCTGTTTACCACTGCAATGGCTGCAACAGAGCAGAAAAGGCAGTGCTGGTACAAGCCCTGCTTTCTCTTCAAACAGCTGATGGTTGTCTGTCTCCTGGCACCCCGCCAATCCTGAGGATAGGTCATCAATCGTAAAAGCGGACAACTGAAAAATTTTAATTTACAGCCAGAAGCTACAGACCTGTACAGACAAACCTGCATGTTCAGACGATGTGTATTGCGGTGAAAAAAAAAAATCTGCAGCCTTGCAAAACGCCGTATGGAATTCCCATTGAAATCAATGGAATGTGTCTTGTGGGCAGTAATTGGCGCAGAAAAGCAAAGAAATTTCCGCTGTGTTAACTAAGGCTAATACTCACAACTTGGGGTTTGTTACAGTCTAGGACAGTGATGCTCAACCTGCGGCCCTCCAGCTGTTGTAAAACTACAACTCCCACCATGCCCTGCTGTAAGCTGATAGCTGTAGACTGTCCGAGAATGATGGGAGTTGTAGTTTTGCAACAGCTGGAGGGCCGCAGGTTGAGCATGCCTGGTCTAGGAAATCCTCTGCGAGCCAAACACATTGCCAGCACAAATCTCCCGCTGGTCCTGATGGTTTGTTACAATGTGTCAGTCACGGGGCGCTGTCTGTTTAGCTGACAGAGGATTCTCTAGACTGGAAGCAACTGTAACAAACACTCAGCGGTGAAAAGTAGTAGGCCTGGACAGGTTTTCAGTCTCTGGATGTGAACAGGAATGTTTCCGTTCACTGATTGCAAGCAGAAGGTCTTGGGATTGAAACACGAAGTATGTTAGAAAGTCGCAGAATCTTTCCTTGCGCAGTCATTCCTCTGTATTTGTGCCGGGCAGAGAGCGCGAACGCTACTGCCAACCTGGGCTGACGGCATGGGTGCCATCCTGCCACCTGCATGTAGATGGGCAGGGGACACGTATTACGCCAGACCTCTGCTTGGCAACGACTTTCTGCCCATTTTGAGGGCAGCTTATACAATCAGATGTTCTTGCTTTTTTAATTTGCATTTGCCAGCTTATACCCATGCCAGATCTGTTATGCCGCCCCTCCCCCCCATCGTGCATGCCACCCATCTTCTGCCATCTCGCTGTGCGTGTGTTTTTGTGTTGAATAGCTTGCCACCTCTCTTCAATTTAGATTTCATCTGATGGGAATGTACCTCAGCAGGTAGCGGGCGGCTCCAGCAGAGTGGCGGCCGTCGGCCCGTACATCCAGTCCGCCACCATGCCACGTCTACCTTCCAGGCCCGAGCTGCTGGTTAAACCTGCTTACCCGGAGGGCACCGCGACCACACAGATGCCCGATGTGCCGCTCAAGTCACAAACTTTACCCAACATGAAGACTGCCTCTCAGAGCAAAGCGCCACCTGGTAAATATGTGCAGATTTACTGCCCCCTGAGAAAACCGATCAGAAGCGGAGGGCGAATTCCGTGCCCCCCCAAATTATCATTACATCTTATTTTTTTTCTTTAACATGGTACTGTCGTCATCTAGACCAGGGATCAGCAACCGTCCGGCACTCCAGCTGCTGTGAAACTACAACTCCCAGCATGCAAATATGCTCGGCTGTTCTCCCAACTCCCATAGAAGAGAATGGAGCATTCTGGGAGTTGTAGTTTCAGAACATCTGGAGTGCCGGAGGTTGCCGATCCCTGATCTAGACGGTGCATTTTCGGCGGCATGCTTTTGAAGGCGACCGTATGACGCTAAAAGCCGATGCAGCTCCTAGATAGTGACAGTGTCCCACCGCTGTGTCCACCCTGTGACACGTCCACCCAGATGCACAATGGCTCCACTGTTTTTGTCGAGGCCTCGCTGACAGCTGAAGTCCGCATTGTGCTGATGTTTGTGCCTCCTGATTGTGTTCGCCAGGGACGGGGATTCACAGCATCAACCCTCAGCAGCCGGCTGGCACAGACTGGAGCGCTGTAAATGGCAACAGCCAGGGACCCGGGAAAGGCATCCCGAATACGGCCGGACCAGGTGAGTGCACAGGACATTAGAGCAGTGCACTGATTTGTCACCCATAGCCCACAGTTATGAGAACATAATATAGTGTTTGGTGTGTACTTTTTATTTGCAGTGCCAAACCCCTGGCAGAGGTTAAAAGGGCCCTGTATTGGCATCCCATGGGTCTTTAGTGGCGTGTGGGCATGCTCATGGTATGCACCAGAAACAGTTCCTGCTCGCACAGCCGATCACTGCCACGTGTGAACATGTGCCGTTCACCCAGAAAACGCTTGCTTGTCAGATGATTGCAATGAAATACCTGGTTTGCTGGCAGCACATTGCCCCATGTAAATGGGATCTGCTGCCACCAAATAAAAACAGTATGGGGAGGAATGATCACATGAGCGATCATTTAATCATTTCTGCTCATGATAGTTGCTCCATTTAAAGGGGTTATCCAGGAATTGATAAGGATGACCTATCCTCAGGCTAGGTCATCATTATCGCATCGGCAGGGGTCTTCGCCCCCCCTGCCGATCAGCTGTTTTAGGGAGGCAGCGGGTTCCAGGCTGCTTACCAAGCACAGGATAGTACACTATATGGCGGCTGGGCTTGGTATGGCAGCTTGACCCCAATAACCCCCTAACTGTTTTGTCAGAGTCCAGCTCCAGCAGTGGGGAAAAGAAGTTAACTGGAGGGGAGAGGACTGCTTTAAATGCTGCTACCTCCTGAATGGCAGCTAGAAACATGCAACTGGTCTTGTTTGAAAGCAGACATTCCAAGCTTTCAGACAATACCAGAATGACAGCAATATGTTCAGGACAGAGAAAGATATCACTGATAGAAATCGGGATGTTGTGAATGCAGCTGAAAGTGAAAGTAAAAACAGGTTTTACTTGCGATTATTCCCGACTTGATTTCTAACGGTGATTTCTCCTCTGTTGCTTAGACTTTAGCTGTCATTGGTCATTGTTTTTACTTTCATTTTCAGCTGCTTTCACAGCATCCCGATTTCTATCAGTGATATCTTCCTCTGTCCTGAACATATTGCTGTCATTCTGGTATTGTCTGAAAGCCTGGACTGTCAGCTTTGCATGTTTCTAGCTGCTACCATTCAGGAGATATCTAAAGCAGCCCTCCCCCCTCCAGTTAGCTACTTTTCACACTGCCCGAGCTGGACTTGGGCAGAACAGTTAAATGGTTAACTTGAATGGGGCTTAGCTGCCACTAGGCCATGTGACAGATGTATGTTGACGTCACATGGTCTAGGAGGAGGCCATGGCACTTATGGAGTGCCGCCTCTTCTAATAGCTGATGGTGGGTGTCCGAGGTGTTGGACCCCCACCAATCTGATGTTGATGACCTATCCTGAGGATAAGTCGTCAATATATATTCCTGGAGAACCCCTTTAGTAGTTGCTGCTCAACACGCCGTATCTCAGATCAGCGCTCTTTAGCAGTCAGAGAATGTGCCCGGGCAAAAGACCCTCTAAGTGCCTGTATTGACAGCGCAGACCTTATGATATCCTGTATTTAAAGGGGTTGTGCCAAGTTTATATGTTATCCCGTATCCACAGGACAGGGGGATAACTAGCTGATCACTGATGACAGCTGGGACTCCCACCAATTACAAGAACGGGGGACTGGTCAGGGTCCGACCCCCAGCGATCAGCTAGTTATCCCCTATCCTGTAGATTGGGGATAGCATAAATTTGGCACAACCTCTTTATACTGGGCGTAGTTGTCAGCAAAACAATGAGAATCCTGATTGTCAGAAGGTTTCGGGTTGTTGGCACCAAACAGGTAACGCACTAATGGGCGACGACAACAGCCCAAATAGTTTCTGCTCCGTTATCTGAGGTCCGAGTCACGCTCCCACCCGTTATATATAACTGACCTCTGCGTTGTTTCCAGCTCCAGACTTTGACCCGTCCGTGAGGGATAAAGACAAGAAGATCAGACCCAGCTCGATGTTTGACTCCGTCCAGCAGCCTCCGGCACCCCACAGTTTTGGGACATTGAGGAAAAACCAGAGCAGCGAAGATCTCCTGAGGGACGCCCAGGTAGGTTTTCTCTGCTGAGCTGAACGCGGGGTCTACAATCCAAATAAATCCCACATTATAACTGACAGTGAATGAAAACACCTCCTGGAGGAATGGAGGCGGCGGTTTTATGATCTGTCCCTTTAAAGGGATATCTCATCCTTTACTATTATGATAAGGGGACTCTCCTCTGAGAAACAGAGAGGTCCCCAAGTATTGATGGGGGCCCTGACGGTGTTACCCCAATGGGTCAGTAGTAAGTAATGGCATATCTTAATAATATGACATCACTTACTATGTTCCTCTTTAATTGTATTAAATGGGTATTTCCATCTTAGACAATGGGGGCAGATCGTTAGGATATGCCCCCTTTGTCTGATAGGTGCTGGGACCCACACCTATATTGAGAATGGAGCCGGGAGTGCTGCGCCTGGAGGACCCCAGGTTTCCTGGCGTCCGGCCACCACCAGGTGCAGCTCCACGCTGCTGCCATAGAAATGAATGGAGGGCGGCTGGGCATGCGCAGTGCACCCTCCTTCACTTTGCGGGCTCCGTTCTCGATATAGGTGCGGGTTCTATAAGACAATGGGGGCATATCCTAGCGATATGCCCCCATTGTCTAAGATGGGAAAACCCCTTTAACTCTTATGATACAAAACCGGAAATTATTCTGTGATTATAAAACCCCTTACAGAGAGTCTGTCAGCAGTTTTGACCATGCAAAACTGCTGACAGCAGTAGGTCTGGCTTGGGGAGAGCAGGACAGACATAACTTTTTTGCAACTTTTGTAATCGGGAGTAGTAGTAGTGTGAATATGAAGTTTTATTCTGCCAGATTCTGCTTCTGCAAGTGTCCAGGTGACTGAGCTTCACCGTGAAGTACTTTCTACGTGGAGCTGCGTTTCAGCCTTGATTGACAGCAGTAATGGTCTTCTGGTTCAGTGCTATGGGAGAGGGGAGGAGCTATGAAGCAGCTCAGTGCAGGGGGCACTTGCAGGAGCAGAATCTGGCAGAATAAAACTTCATATTCACACTACTCCTGATGAGAAAAGCTCTACAAATCGTATGTTTGTTCTGCTGTATCTGGCCCCTACCTGGTGCTGTCAAAACTACTGACACACTCCCTATTAAATGGGTTGTACAGAATTAAAAAATAAAATAAAAAAAGGCTTCTTTCTACGAAAGACAGCGCCACCTCTGTTCGAAGGTTGTATGTGGTATTACAGCTTAGTTAATTCGAAGCTGCAATACCACACACAACCCGTAGACAGGTGTGTCGCTGTCTTCATATCCACCTTCCTAACTGGATGATTTTTTTTTTTTTTAAACCCGCAGACTGCCAATAAAAACGTGACAAAGGTGCCACCGCCGGTTCCCTCCAAACCGAAACAGATCAACCTGCCTTACTATGGTCAAGCCGCTCCGTCTCCTCCCGCCGAATCAAAGACTGACGTCCCCAATAAGACTTCTGCAGCAGGCAAGCAAAAAGGAGCGCCTCAACAGCCGGTCCCTGTGCCTCCTAGACAGGAAACCCCTCCCCCTGCCAAGATAGAAACTCCGCCTGCAGCGGCAGTGCGCCCCTTTACACCCCAACCAGTGAAAGAGCCGCCTCCTCCACCGCTGCGCAAGCCTCAGATGGTAGCCGCCAGCTCCATCTACTCCATGTACACCCAGCATCAGAAG
The DNA here is from genome assembly GCA_900303285.1 of Rhinella marina. Lineage (NCBI taxonomy): Eukaryota > Metazoa > Chordata > Amphibia > Anura > Bufonidae > Rhinella > Rhinella marina. Next base: position 44,361 of record ONZH01001704.1, read on the forward strand.
CCGGGGAAGAACCACAGCGTGCAGGGTGCACTCGCCAGAGCCCAGACACGGCCACATTTTCCCAGTGGTAAGATTAACGCTGTATTTTCTAACCTACTTTGTGTTCTAATTCCTCACTGTTATCAAGCTCTGCTTGCTGTTGGTGAATGGAACCGTTAGATATCTAGAAAATGGTCATTTAAATGTCAGTACAGACACAAGCCAGTTTGAATAAAGGCTCATGCAGATGTACGTGTGCCGTCACTGACCGTGGGGCCGCCACATTCGGATCGCGGATCCATCCGTGATCCGCGGCGGCACGGGCAGAAAGACCATGGAAGCACACAGTAGCTCCGATCTGTACCTCCATTCCGCATCTCTGGGATTCCGGGTCCGTGATGCGGGGTGCACACGGCCGGTGCCCGTTTATTGCGGACCCTCAGTATGCGGGCCGCAATACGGCCAAGGCCTGTCAACGACCGTGTACATGAGCCCTAAGTCTGTGCAGGTTTTCAGCCACTGAAAGGAAAGCGAATGCTTCTGTTCACTGACTGCAATCAGTTGCAGAACATTTCAAGGGATTGTCAGCAAATGCTCTAAAATAACAATATAAAACAAAATGAGCTCAGCTTTGCAATACCGTGTCGATCCAGCGCAGATACGTGGTACGGCACTGATTAGCGGCAGCAGTCACGTACTGGCAGCCTCTAAACAGAGACCGGCGGAGAACGCCACTGCGACTGTGCTGGACCAGCAAAGGATTGAAAAAGTGAGTGGACTTTCTATTTTTAGTTATTTTTGAGCAATTGGTAATGGAATCAGGCAACTCCTTTAATAGTAATGATTTAATGCGATATTAAAGGGGTGGTCCAGGGTCAGAAAAACATGGCTGCTTTCTTCCAAAAGCAGCACCAGTGTTGTCCCTGGGTTGTGTCTGGTATTGCAGCTCAGCTCCATTGGAGTCAGTGGAGACAGAGCTGCAACACTGCACTCAACCTGTGCACAGGGGTGGTGCTGTTTTTAGGAGAAAGCAGCCATGTTTTTCTAACCTCTTTAACGCAGGGTGTCTGCTGGAATTGCTGGCAATCACCGGTGATCTTCAGTGAAGCTCAATTCCTCTACAGCACCATCACAGGTGAAATGAGGCATTACATTGCCTTGGTCCTCCAGAGACAGAGGAGCTCTTTGTGCCCCCCTTCTCTTAAAGGGGTTATCCAGTCCTATAAAAAAGCCTCCCAACAGGGGTGTAGCAATAGGGGAAGCAGGGGAAGCAGCTGCTTTGGGGCCCAGACCCGCAAGGGGCCCTCTCAGGAGGGAGACTAATTGATTTTTTTGTCAGGCCCCCCTCAACAGTATTATACAATGACATTATATACAGTGACACTTTAGGAAACGGATGGAGCGGCTGTCAGGCCTTGTCTGGGAGAGCTCAATCTTGACTAGTCACAAGAGTGACGGTTGCATGTGAGTTGTGGGTTGCGAAGAAGTTTCTGAGGGGGGCCCCGTTCAAAAATTTGCTGTGGGGCCCAGTTAGTTGTAGTTACGCCACTGCCTCCCAATATGCCGGGCCCCCCACACTGAATATACTTACCAGCTCCCTGCGCCACCCCTGGTCCCCGCACCGCCCCTGCTGCTTCTCCCCGTGTGCGGATGAAAACATCCGATGTCAGGGGGAGCAGCCAGTGGCAGGCGGGGAGGGGGAAGAGCCTCCCTAGAGTCACCCACAATGCGGTGCGGGGGCAGGGACCCAGGTAAGTATATTCAGTGTGGGGGGGGGCAGCATATTGGGAGGTTTTTTTAAAGAATTGGATAACCCCCTTTAACCAGAATTCAATAACAGGTTATTTAAAGGGTTCCTCTGGTTTAGGAAACCAGTTTCATACCTCATTTACATAAAGCAGGACGATCCCTTTAATATATGCCTCCAGGTCTGAATACTGACATTATCTGTTATTCACAGTGTACGGTAAGCCAGTGATTGGCGGAGGAGCTGCTCAGAACCTACAGAACGGTAACCTATCCACCACGGACGGCTCCCAGGTAGATAGTAAATCCGCCAGTCCAGAGCCCGAGGGTGACATCCCAGCACCTGGTACCGAGGGCCAGGAGACCGAAAGGATCCCTCGTCCACTGAGTCCAACCAAACTCCTTCCCTTCCTAACGAACCCCTACCGGAACCAGAGCGACGCAGACCTGGAGGCTCTCAGGAAGAAGCTTTACAACGCTCCCCGGCCTCTGAAAAAACGGAGCTCCATCACCGAGCCCGAAGGACCCAACGGACCCAATATTCAGAAGCTCCTGTACCAGAGGACCACTCTGGCCGCCATGGAGACTATCTCTGCCCCTAAACAGACTGTCACCTCCATCTCTGAGAGTATTGTAGAAGGTAGCCCGGTACCTGCGGACATAGACACTGAAGTCTCCTCAGAAACGTCCTCCTCTCTACACGTCATGGACATTGTTCCTCCTGAGGAGACTGTAACTATGTTTCCTGAGGACATTGAGATGCCTTCACCAGAGTTGGGTCCTGACAGTATTCCGGAGGGAATTCCCTTTGAGGAGCTCCCACCTCCTGCTATGGAAACTGAGCCCAATCTGGAGCTTCTGGAGCTGCCGGAGCCCCCCGAGACATATGTGGAAGAATACCCTCCTTATCCCCCACCTCCGTATCCCACTGCCGGAGACCAGGACAATATAGTGGAGGATACCAGTAACCTGAGTCCCCCAGAGATCACCGGCCAGTTCTCTCTGCCTCCAGTAAGTACCAGATGTCGGACCAGTCATGTCTTGTATGTCTACAGCATTACAGAATATGGCCACGGGTGGTCATCCACTTTTGTCCCCTTTGTAATGGTTTTGAGGTTACCCGTGCCAGCCAATCAGATACTTACCTGACGGTTTACTTAAAGGGGTTATCCAGGTAAAGATAATGACGACCTTTCCTCGGGATAGTTCATTATCCTATTGACCTGGGGTCCAAATCCCGGCACCCCTGGTGATCAGTGGTGTCAGAGAGCCACTACGTTCCCCGACAGCCGGCTCCTGGCAGCTTTCCAAGCACAGCGCCATACATAGTATAGTGGCAGTGCTTGGTATTGCAGCTCAGGCCCATTCACCGCACCTAGACTATGTGACCCATGGACGGTGACGTCACATGGACTAGCGCTCGCGGAGATCCTGACCTCTTCTAACAGATATCGCTGACCTATCCTGGGGATAACCCCTTTAATTAGGTTCGTATAGGATGAAAGGCTTTGGGTTGGTTGTCAGGGACATCTCATTTCTTTGTGAATTTAGTTGTCGGTGTCCTACTCCAGTCCACCAGCTGGTGACTATCCACTCCTGTAGTCCCCTTATAAAGAGACAAAGTTGCTGAGGTCACCTGACTGTAGCGTCAATTTAGTTGATGCTGCCGTCATTCTGACCCGGTACAGGGAGAGCGGTGCGGTTGTAAAACCCATGGTCAAGAAGAAAGTAGTGACCGCTACGTTCTGCAATGTTTTCATTGATCCAGTACATGTAAATAGACCGGCCATTTTACTTCTACAGCTCCTGTGCAGACCTTTTTGTTTCCATGGCTACAGACTACAAACAATCCCCTTTGTAGTCTGATCCTGCATTCACATTCTTTTCGGTCTGTCCATTAAAGGCGTTGTGGCCAAAATGGGAGTAACCCTCAGTAAGCTTCGGCCCGGGGTGGTAAAGTTATGGATACTTACGTGCGACCGGTTCTCTGTCGTTTCCGTAACCGCCATAGCAGTGAATGGAGAGAGCTACATGTGCATGACCACGTCTCCATTCACTGCAGCCTGAGATGGTCCCATTATGAGATCGGCGCCAGTCTTCTCTCTAGGACCTGCACCTGTCGGACGTTTATGGCACGTCCTCTGCTTTGGTAGGTGAAGATCCGGTAGGGAATGTGTAGCTATAAGTGTAATGTGTGCCAGGCGTGCCCGTATTGTGGCGCGCAAACAGCAGGTCCGCAATATACGGGCATAGGTCGGGTGTGCACCATATCATGGATGCGGATCCATTCACTTTAATGGGTCCGCAATCTGGATGATACGGAGAGGACAGCCACGTAAGCACTCCATAGTGATTCCGTGACCGTCCGCTCCGTATCTTCCAGATTGCGGCCTCTTAAAGTGAATTTCGGCCCGTGCATCCTCACTGCAAAAGAATAAAACGTGCTCTATTTTTTTTGTGCCGCTGATGGATCACTGACCCATTCGAGTTGAATAGGTCTGCATCCGCCAGCGCAGGCCTCATGGACTGTGCCTGTGGATTGAGGACCGCAATTTGCTGTCCCCAGTGCACGGCACTGGCGGCACACGTTCATGTGCATGAACCCTAAGGGTGCGGCATTCACATCCGCAGAACGCTTACACCAAAACCTTCCGTTTTTTTTACTTCCAGGGTAAAAGAACGAATCTGAGGAAGAACGGCTCGGAGAGGATCAATCACGGGATGAGGGTGAGGTTTAACCCTCTGGCTCTGCTGCTAGACTCCTCCTTGGAAGGAGAGTTCGACCTCGTCCAGAGGATAATCTATGAGGTGAGTGATGGGATTATGAGGAGGTCACGCCCCCTCTATGGCTGGCCGGTGTATGGATTCTCAGATAATCGGAAGGGATGGATCTCCTGTGTGAATGAGGGACATAACAATATAGTGTTCGGTTCTTACCAAACTACAAACGCCCCATGTCTATGAGCGGGTTTATGTGATTTGGTGGGTACTAGACGTGTTCACGTGTGCAGATTCTGTAGGGTCCACGTGTCACATCGCAGCTCCATTCACACAAAGCAGCGCAGTTTTCCTTATTGCTGCAGTTTATTTCCACTGTGGTTTTCCCACAGAAGCGGTAAAAGAAATGGGTCGGCATCCGATCCGCAAAAAAAAAAAAATGGATCCGATACGGACTGAAAATACCATTGTGTGACTGCCTCCCTATGCGGATGTTGAGGAGAACGCAAGGGGTTCACAGGAGGTCGGATCGGTTGTCCAAATTCACGGAGATCACACATTGCGTATATGTTTTGCGGAGTTTCTCTTACAGAATCTGCGCTGAAATTCCGCATGGCCAACCTGAGGCTCTCCAGCTGTTGCAAAACTACAACTCCCAGAATGCCCACACTGCCTACAACTATCAGCTTATAGCAGGACAATGGTGGGAGTTGTAGTTTTACAACACTGGAGAGCCGCAGGTTGGCCATCCCTGGGATATAATGTAAGAGAACGGCTCAATCGCAGCGCAAAAAAACGTGCAGAATTCACACCCTGCAGAACTGCTGCAGCTTTTCAGTGTAGACGCCGCCCTGAAAATTTGCAGCAGTTAACAGGACAAGAAAAAATATCTGCACAGAATTTTCCAGTTCACAGCCGATCTGATCGTAACCCATCGTAAAGCATACGGTAAGACGCCGCGTCAGATCTGCATGGAACGTGAGTGGTTACTCCACCTGCACACGTTGCAGAATACATTTGTTTTTTCCGCGCGGGTTCCTGTGCAGAAAAAAATGCAGCGTAGTACAGCACCAGCGAAGTGTGTGAGACTACACCGGTCTCGTGTACACCTTGTGGATTTTTTTTTCTGCATGGAAATGGACCTGTCATGTGGCTTTCCAAATCTGGAGCGTGCTAAAGGGGTTTTCCAGGATTTTCCTACTGATGACCAATCCTCAGGATAGGTCATCAGTATCTGATCGGTGGCGGTCTGACACCCAGCACCCCCACCGATCAGCTGTTTGAGAAGGAACCTACACTCCTGTGAGTGCCGCTACCTTCCCTCAGCTCACCAAGCACAGCGCCGTACATTGTATAGTGGTTGTGCTTGGTATTGCACTTCACATGAATGAGGCTGAGCTGCTCCTGGGCCACGTGACCGATGAACATGACGTCACTGGCCTAGGAAAAGCTGAGAGAAGGCCGCGGCGCTCACAGGAGCTCCTGTGCCTTCTCAAACAGCTGATTGGCGGGGGTCCTGGGTGTCGGACCCCCTCCGATCAGATACTGATGACCTATCCTGAGGACAGGTCATCAGTAGTAACATCTCGGAAAACTCTTTAATTACATTTGCGGTTTTATCTGCGGTTTTCAAAAGATTGGTGAGATCTGCGGCAAAAGCGCATCTAATCTGCTCCAATGGCTGTTTTTGGTGCAGTTTGGGTTCAAAAAAGCACCGAAATCTGTACGGAAATTTGTGTGGATCTTCTGTGCACCAGCGTGTGCCGGTTCCCTTATTGAGGATTTGCTGTGAGGTCCGCAGCGAAGAAAAGTTGTGGAAATGCTGCAGATTTTCCGAGCCCTGCGCAGCCGCTGTGTATCTGCATGTGAAATTCACGTATAACATGCAGATTTGACTGTGGGCTTTCAGGCCAGAGGGTCAGTGTCCTTTTCATCCCATGTGGACTATACCCTGTCCTCCTGGTGAAATTGATGAGAGGCGGTGATACTGGGAGTATTAGTCCCTTTTCTGGCGGTTTTCGCTTTTCACGGCAAGAACGCCGCAGCGCGCAAGCAATTCTTCGGTCAAAACAAGAGAAAACGTCAGGTATTAGTCAGCGCGCTCCATCGCAGCCGCTTTCCAAGTGATCTGGCATGGCGCAGATGTGAACAGAGGGTCATGTGTGCTTGGGGGAGGGGGGGTTATAATTAGAAATCCTCCCCCCCCATAACATTTCTCAGGAAGCGGCTGCTGAATACCGTCCTTGTCCCCTCCGCTCATTATGTGGTCGTCACCCCGGCCTCTCCCGCTCGCTCCCTTTGATGGAGAGGGAGGGGGGTGCTTTGTGTTCCTGGACGTGACCGCAGTTGTGATGTTCTATTTCTTTCCTTCTCTTCCCGCAGGTGGAAGATCCCAGTCAGCCCAACGACGAGGGGATCACCGCCCTCCACAACGCCGTGTGTGCCGGTCACACCGAGATCGTCAAGTTCCTGGTACAGTTCGGAGTGAACGTTAACGCGGCAGACAGCGACGGCTGGTACGTCCGCGTTACGGAGGGGTGGCTGCGAGGAACCTGTGGATTTCCAGGGGTTAAATTAAAAAAAAAAAAAAAAAGAAAAAATTGTACTGGTCATGAGGTGGACACAGGTGGCATCACGTATAGAGCTGCACATCCGTGTGCCTGTCACATGACCAGGATGGGTGCTTATTCACTGGAAGTAAACTATTAGAGTTCCTATTTAATGACAGCAAGCAGAGGTTTTAACAATTTTTGTGTAGTAGGACCTTGGGGAAATATCCAAATGGGGTGGAATTGGAAATATCGCTATTCCACCACAATATGATGGGTTTCGTTTTTACGGCGTTCCCTATGCTTTGTTTTGGTACCATTTTAGAGTGCATTTGGCTTTTTGACCACTTCTTATTTAATATTTTTACATATTGAAGAGCCCAAAAAAGGCGACTCTACCATTTATTTATTTTTTATATTTTAATACTGTAGACATTTTGGAACACGGCGGTGCAAATGATCTTTATTTTTTTTCTAATTTAATGTTAATATGGGAAAAGGGGAGGTGATCTGAATTTTTTTAATATATTTTTTTAAAACATTACTTTTTTCACTTATTTTGACTCCCCCCTAGGGGGACTTAAACCTGCAGTCTTTTTAATACCTTCCCCCCATAGACTGCAATGATTTAGCAGCCTATGGGGAGTTTCACGAAGTTCTTTTGGAGTCTCCACAGGAAGATCAGTGTGGCAGGCCTCTGACCGTTCAGAAGGCCCGAGGAGGCGTTAGGAACATGGCTCCTTCGTTCTTGGCATGGTGGAGCTGTTTGGGCCCCATGAGCACAGCACTCCTGGCGTTTCACCGCTCAGATGCCATGACGTGCAATTGACCATGGCATTTGAGGGGTTAAATGTCAGTGATTGGCATTCTTGCCGATCACAGACATTGGGACAGATTTATCAAAACTGGTGTAAAGGAAAACTGGCTTGGTTGCCCATAGCAACCAATCAGATTCCACCTTTCATTTTTCAAAGCTCCTTTGGAAAATGAGTGGTGGAATCTGATTGGTTGCTATGGGCAACTAAGCCAGTTTTCCTTTACAGCAGTTTTAATAAATCTCCCTCATTGTCTCTGGATCCCTGCTGTGTAAAACAGCAGGCACCCAGTGGTTATGGTGCTCACTCAGTTTTTTAGCAGGCCCTATTTTTAAACCCAGACAACATGGGGGGTTAAACATCATGAGGGACTTGATACAAAAAGTATAGTTAAACGATTATTTATTGGAACCAGAGCACCCACGTAGGTCGCTGCCACACCATGGTTTTTGTAAAAAAAAAAAAAAAATTTAAAAGTTCCTGTCTTGAAACTGTTTTAGTGGCTTTTTTTAACTTATGGTGTGTTTTAGCATGTGCGTTGTTTTTTTTTTTTTGTACGTTTTTCCACAGAAAAGATGTACCCCACCTGATGTTACTTCCTCTGCAAATCAATACTTAAACTATAAAAGCACCATGAAAAACACAACACACATTTCTATGGAGTTTTTTTTTTTTTTTTTTTTTCCTAAAACCAGTAGAGGTCTAAAGACAAAACAAAACAAAAAAAAAACTCTGACCCAAAACATACCACAAATGAGAAATGGCACTACTAAAAAAAAAAACAAAAAAAAAAAACACTTGTGTGTGCTGCAATTAATATATTTCCATTGAAAATAAGGCAGAAAAAAAACACTAAAAAAATTGTGAAACTAGTTTTATACCAGATTTTTTTCCCCCAAAAAAAACTGCATTATTAAACTTAAATTTTTTTTAAGCAAAAACACGCAGCTAGATGTTACATGCTGGCCAATAGGAGATAATAAAACACTGCGTGGCATTTTAAGACCGTTTCCTGCCATTTTTTTTTATCTCATCACTATCTGGTTGGTTGTTTTTGTCAGACTTTTTACCTTAGACTTCTATAGGAAAAAAAAATTGAGAGAAATGTGTGACCAAAAAACACCACCTCAAAAAAACAAAGCTTGTAAAGTTTTTCTTTAAATCTTGGATGAGTTTCCTTACATTCTTCTCCTCTTTGTCTTGGTGTCAGGACCCCGCTGCACTGCGCCGCCTCCTGTAACAACGTGCAGGTGTGTAAATTCCTGGTGGAGTCCGGAGCTGCCGTGTTCGCCATGACCTACAGCGACCGACAGACGGCAGCGGACAAGTGTGAGGAGATGGAGGAGGGGTACAGCCAGTGCTCCCAGTTCCTGTACGGTGAGTACCAGGCATCCAGTGCTGGACGTCGGGTCATCAACATCTCGCCATATAGAAGTAATAATATTTCTTAAAGGGGAGTCCACACTCAAGACAGTCTCGGTACAGTGCAGCGATTAGACATTTATTAGACTTAGTCCTGCTGAGGATTATTAAAGGAGTAGTCCTTGATTAGAAAAAACATGGCTGCCTTCTCCTGGAAGCAGCGCCACACCTGGCTTCAGGTTGGATGTGGTACTGCAGCTCCACTCTATTCACTAGAGCTGAGCTGTAATATCGGACACAGGCATGGAGCAGGATGAAGGCAGCCATGTTTTTGTAACCCTGTACAGCCCCTTTAACATTTTCCTGCAGCTGTGTGAGTAGGACAAGTCGTTTCAGAATGTCTCCGTTCACTGACAGCAAGCAAATGGTGAAGTATTGAACACACACAATACATGAGAAAGTGGCACAGCTCCTCATTATAGGCTGATTGAGCCTCGTGCTGTGACCCCCTCCTCATGTGAAGCGGCACTGTGGCGGTGGGTGTTGGGGTCGTCTCGTCTCCAGGCCGGAGGCGGATTACTATGAATCCCTGGAATGTGACAGATTACAGGTCTCCAGCTCTCACCGCTCCAGGCTGGGAAAATAATCGCCTGCATGCAGATTAGATTACTCACCAGTGAACTTGCATTAACCCTTTGGGGTCAGGTGTGTAAGTTGCAGGTGATGGGCACAGACCCCAGTCATTATTGCACTGGCATGATGACACTGATATACTGCCCATAGACATGACAGTTCTGTCTGTGGATCCATCCTATGCTGTTTTCTGTGTGATAAACGGCACAAGAGGCGTCAGCTGCCGCTTCTCTCTGCTCCCATCCTGAATGGGCCAGTTTATGGGGGAGATTTTTGTGTCCGTGACCAGCTTTCCATTGCACAGAGGAGCTCGGGCTCTGAAAAGACACGTAAACCAATCTGCCCACCATTCAGTGCAGTCTCCAGGAGTCTGACCATGACTGACAGGGACCCACAGCATGGGGCAGCACTGTCCTATCGGGGTCACGTTGCATCTCTACTGCAGACTCCTCACAACCTGCAACCAAAGCATTGTACCCATAATACTGCTCCTATGTACAAGAATATAACTACTATAATACTGCTCCTATGTACAAGAATATATCTACTATAATACTGCCCCCTATGTACAAGAATATAACTACTATAATACTGCCTCCTATGTACAAGAATATAACTACTATAATACTGCCTCCTATGTACAAGAATATAACTACTATAATACTGCCTCCTATGTACAAGAATATAACTACTATAATACTGCTTCTATGTACAAGAATATAACTACTATAATACTGCTCCTATGTACAAGAATATAACTACTATAATACTGCTCCTATGTACAAGAATATAACTACTATAATACTGCCTCCTATGTACAAGAATATAACTACTATAATACTGCTCCTATGTACAAGAATATAACTACTATAATACTGCTCCTATGTACATGGCTATAACTACTATAATACTGCTCCTATGTACAAGAATATAACTACTATAATACTGCTCCTATGTACAAGAATATAACTACTATAATACTGCTCCTATGTACATGGCTATAACTACTATAATACAGCTCCTATGTACAAGAATATAACTACTATAATACTGCCTCCTATGTACAAGAATATAACTACTATAATACTGCTCCTATGTACAAGAATATAACTACTATAATACTGCCTCCTATGTACAAGAATATAACTACTATAATACTGCTCCTATGTACAAGAATATAACTACTATAATACTGCTCCTATATACAAGAATATAACTACTATAATACTGCCTCCTATGTACAAGAATATAAATACTATAATACTGCCTCCTATGTACAAGAATATAACTACTATAATACTGCTCCTATGTACAAGAATATAACTACTATAATACTGCTCCTATGTACAAGAATATAACTACTATAATACTGCTCCTATGTACAAGAAAATAACTACTATAATACTGCTCCTATGTACACGAATATAACTACTATAATACTGCTCCTATGTACAAGAATATAACTATTATAATACTGCCTCCTATGTACAAGAATATAACTATTATAATACTGCTCCTATGTACAAGAATATAAATACTATAATACTGCCTCCTATGTACAAGAATATAAATACTATAATACTGCCTCCTATGTACAAGAATATAACTACTATAATACTGCCTCCTATGTACAAGAATATAACTACTATAATACTGCTTCTATGTACAGGAATATAACTACTATAATACTGCTCCTATGTACAGGAATATAACTACTATAATACTGCTCCTATGTACAAGAATATAACTACTATAAAACTGCCTCCTATGTACAAGAATATAACTACTATAATACTGATCCTATGTACAAGAATATAACTACTATAATACTGCTCCTATGTACAAGAATATAACTACTATAATACTGCTCCTATGTACAAGAATATAACTACTATAAAACTGCCTCCTATGTACAAGAATATAACTACTATAATACTGATCCTATGTACAAGAATATAACTACTATAATACTGCTCCTATGTACAAGAATATAACTACTATAATACTGCTCCTGTGTACAAGATTATAACTACTATAATACTGCTCCTATGTACAAGAAAATAACTACTATAATACTGCTCCTATGTACAAGAATATAACTACTATAATACTGCTCCTATGTACAAGAATATAACTACTATAATACTGCCCCTATGTACAAGAATATAACTACTATAATACTGCTCCTATGTACAAGAATATAACTACTATAATACTACCTCCTATGTACAAGAATATAACTACTATAATACTGCTCCTATGTACAAGACTATAACTACTATAAAACTGCCTCCTATGTACAAGAATATAACTACTATAATACTGATCCTGTGTACAAGAATATAACTACTATAATACTGCTCCTATGTACAAGACTATAACTACTATAAAACTGCCTCCTATGTACAAGAATATAACTACTATAATACTGCTCCTATGTACAAGACTATAACTACTATAATACTCCTCCTATGTACAAGAATATAACTACTATAATGTGTGTACAGGTGTTCAGGAGAAGATGGGCATCATGAACCGTGGCGTCATCTACGCTTTATGGGACTATGAGGGAGAAAACGATGACGAGCTGACCCTGAAGGAAGGGGACTGCATGACGGTTCTGCGCAGGGAGGACGACAACGAAACGGATTGGTGGTGGGCGCGCTTACAGGACAAAGAAGGATACGTCCCACGTAATCTGCTCGGGGTAAGTAGTACTCCCATCATACTTAAATTTTTAGGTTCTCTGACATTTGCATAGAAACAGAATCTGTAGTCAGTAGTTAAGTTATCCCCCTATCCACAAGAAAGGGTATACCTATCAGATCATGGGGGCGCCCCCTCTATGCTTCATGTATGCCTTATAGCTGAAGTAACCTTCACTATCTTTGTGTCTTTCACAGCTCTACCCAAGAATCAAACCAAGACAGAGAACTTTAGCGTAAACGCAACGCCGGGAGTCGATATTCATTCCTCCACGTGTCGCCTTCTCCAAAAGAAATGAAGGATTTCAGCTTTTAGACTCAAGTATTTGAATGGATTTACACAGCATCTCTTGATTATTAATGGGACTACAGGCCTCCTGGAAACAATGGCGCCCCCTGGAGGCCGGCTCTGTAATGTTCATTCTCCATCAGACGATGAGATCTGGCCGCGTCTTGTAGCACATTCAGATTATGGACTTTATATTTTCTATGGACATCTTGAATTCATATTTTTTTTTCTCTTCACTAATATCACTCTTATACGGTTGGCGATGCATAGATTTAGGTATTTTACTAAAACATTGTTATATTTATTTTACCGGTAGCTTAGACATGGTAAACTGCAAGGAAGAAAAAAAAAAAAGTTTAATAAAAATGTCTCGCTGTAATGTGTGAAACATAAGCTGGATGAGATGAAAATCAGTAAAGCTTCCTGGTTTCAGTGTCTTTCCAGATTTCTTTGTACAAGGGACGTCTATAAGGGGAGCAATTATTGGCGCTGAATCGGGGTGGTGGCAGAAACACGTGCCGCACTGGTTTAGTTCTAAGCAGACCTGCAGGGTAGTGAGTGTCAGACGTTATCTACCCCCACACCTTCCCCATTTCTTAAATGCCACAAATCTGAACTGTTTTTCTGCAAGGCAACTGCTAGTTGTACAAGGGGAGGTGTTATCAGTGCTAGCATTCTCTGTGTAAGTGTGTATACAGAGATAATTATCAGTCACTGATAGATGTACACAGGGAGGTGTTATCAGTGATTGATAACATTCTCTGTGTAAGTTGTATACAGAGATAATTGTCAGTCACTGATAGTTGTACATGGGGGAGGTGTTATCAGTGATTGATATCAGTCTCTGTGTAAGTGTGTATACAGAGATAATTGTCAGTCACTGATAGTTGTACAAGGGGAGGTGTTATCAGTGATTGATAGCATTCTCTGTGTAAGTGTGTATACAGAGATAATTGTCAGTCACTGATAGTTGTACAAGGGGAGGTGTTATCAGTGATTGATAGTATTCTCTGTGTAAGTGTGTATACAGAGATAACTGTCAGTCACTGATAGATGTACACAGGGAGGTGTTATCAGTGATTGATAGTATTCTCTGTGTAAGTGTGTATACAGAGATAACTGTCAGTCACTGATAGATGTACACAGGGAGGTGTTATCAGTGATTGATAGCATTCTCTGTGTAAGTGTGTATACAGAGATAATTATCAGTCACTGATAGATGTACACAGGGAGGTGTTATCAGTGATTGATAACATTCTCTGTGTAAGTTGTATACAGAGATAATTGTCAGTCACTGATAGTTGTACATGGGGGAGGTGTTATCAGTGATTGATATCAGTCTCTGTGTAAGTGTGTATACAGAGATAACTGTCAGTCACTGATAGATGTACACAGGGAGGTGTTATCAGTGATTGATAGCATTCTCTGTGTAAGTGTGTATACAGAGATAATTATCAGTCACTGATAGATGTACACAGGGGAGGTGTTATCAGTGATTGATAGTATTCTCTGTGTAAGTGTGTATACAGATATAGATGTACACAGGGAGGCATTATCAGTGATTGATAGCATTCTTTGTGTAAGTGTGTATACAGAGATAGCTGTCACTGATAGATGTACACAGGGGAGGTGTTATCAGTGATTGATAGTATTCTCTGTGTAAGTGTGTATACAGAGATAATTATCAGTCACTGATAGTTGTACATGGGGGAGGTGTTATCAGTGATTGATAGCATTCTCTGTGTAAGTGTGTATACAGAGATAATTGTCAGTCACTGATACCTGTGCACAGGGAGGTGTTATCAGTGATTGATAGTATTCTCTATGTAAGGGTTCATGCACACTCGTATGATCTATACCAGTCTATTACTGTACAGCAGTGGCGGCATGAAGCGCACAGCGTCATAGCAACCAATGACGTTGTGCGCTCGTGCACTCAGCAGGACGGGTTTTCACGGAACATGGTCCACAGCTGTGTGCATGAGGCCTTATTGTGAGCAATAATTCCTCTGCTGAAACAGCCTGCTGGATTTCTACAGATCCTCTCAGTCACCAGAGAAGCCCATTCACTATAATGGGAACCGGCCACTTTGGAGCATAAATGTGCAGCAATATTTGTCCCCCATAATCATGGCCAGAATTTTTTTTAAAAAAACCTACAAAAATAGCAGAAAAAAAAAGTTTGTCAGTACCTTGTTTTAATTAGTAAAAATAAAAAGTAATTCATTAGATGAGGGCCTGTCTGTCATGGATCAGGGCTTCAGATTTATCTGCTGTAACTCGCCTCCTCCCCATGGTCAAAGTTCTGACAGTTTTGTGCAATGACCTGTTGGGGGTAGTAGTTATTAGAAGGCTGTTAGACCAGCCTCATGGATTATCCGTTTGCAGATTACTGACTATTTGTAATCCCCTTTATAACTGCAGTAATGCACATGGCTGTAATTTTGGTCCGCATCCGATCTGTGTTTTTGGTGGACCCATGCATCTCAATGGGGCCATAAGGTGTGGACAGCACGCCCATAAGCACGCCCTAGTCTTGTCCTTTTTGTGTGCAAGGGTAGGACACTTCTGCTGGAGTTAAAAAATAAAACAAACACAAAATACGCCGTGTGCATGAGCCCTAAATCAGTGGAAGATGATATCTAATTATTGTATCCCATCTAGACAGAAGAAATCGACAGATAACGTCTCGATTTAATTTCTTTATTGATCAGCATTCAATAAAAATGTCCCATAATGCACCGAACAATCTCATATTCTATAAATATATATACCGTAGCATAGCAGGTTCCAGTTTTGCATAGGTCACTGTACTAGAGAAGTTGTCCCTGAATACTCAGCCCCTTAATCGTTCTGTCCCTGCTGTAATGGAATGCACTGACTTCCTGCTGAGCTTGTGCTTATGCACAGCAGCCAATGTGGACTAAAGCAGAGCTGCAGTGCAAAGCATGGCGGTGGGGAGGCACAGAGAAGTTACCTGAGGCTGTGAGGAGTCAGGAGGTAAACTATGGCTCCAAAAGACATTGCAGCTAAGCTGGAGTCACTGATTGATCATAGCTGTGCCCAAATGTAGCACAGGTTAAAAAAAAAAAAAAAAGCCAGGGCTAAAAATGGCAGGTGACAGTAGCCATCCTAGCTGTCTGCAGCCACCACTAGAGGGAGCTCTTTAATAATCCATAATATAAATTTATATGAAGCAAGCTGCCACCACTAGGGGGAGCTCTTGGGTAATCTATAATATAAATTTATATGCAGCAAACTGCCGCCACTAGGGGGAGCTCTTTGGTAATATATATAGATTTATATGCAGCAAGCTGCCACCACTAGGTGGAGCTCTTTGGTAATATATAAATTTATATGAAGCAAACTGCTGCCACTAGGGGGAGCTCTTTGGTAATATATAAATTTATATGCAGCAAGCTGCTACCACTAGGGGGAGCTCTTTGGTAATCCATAATAATTTATATGAAGCAAGCTGCTGCCACCACTAGGGGGAGCTCTTTGATAATCCATAATATAAATTTATATGCGGCAAGCTGCCCTTTGTGATGGTTGCCAGCAGCCATTGTGGGAGAACTCGCCTATTTCGGGAGAGGAGGTGTATATACCCTCGTGGTGCTAATCTACGCCCTCATTGTTATATTTCATTTATGTAGGAAGGAACGTCAAGGCATTTTGGTTGAAGGCAATCAGGTGATTACAGGTGTATAGTAATGACGCTACAGCTCTGAGGGCACTATCCTATATACCAGGGATGCTCAACCTACAGCTGTTGCAAAACTACAACTCCTAGCATTCCCTAGGCATAGGCTGTCCAGGCAAGCTGGAGGACCACAGGTTGGGCATCCCTGCTATGTACCAACATCACAGTGTGTATTAGAGGTTCAAGTCCTCTAAAGACATGTCCAATATTAGAAAAAAGGGGCATGCTCTTTTTCCAGAAACAGCGCCCGCTCCTGTCCTATGGCTATGTCTGGTATTGCAGTATCAACTTTACTAGAGAGAAAGTGTAATACCAGGCTCAGCCCACGGGCAAGAGTGGCACTGTTTCTGGGGGGGGGGGGACTTTATTTTTCTAATCCCAGACAACCCCTTTAACAGTAGATTTCCAGACTGTCACCAGAAGGCACCCAAGACTTACAAAAACTAGAATATAAGCAATCAGCAGTGACCCACATCAACCAATCAGATGCCTTTTTTCTTATTCTACGTTAAAATATAAAAATGTCTGCTGCACCCTGATTGGCTGTTACAGGTCGCATTGCATAAATGTCCCGCAATTGGTCGCATATTTCTTGCATTCATGGTTATTGCGGTCGTGCACAGTAAGTTCTCCGGTCTCCTTACATTATGGTGAACGACATCCACTGGAAAAAGAAAAACATCAGTCGTGTTAATAAAGAGTTAACGCTCGTATCGACATAAACATTAGCGCCTCTAAAGGGGGCAATTTGCGGTCCGCAGTACGGGCTCGGCCGACACACGTTCGCGTGCATGAGGCCTTAGGCCACTAAAGGAGAGGTTTCCAACAGGATGTTGTCTGAATTTGGAACAGACTGCACCCGAACTGAACGCTGACCCATTAAATTCAATGGGTATACGTACAAGGGCGATTTTCTGCACAGGCCTATTGGTCCTCGCAGAAAAAAAAAAAAAAATCGCAACATACTCTATCTTGGATTCATTTTTCCATCGCATTATACACTGATCGTTTCCATAGTTACGACCACCCAGCAATCCATCAGTGGTGGTCGTGCTTACACACTATAGGAGAAAGTGTCAGCCTCTCTGGTGGTCAGGACCATGGGACTACACATAGGATAGTACTTTTTCCTATAGTGTGCAAGCACGACCACCACTGATGGATTACAGGGTGGTCGTAACCATGGAAACGAGCAGTGTATAATGTGATGGAAAAATGAATCCAGCCAGCAAAGGAAGCAATATGGAGAATCACAATACATTAGTAAGTGCCTTGTATTAACTTTCTCTACATGATAAATGCCACTTACTGAAGTGAGAGGACCCCTTTAAGGGTACATTTACACGACAGTATGTGTTTTGCGGTTCGCAATTCCGGACAAGAATAGGACATGCTCCTTCTTTTTTGCGGGGCCGCGGAATGGAAGTACGGATGCGGACAGCATTTTAAGTGTAGAAAAGGGTGTTTAGTTTTAATGTTTTAACCCTTTTTTTTATTTTAGTCTCACTTGATCAGTGATACTTCAAAGGAATCTGTCTCCACATCCCCTGAAATAAATCCAGTTGACATGGGAGATGTGCGCAGAGTCTAATGGTCTTCGTTCCATCTCGATATGTGCCCCTAATCTGGAGAAATAAGCCTTTTCATTTTATGCAAATTAGCCCCTTGGTGCAACAAGGGCATTGCTGGTGCACCTGAGGCTCTGCTGGCCAAGACCCCACTGCTTTGACAGGGCCAGGCAGTGTAGAGGTAATCACGCCTGACCCTAAAATCTCATGGCAGTGTAGAGGTAATCACGCCTGACCCTAAAATCTCGTGGCAGTGTAGAGGTAACCTCGCGGCAGTGCGTGCGCCTCCTTGTTCGGTGCATGCGCTGTATGTTACTGAAGCTCACCGGGATGGCGGATACGTGCGCAGTACAGGGTTCCATCAGCCCGGCAAGCTTCAGTCCTGTACAGCGCGTCCGCACTGCCGCAGTAAGTTAGGCATGATCACTTCTACACTGCCTGGCCCTGTCAGTCAAAGCGCTGGGGGCGTGGACAGCAAAGAGAATAAGTGCCTCGGGTGCAACGACAATTGTTGCACCAAGGGGCTAATTTGCATAAAATTAAAAGGTTTATTTCTCCATACTGGGGGCACATATTCAGACTGGACTAGGACCACTAGATTCTGCTGACAACATGTCAGCTGGATTTACTTCAGGTATCTGGTGACGTTCAGTCCGTAGCCCTGGTCGGAGGAAAAGGAAGGATACGTGACCAGGTTCCCGAGTGTCCGATCCGCACGTCTTCGGAATGTTAGGGATATTACAGATTGTCTTCTACAGACGAGAAAAACGCAAAATAATCAAACCTTCTAACGGCGAGTTCACATGACTGTTTAGCTTTCCATTCTGATCAGTCGGAAGAACCGAAAAAAAAGTTATTTTGAGCATTATGATCAGTTTGTATCACTTCCGCCAGAGATTAGTTTTGTTTTTTTTTGTTTTTTTTTTACGAGATGCTCAAAATAACAGGATTCGTTTTTTTTCTTTATTTTTCAGATCACAAGAACAGAAACTGTGATGTGAACTCAGCCTAAGGGCTCATGCACACGAACGTATTTTCTTTCCGTGTCCATTCCGTTGTTTTTTTTGCTGAACCATTCATTTCAAGGAGTCTGAAAAAAACGGAGTTGTGTCCATTCCGTTTTGCAAAAAAATAGAACGTGTCCTATTATTGTCCGTATTACAGATAAGGACAGGACTGTTCTATTAGGGGCCAGCTGTTCTGTTCCGCAAAATACGGAATGCACACGGACGCCATCCATATTTTTTGCAGATCCGTTGAGCCCTAAATCTACACATTTCAATTCCTAACCATTCCCTGCTTGCTGTCAATGAATGGGAAAACTTCTCGCTTACATCTAAAGGGCTCATGCACACAAACGTATTTTCTTTCCATGTCCGTTCCGTTTTTTTTTTGCTGACCGTATGCGGAACCATTCATTTCAACGGGTCCGCAAAAAAAAAAACGGAAGGTACGTGTGCATTCCGTTGCCGTATGTCCGTATTTCCATTCCGCAAAAAAATAGAAGAATGCGTCCTATTATTGTCCGCATTACGGACAAGGATAGGACTGTTCTATTAGGGGCTGTTCTGTTCCGCAAAATACAGAATGCACACGGACGTCATCTGTATTTTTTGCGGACCACAAAATACATACAGTTGTGTGCATGAGTCCAAAGAGTGAAAATCTGTCTGGACTCACAACTTCTCACAGCAGAGGATTTGTTACAACTGCTTCCAGTCTCTGTATGCATTTCAGCAGCAGCTGCCCAAATCTCTCATCGATACACTACAGTAGTCCGGACTCCAGGCTGTATTCCTCGCCCTGAATTATCTAGACTGCAACCAATTGTAACAAACCCTCAGCTTTGAGAAGTATTCTCTGATCTGTACAGTTTTTTTCCCTTCTGTAAAAAAGAATTCTCCCATCTGCTGACAGAAAGCAGAGATCTTGTAAATGGTGAGGCAATGAAACAAAGTCTGTAGAAAAGTTGCAGAACTTTTAGTTAAAGGATGAGGGCATCGCTCAGAAGTGCCCGGCAGCCGCTTCATCCTGACATAGCAGAGCTGACACAGTTCATCTACTCACCGAGGTCATAGTGAGAGGCACCACACCACTGTTTTCCGTGTCCATTTGCTTGAAGATTTCTGCAGATAAAAAGTAGAATTAACAGAGAGGTTGACGACATCTCCAGTCCATGGTGTACTTCTATCTGGGGCACCCAGGTATGCTGGGATTTGTGGTACAACCAGCTATAGGTGATCTATCTCGGCATTGTGGACCCGTCACTTACTAAACATAATCTCCAACCGAAGAAGACACCGGACAAAGTTATCGAAGTCAATGCAGAGATCGTCATCAGCGAAGCGCGCCACAAGCAGCTGATGCAGCTGGGAATTCAGCTTAAATCCTGCAAACACAAGACGTCAATGAGATTTATTTTATTGTCGTCTATTCCGATAGATGCACGGAGGTCTGCAGAGGCGCTAGCTGACTTTTAACCAAGACTATATGATAAGTTGCTTCTTTTTTACAATCCCAATTAAAAAAAAAAGGGGGCACTGTACAAAACGGAAATAAAAACAAAATGCAAAGATCTGCGAATCTCATAGACCCATATTCTATTCACTATAGATCCTAGAACACGTATCAGATGCAGAAAGTGAAACATTTTACCATTTCACCAAAAAAAATTAACTCATTTATAACTTGATGGCAGCAACACATCTTAAAAAAAAAAAAAAAAAAAAAAGTTAGGACAGGGGCAACAAAAGGCTGGAAAAGTACAGTATTTTTTGGACCATAAGACGCACCTAGGATATAAAAGAGGAAAATAAGAAAAAAAAATATCATTAGACCTCAGAATTCTGTATCAGACCCCCTAACTCCATTAGACAAAAAAATAAAAAAATAAATTAACTTACCTCTCCTGCCCCGGACCACACTAACACCGCTCGCTGGTCTTCTGGTCCGTGCTGCACTGTGACCTGACGTTGCACACCGTCAGGTCACAGTGCACACCTACAATCACTACGTCCCGACACTGTACGCAGTCAAGACATTCGCATTGATGTGCCTGGATAAAGACCAAAGAGCGGTGAGTGCCAGTGCAGCGCTTCCCTTACCGCTCCCCACACCTCCTGCATGCTGATGATTGGACTATGAGACGAGCAGCCATTTTCCCATTGCTTTTTGGAGGAAAAAATTGTGTCCTATAGTCTGAAAAATACAGTAAGTGGCAGTAATAAAAAACAGCTGGAGGAACAATGCTACATAGTCATATGACTGGTTATAAAAAAGAGAGACAATCTCTCTCAGAAGCAAAGATGGGTAGAGGTTCACCAATCTAAAAATGTTCCTCAATGTAAAATTGGGCAGAATTTCAATATCTCACCCTCTACAGTACAAAATATCATCAAAAGATTCAGAGAATCTGGAGAAATCCATGAGCGCAAGGGACAAGGGAGAAGGTGAATATTGGATGCTCATGACCTACGAGCCCTCAGACGGCACTGCATGACAAACAGCCATGATTCTGTACTGGAAATCACTGCGCAGGCTCAGGAACGTTCCAGAAATCACTGCCGTCTTCTCTGGGCCAAAACTCATTTAAGATGGACGAGGTAAAATGGGTACACCTGTAGATTGGTGACAACCATCCCTCCTCTCCCAGGCCAGCTCTAATAAGGCCGTGATCAAGGTCAGGTTATGACTGAAACGTTGGCCAATTGATATTGTTAATACTACGACGGATGGACTTAATAAATTACACTAATTTACTAAGATAATCCCTGAGTGCCGTGGTTCTTCCTAAAAAAAAGAGGTAAAATGGAAAACTGTTCTGTGATCGGATTAATCAGAATTTGATATTCGTTTTGGGAAGCCATGGATACCGTGTCCTGCAGACTCAAGAGGAAAGAGACCGTCCAGCTTGTTATCAGCGCACAGTTCAGAAGCCTGGATCTCTGATGTCATAGGGTTGCATTAGGGGCTATGACAAAAGGAAAAGCACTATCAATGCTGAACAGTATATGCTAAACCAGATACTGAGTCCATCACAACATCATGGCTTCACAGAAGAGGAGGAGGAGGAGGAAATGGCCGCCTGCAGTCCCGACCTGTCACCAATAGAAAACATTTGGCGCACCATGAAAGGAAAAGCCTGGCAAAGAAAACTCGGGACAGTGGGGCAACGAGAATCCTGCATCAGACAAGAATGGGCGACATTCCTCTCCCAAATCTCCAGCACTTGGTCTCCTCACTTCGTAGATGTTCACAGACTGTAGAGGGGAGGCTACACAATGGCAGACCCGGCCATGCCCCAACTTTTTTGGGATGAGTTGCTGCCATCAAGTTTTTTTTTTCCATGAAATGGTAAAATGTCTCACTTTCATCATCTGATCTGTGTTCTGTGATCTACTGGTGGATCTATGAGATTTGCAGATCATTGCATTCTGTTTGATTTACATTTAAAGGCTATGTACAACTTTGGGGAAATTTTTTATTAAAAATATGGTGCCCTTTTTTCTGTAAAGAGCTGAGATTCTCTAGAAGCAGCCTGTGGATTTTCACCCTGTTCCATCAGGCAGCTCAGCTGACGGCTCCTTATCTCTGACATTATAAACACTCATTATAGCTCAGTTCTTATCTTACCGATAAGAATGTGGCTTATATAAGTGTTTATGACCTCATAGTGACCAGCACAAAGTGAAAGTAACAGTCACACAGCTAGAAAAACTGTTAACCCTTTGTGACAGAATGGCTTAATAATTTTAATAAAGGCTTATTGAAAAATGATTTTTAGTCAAAAATAAGTAAAATGCAATCATAAAAAAAAATGCCTCCAACTGTGTACATAACTTTACACAGTACCCCCACTTTTTTTGAAACTGGGGTCGTAATGTACTGAAGCAATTAAATGATTGCAGAAGTGTATACACCCTTAGGCCTCATACACATGACCGTATGTATTTTGCACCAGATACCGTCCGTGTGGCATCCACATTTTTTGAGGACCCATTGACTTCTATGGGTCCTCTTTTAGCGGCCACATATAGGACATGTGGAGCGGATATACAGATGCAGAAAGCACACAGATCGTCCGTGTGCTTTCCGTATCTGTATGTCAAAGAGATC
Organism: Rhinella marina; assembly: GCA_900303285.1. Lineage (NCBI taxonomy): Eukaryota > Metazoa > Chordata > Amphibia > Anura > Bufonidae > Rhinella > Rhinella marina. The sequence continues at coordinate 67,543 of ONZH01001704.1, forward strand.
AGTCAATGGGTCTGCCAAAAAAACATGAACAGCTTATGGACCGCATCTGTATTTTGCAGATCCACGGTCTGTGAACCGCAAAATGGACAAGGTCGTGAGCACGAGGCCTTAAAAAAACGTCACATAATTTACTCGAAAGTCACCACAAAATCATATTCCCATACACACATTGGAAAATTACACTTTTCAAATGTGACTGACCTGCTTCTTCAAGAGCTTTCCTCATCTCGTAGGCGTTCATTGTCCCTGAGCGATCCACATCGATGGCCCTATAGATTTTCTAACACAAAAATATAGAGATGTCAGTTCTAAAAGCAGCCACTAGATGGCAGCAGAGCAGCGCTCTCCACCTATATACTGTATTTTATATCTATTTAATCTATATCAGTCTATGCCTTACCTGGTATTTCTGTAATTTTGACCACAGAATATTGAATTCTTTCAGTCCCAGTTTGCCGCTTCCATCAGACTAGAACATTAGCGCAGGTTAAGGGAAAACAAAACCTGAGAAATGGTCATTTTAACCATTTCCACATATTAATCTAGTCACACTGGTAAAGGCTATGGACTCCGCTGTGCTGATTTTATTAAATTTATTATTCCTTTCCTTACTAAACGCAAAACAGAAAAAAAAAATTTCTTAAATAAGCTTCATTAAAAATTTCCCATTTTTTGTCTGCAGAGTATGTGTATGTCCTTCACCTAGATGCTGGTGCTAACGAATCTGACATAAATCCATCAGAGCGCTGCTCTTGTTTTTGACAGCTCTCTATGCGCTCCCCCTCCCTCCTCTTGGGGTTAGAGATGGCAGCAGGGAGGGGAAGGAGTTTTGCAGGACAGTAGGACAGTGTGTGGAGAGGGAGTAAAGCATCCAAGGAAGGCAGATCGCACAGTCTGTACATACTAAGCAGTCTAAAGAGAAAGGAAGCAACATCCTGGACACAAAGATCCAACATGTGAGTGACACATCCACATTAAAAAAGTCTGAAACAAACAGCTGATCAGTGGGGGTCCCGGATGTCGGACCCCTGCTGATCAGATGCTGATGACCTATCTAGAGGATAGATCATCAGTAAGAAAAAGGTGTAGCAGGACCCCTTTAAGGTAACCACTAACGTATGTAAAAACCATTTCCCTATCTTAAAGGTGTCCGTATGGATAGATGGGATATGCTGCTTACAAGGTCCCTTATTGATGCTGTGTAACACTGTGGTGCTGGCTATCCTCCCAGTAACCAGCTGACCCCTGAAGCAGTTGCCTGGGGAAAAGCTCTTGTTGTAGGTGTAGTGCCCCTTTATAGATATTTTTCCCATCCTTTACTGAAGAAGTTTTATCTCTCTGCACCTCTATGTATCAGATAGGGGTGGGGAATATTCGGGTGACAATACACTATTCAGAGCAGAATGGGGAGTAACTGTGCAGGTGCAGGCATAGATCGGGGAGTAGCTGTGGAGGTGCAGGCATAGATCGGGGAGTAGCTGTGGAGGTGCAGGCATAGATCGGGGAGTAAATAAAAAAAAATTGTGGAGAAGAAAAATGCTCTCCAGCTCACCCTGGGCAAGGCACAAACGTGCACGGACAGGTTCAGACCAAAACCGCCTCAGAAAATTTGTAGAAAATCCAGCACAGTTCAGTAAGATCCAAGAGCCTTTATTCGAAGAATTCAAATACACAAGCGGACATAAAACACTCCATTTAGTTGTATTGATGCGTTTCGGATGAAATCACATCCTTAGTCATAACAGCTAAATGGACTGTTTCATGTCCACTTGTGTATTTGAATAGGCTCTTGGATCTTACTGAACTGTGCTGGATTTTCTACAAATAGATCGGGGAGTAGCTGTGGAGGTGCAGGTATAGATCGGGGAGTAGCTGTGGAGGTGCAGGCATAGATCGGGAGTAGCTGTGGAGGTGCAGGCATAGATCGGGGAGTAGCTGTGGAGGTGCAGGTATAGATCGGGGAGTAGCTGTGGAGGTGCAGGCATAGATCGGGGAGTAGCTGTGGAGGTGCAGGCATAGATCGGGGAGTAGCTGTGGAGGTGCAGGCATAGATCGGGGAGTAGCTGTGGAGGTGCAGGCATAGATCGGGGAGTAGCTGTGGAGGTGCAGGCATAGATCGGGGAGTAGCTGTGGAGGTGCAGGCATAGATCGGGGAGTAGCTGTGGAGGTGCAGGCATAGATCGGGGAGTAGCTGTGGAGGTGCAGGCACAGATCGGGGAGTAGCTGTGGAGGTGCAGGCATAGATCGGGGAGTAGCTGTGGAGGTGCAGGTATAGATCGGGGAGTAGCTGTGGAGGTGCAGGCATAGATCGGGGAGTAGCTGTGGAGGTGCAGGCATAGATCGGGGATAGCTGTGGAGGTGCAGGCATAGCAGTAGCTTGGAGGGCAGGTAATAGATCGGAGTAGCTGTGGAGGTGCAGGCATAGATCGGGGAGTAGCTGTGGAGGTGCAGGCATAGATCGGGGAGTAGCTGTGGAGGTGCAGGCATAGATCGGGAGTAGCTGTGGAGGTGCAGGCATAGATCGGAGGAGTAGCTGTGGAGGTGCAGGCGGGAGATCGGGGAGTAGCTGTGGAGGTGGCAGGCATAGATCGGGGAGTAGCTGTGGAGGTGCAGGCAGATCGGGGAGAGTAAGCTGTGGAGGTGCAGCATAGATCGGGAGTAGCTGTGAGGTGCAGGCATAGATCGGGGAGTAGCTGTGGAGGTGCAGGCATAGATCGGGGAGTAGCTGTGGAGGAGTGCAGCATAGATCGGGGAGTAGCCTGTGGAGGTGCAGGCATAGATCGGGGAGTAGCTGTGGAGGTGCAGGCATAGATCGGGGAGTAGCTGTGAGGTGCAGGCATAGATCGGGGAGTAGCTGTGGAGGTGCAGGCATAAATCGGGGAGTAGCTGTGGAGGTGCAGGCATAGATCGGGGAGTAGCTGTGGAGGTGCAGGCATAGATCGGGGAGTAGCTGTGGAGGTGCAGGTATAGATCGGGGAGTAGCTGAGGAGGTGCAGGCATAGATCGGGGAGTAGCTGTGGAGGTGCAGGCATAGATCGGGGAGTAGCTGTGGAGGTGCAGGTATAGATCGGGGAGTAGCTGTGGAGGTGCAGGCATAGATCGGGGAGTAGCTGTGGAGGTGCAGTGGTTGCAGTCGCTCCTAGGTTTTCTGAATATGATCAAGTTCACATTAATGAGAGGATACGTCCAGCAGATCCACAATGGTCCTACAGGTCTCCATACTGAAGCCGTCAGACTTGATGTCCACCTCTAAGGAGACAGAAAGGAAAAATGTAAGAACACACGAAGAAGGGGGCACCATCTGGATATGTGCATGGGTCCGGAAAATGGTGCCAATGGCTATGGGAGCACCTGACTGGAGTGGGAAGTCCTTCAACTCGTCTCTACCTATGAAGAAGGCGCCATGACCTCGTCTATGCCTATGAGGGAGGCACCTAAACTAGTCTCTGCATATCAAGGGGCCACCCTGCCTATGAAGGGGGGCTTCCCGACCGGTCTCTGCCTATGAAGGGGGGCTCCCCGACCGGTCTCTGCATATCAAGGGGCCACTCTGCCTGGTCTCTGCCTATGAAGGGGGCTCCCCGACAGGTCTCTGCCTATGAAGGGGGCACCCCGACCGGTCTCTGCCTATGAAGGGGGGCACCCCGACCGGTCTCTGCCTATGAAGGGGGCTCCCCGAACGGTCCTCTGCCTATGAAGGGGGCACCCCGACCGGTCTCTGCCTATGAAGGGGGCTCCCCGAACGGTCTCTGCCTATGAAGGGCCGGGGCTCCCCGACCGGTCTCTGCCTATGAAGGGGGGCTCCCCGACCGGTCCTCTGCTATGAAGGGGGGCTCCCCGACCGGTCTCTGCCTATGAAGGGGGCTCCCCACCGTCTCTGCCCTATGAAGGGGGGCTCCCCGACCGGTCTCTGCCTATGAAGGGGGGCTCCCCGACCGGTCTCTGCCTATGAAGGGGGGCTCCCCGACCGGTCTCTGCCTATGAGGGGGGCTCCCGACCGGTCTCTGCCTATGAAGGGGGGCTCCCCGACCGTCTCTGCCTATGAAGGGGGGCTCCCCGACCGGTCTCTGCCTAATGAAGGGGGGCTCCCCGACCGGTCTCCTGCCTATGAAGGGGGGCTCCCGACCGGTCTTGCCTATGAAGGGGGGTCCCGACCGGTCTCTGCATATCAAGGGGCCACTCTGCCTGGTCTCTGCTATGAAGGGGGCTCCCGACCGGTCTCTGCCTATGAAGGGGGCTCCCCGACCGGTCTCTGCCTATGAAGGGGCACCCCGACCGTCTCTGCCTATGAAGGGGGCACCCCGACCGGTCTCTGCCTATGAAGGGGGGCACCCTGACCGGTCTCTGCCTATTGAAGGGGGCTCCCGACCGGTCTCTGCCTATGAAGGGGGCACCCTGACCGGTCTCTGCCTAGTGAAGGGGGCCCCTGACGGTCTCTGCCTATGAAGGGGGCCACTCCCCTGGTCTCTGCCTATGAAGGGGGCTCCCCGACCGGTCTCCGCCTATGAAGGGGCTCCCCGACCGGTCTCTGCCTATGAAGGGGGCTCCCCGACCGGTCTCTGCCTATGAAGGGGGCTCCCGACCGGTCTCTGCCTATGAAGGGGGCCCCGACCGGTCTCTGCCTATGAAGGGGGCTCCCCGACCGGTCTCTGCCTATGAAGGGGGGCTCCCCGACGGTCTCTGCTATGAAGGGGGCTCCCCGACCGGTCTCTGCCTATGAAGGGGGCTCCCCGACCGGTCCTCTGCCTATGAAGGGGGCACCCCGACCGTCTCTCTGCCTATGAAGGGGCTCCCCGACCGGTCTCTGCCTATGAAGGGGGGCTCCCCGACCGGTCTCTGCCTATGAAGGGGCACCCCGACCGGTCTCTGCCTATGAAGGGGCACCCCGACCGGTCTCTGCCTATGAAGGGGGCACCCCGACCGGTCTCTGCTATGAAGGGGGCACCCCGACCGGTCTCTGCCTATGAAGGGGGCACCCCCGACCGGTCTCTGCCTATGAAGGGGGCACCCCGACCGGTCTCTGCCTATGAAGGGGGCACCCCGACCGGTCTCTGCCTATGAAGGGGCACCCCGACCGGTCTCTGCCTATGAAGGGGGCACCCCGACCGGTCTCTGCCTATGAAGGGGGCACCCCGACCGGTCTCTGCCTATGAAGGGGGCACCCCGACCGGTCTCTGCCTATGAAGGGGCACCCCGGACGTCTCTGCCTATGAAGGGGGCACCCCGACCGGTCTCTGCCTATGAAGGGGCACCCCGACCGGTCTCTGCCTATGAAGGGGGCACCCCGACCGGTCTCTGCCTATGAAGGGGCACCCCGACCGGTCTCTGCCTATGAAGGGGGCACCCCGACCGGTCTCTGCCTATGAAGGGGGCACCCCGACCGGTCTCTGCCTATGAAGGGGGCACCCCGACCGGTCTCTGCCTATGAAGGGGCACCCCGACCGCTCTGCCTATGAAGGGGGCACCCCGACCGTCTCTGCCTATGAAGGGGGCACCCCGACCGGTCTCTGCCTATGAAGGGGGCACCCCGACCGGTCTCTGCCTATGAAGGGGGCACCCCGACCGGTCTCTGCCTATGAAGGGGGCACCCCGACCGGTCTCTGCCTATGAAGGGGGCACCCCGACCGGTCTCTGCCTATGAAGGGGGCACCCCGACCGGTCTCTGCCTATGAAGGGGGCACCCCGACCGGTCTCTGCCTATGAAGGGGGCACCCCGACCGGTCTCTGCCTATGAAGGGGGCACCCCGACCGGTCTCTGCCTATGAAAGGGGCACCCCGACCGGTCTCTGCCTATGAAGGGGGCACCCCGACCGGTCTCTGCCTATGAAGGGGGCACCCCGACCGGTCTCTGCCTATGAAGGGGGCACCCCGACCGGTCCTCTGCCTATGAAGGGGCACCCCGACCGGTCTCTGCCTATGAAGGGGGCACCCCGACCGGTCTCTGCTATGAAGGGGGCACCCCGGACCGGTCTCTGCCTATGAAGGGGGCACCCCGACCGGTCTCTGCCTATGAAGAGGGCACCCTGACCGGTCTCTGGCCTATGAAGAGGGCACCCTGACCGGGTCTCTGCCTATGAAGGGGCACCCTGACCGGTCTCTGCCTATGAAGGGGGCACCCTGACCGGTCTCTGCCTATGAAGGGGGCACCCTGACCGGTCTCTGCCTATGAAGGGGGCACCCTGACCGGTCTCTGCCTATGAAGGGGGCACCCTGACCGGTCTCTGCCTATGAAGGGGGCACCCTGACCGGTCTCTGCCTATGAAGGGGGCACCCTGACCGGTCTCTGCCTATGAAGGGGGCACCCTGACCGGTCTCTGCCTATGAAGGGGGCACCCTGACCGGTCTCTGCCTATGAAGGGGGCACCCTGACCGGTCTCTGCCTATGAAGGGGGCACCCGACCGGTCTCTGCCTATGAAGGGGGCACCCCGACCGGTCTCTGCCTATGAAGGGGGCTCCCCGACCAGTCTCTGCCTATGAAGGGGGCACCCTGACTGGTCATTGGACATGCATGGTCAGGTCATTTGGAGCTGGAGCTTACACCTAAAAAACAAGCAGTAGTCATTGGAGCGTCTGGGTTGTACATCAGGAACTTACGTCTAGAAATCACTTTCTGCAGAATGTTGTAAAGTTCAAAAGCTGAAATCTCAGCGTCCTGGGGAGAGAAGACGAAGTGTTAGATTATGGATACTGGGGACCCAGCAGGAAGGGCTCATTCATGGGCAGCAGGGTGGCTCAGTGGTAAGCACTGGGGTACTGGGTCCAATTCCAACCAAGGTCACCATCTGCATGGGGTTAGTATGTTGTCCGGTTTCCTCCCGCACCCCAAAGACTGATAGGGACCTTAGATTGTGAGCCTCATTGGGGACAGCCTGATGGTAATGTCTGTAAATCACTGCAGAATATAGTAGCGCTATATAAGTGGGTATAATAAATAGATAAGAATTCACACATTGCGCTGAAGTCGCGGTTCTTACCATCATGTCACCTAAAAGTCTAACAATAGGTTCATGCCAATCCTCTTTCTAAGGGTCCGTTCACACAATGGAATTTTGGCGTGGACAATGCTGCATTTCACGGGCCGGCAGCCTAAGGGTAGGTTCACATTGAGGATTTTGGGGTGTGGATTCGGTGCCAAAAAACAGGCCGAATCTGCGCTGGAGCCACCCAGCTGCTGCAAACTACTAATCCCAACATCAGTCAATGACCCTCAGGGTAGGCTGGGAGGTGTAGTTTTGCAACAGCTGGAGGGCAATAGATTGTAGGCCTCTTGGTGCAGGTTGTTTTTTGTTTTTTTTTAAAGGTTATGTACACCTTTGGGGGAATTTTTTTTATGATTGCATTTTTCTCATTTTGGGATAAAAATAATTTTTTTAAGCCTTTATTAAAAATATTGAGCCGTTCTGTCGCTAAGTGTTAACTGTTTTTCTAGCTGTGTGACTGGTACTTTCACTTTCACTTTGTGCCGGTCATCTAATAACCCTTATCTGTAAATTACTAAAAGGTCATAAACACCTATATTGAGAACAAAGCTCCCCGCTTCGTTCTCAATATAGGTGCGGGTCCCAGCGGTGGGACCTGCACTTATAAGACAATGGGGGGCATATCCTAGCGATATGCCCCCATTGTCAAAGATGGGATAACCCCTTTAAGCCACATTCTTATCAGTAAGATAAGGACTGAGCTGTAATGAGTGTTTATAAGATCAGAGATCAGAGATGAGGAGCCGTCAGCTCCCTGACTGATGGAACAGAGTGAAAATTTAGATCCTGCTACTAGAGAATCTCAAGGCTGCACAGAGACAGGGGCTCAACATTTTTAATAAATGCCAATTGGCAAAATGATTTTTAGCTCAAAATGAGCACAATGCAATAAAAAAATTGCCCGCAAAGGGGTACATAGCCTTCAAGAGGACAAGTGACTGCCAAGGAAATTGAGAATATTAGGCCTCCTGCACACGACTGTATGGATTTTGCAGTCCACAAACCTGGATCCGCTAAATACTGATACCGGCTGAGAGCACCCCGCACTTTCCTCGGTCCCTATTACAGAAATGCCTGTTCTTGTCCACAAAACAGAGTGCTGCCCCTTTTTTTGCAGCCACATAGAAACGATTGTGTACACATCCCAACCGCAAAAAATCCAGATCGGACATGGACCAAATATATGATCGTGTGCATGAGGCCTTAGAATATCACCTGGGGTTCATTTCCTGCAGCCAACACTAGGGGGAGCTCAGTGCACATGGATTCATACTGGTCAATGCTAGCTGTATGGTGAGCTCCCCCTGGTGGTGGCTTCAGGCAGCCAAAAGATTTTCATTTTGGCAGGATGAGTAAAATCAGAGGATCTGCAGCGCTGACAGCGCAATATAATTAGGTCTAAGGGACTGAAACCATCAGCGACGACAACCAGTTATCTACGAGAACATACCTGTGAAGCAATGTACATGAATGATATTTACAACGGTCGGGAGCCATCCCAGTTCTTGTAAATATCTTGCAATGTACGGCCCTTTACTAAGCAGCATCCTGGGATATACCAGAACGCTGGTCGGATCAGGGTCACATTGCAGCCAGTCCAACACATGCTAGATCAGAATACACGGCACATGCAAGAAGAGGCAGTGACTTCATATCTAATTTGAGACACAAGTATTGAAGGGATTGTCCACAATTAGCTGCTTTCTTCGCAAAAACAGCGCCCCACCGGTCATATAGGTTGGATGTGGTACTGCAGCTTTTCCCTATTAACATAAAATGTAGCTGCAATACCAGACACAACCTGTAGATGGTTGTGGTGCTATTTCAAGAAGAAAACAGCAATGTTTTCCTAATCCTGGTCAATCCCTTTAAGAAGATGAAGCTACAAGATGATATATAAATAGCGAGTGGCCATTAATTCTCTAGAGCCCCCTCTGCTGGTCAGAACAGATTACTGCCGCCCTTGGATGTCCAGAGAGGGCAAACTGTCTAGAAAGGTCCTTCTCAGAGCTCTAGACACATAACCAAAGCATGGTGGATGGGAAGCTGCGCAGGGAAGGACGCGGAGGGGCTGTGAACGGCACACACTGTAGTCATACCTCCGCCGGGGTCTTTGCCGATGGCAAAAAAAATCCAGAATCATGAGGTTAGTTGCAGAATGAAACAGTGATCCTGATGAAGGCGAATAATCATGGACCCTAACCCGTATTAACAGCAGCACCATTATTTTCATAAATAAAACGTAATCCCTATAAACTGGAACGTTCTGGAACTTTGAGCTTCAAGATCTCTGCTTCCTGTCAGCGGACGTGCAGACCTATCACTTCTCACAGCTGAGGGTTTGCTACAGTTGCATCCAGTCCAGACCATCCTCAGGCTGGCCTCCAGATTCATACATTTTATCTGCACTGATACATTGTAACAAACTGTCAGGACAGAAGACAGAATTGTGCAGCTCACAGAGGATTGTCTATTAGATCAGATACAATTGTAACAAACCCTCCGCTGTGAGAAGTATTAGGTCTTGGCAGGTTTTTCAGTCAGAGACCTTGGAAGTTAAACACAATGTAGGTTAGACTTTTACATTATTCAGTAATTAGTTACTAATTATTCGCATAAACCCCTATAAACAGGGCCCTGCACCCGGACTGATACTTCAGAACTTTATGAAAGGACTGCAGGATCGAACTAACAGGGTCTGTCTGTAGTCTGTCACCATGGAGACGCACACGGCTCTATATTCAAAACAGACGCATATCTTTAATCAAGATTATTAGCAAAGTTGCATCATTTTTCTTATTTTTGAAGTATCAGAGCAAAAAAAAAAAACATGGTTTCGAAGGTTTACGAAGTATCTTAAAGGGCATCTGTCAGCGGTTTTGTACCTATGACACTGGCTGACCTGTTACATGTGCACTTGACAGCTGAAGACATCTGTGTTGGTCCCATGTTCATACGTGCCCGCATTGCTGAGAAAAATTATGTTTTACTATATGCAAATGAGCCTCTAGGAGCAACGGGGGCGTTACCATTACACCTAGAGGCTCTGCTCTCTCTACAACTGCAGTAATCTCTGCACTGTGATTATCAGGGTCAGACAGGGTAAACCTCATCACACCTGGACCTGTCAATCAAAGTGCAGAGGGCGCAGCAGTTGTACAGAGAACAGAGCCTCTAGGTGTAATGGTAACGCCCCCGTTGCTCCTAGAGGCTCATTTGCATATAATAAAACATAATTTTTCTCTACAATGCGGCCACATATGAACATGGGACCAACACAGAAGTCTTTAGCTGCCAACTTAAAGGTTTTTTTTGGGTAGCGAGCAGTATAAACGATACGGTGTTGGATACTGCCTGAAATGCATTCATCGCTCACATCAGTGCGGATGTATATACCGCACATGTATGTAAGAACTCGTACAGCTGTGAAGCTTGACTGGAGACACATCTGAATTCATCCTTTGGGATCTGTGCACACGGCCCTTTTCCTGCATAGAAGCGAAATGCACCCCGTTACCATGCAGAAACTGCAGCCGGTATCCGCACGTTGATTAGCCCCATTGATAGGAGCCATATGCTGATCCGCAGCATGAATACCAAGGTCAACCTTGGATTTCTAACATGGATCTTGCAGCAAATACACAAACATTTTTACAGTGTGAACATACTTCTACACCCTGCTCCTGTCCGTAGGAAAGGACTAAACCACTGACAAGGACTCACCTCTCCGGCCAGCTGCAGAAACAGTCTTCGGAAACTGGGATCAATATGATCTTCGTCAAGGTCAGGCTTAAAAAAAAAAATTAAAAAAAAAATTAAAGGGTTTGGTCCTTCAGGATCTATGGGTTTCGGTCCATGCGATCTATGAGCGTCACTGTGACGGCCCTCAGCTTAGGGTGGACTGAATTATATATCTATTCGAATAGGTCCCTGTAATACCACATGTGTCCTGTAGTGGCCACTGCAGCTTCCCTCACAGATAATAGTTGATTGTCAGAGGTTTCAGCAGTGATCGGCGGCGATCAGAGGATCTCTACTGGGTACATTCTAGGAGAAGGGGTTGTCCATATGGGAAAACCTTTCCTATGCATATATTTAACCCCTTGTTTATTTATTTTTTTAAAATCTCGTTTCAAAAGCAATAACTTTTTTACTTTGTTGTCAACATAGCTGTAGAGCTGTTTTTTTTTCGCGGGATGTTGCATTTTTTTAATGTCCTTTTGGGGTACTGCTAACTGATTATGGAGCAACAGTGGGAAAAAATGACGCAATTCTGCCATTATTTTTAGGGTTTCATTTTTACGATGTTTACTACGCAGAAAAGTGACAGGTTCACTTTATTCTGCAGGTCAGTACGATGATGGAGATACCAAATGTATGTGGTGGTTTTTGTTATCTTTTACTGATCTACAAAAATTGCTTTTATGCCGCCATATTTTGACACTGGTAAGTTTTTAATTTTTCTGCCAACGGAGCCATATGCGGCCTTATTTTTCTGCGGTGCAATCTGTAATATTAATCAATACCACTCTTGCATACATGCAGCATTATGATTAATTTTTATTCAATTTATTTTGAGAGGCAAGGTGACCACAAAAACAATTCTCAAATTTTTGGGGGCTTTTTACATTTATACATCTGTTCGTTACTGACGCAGTCACGCAGCAATACCCATGATGTTTTTTTTTCTATGTGTGAAAAGAGAAAAAGTTTTTTTTAATGTTTAATATCTTTTTTATACTTTTTTAAATTTTGTAGCTGCTGTGCATGGTAGTACAGCTCCATCCCTTTCAAGTGAATACGACGGGGCTATATGTATTACCACCCACAGCCACTACTGGATGAATGGCGCTGTGGACAGTAACGAAGAGTGTCGCAGCCCTTTCAATCAGTTGATCACTGGGGGTGCTGGGATTCTGACTCCCCTCTCCAATCTAATATGGATGGCCTATGCTAAGGATGGGTCACCAATATTAAACTCCTAGACAACCCCTTTAAAGATGGCATCATTTGCTGGCCAGAGAGATACAGACATGAAATGTGGAGCAGGAGATACACATTATTCATATAGATTAGTCAGCAGATTACCTCGTCGATGTTAGCCTCAATGTCATCGTCGACAACCCTGGAATTATCGAGAGAAGAAAAGTCAATAAAACGGCATAAACATATAATGGCAGACTACTGCCACAGAGCCACGCCCCATCCCACAGTACAGTCATGGCCAAAAGTTTTGAGAATGATACAAATATTAATTTTTACAAAGTCTACTGCTTCAGTTTTTATAATGGCAATTTGCATATATTCCAGAATGTTATAAAGAGTGATCAGCTTAACAGCAATTACTTGCAAAGTCAATATTTGCCTAGAAAATGAACTTTATCCCCCAAAACACATTTCAACATCATTGCAGCCCTGCCTTAAAAGGACCAGCTAACATCGTTTCAGTGATTGCTCCATTAACACAGGTGTGGGTGTTGATGAGGACAGGGCTGGAGATCAATCTGTCATGATTAAGTAAGAATGACACCACTGGACACTTTAAAAGGAGACTGGTGCTTGGCATCATTGTTTCTCTTCTGTTAACCATGGTTATCTCTAAAGAAACACGTGCAGTCATCATTGCACTGCACAAAAATGGCCTAACAGGGAAGAGTATCGCAGCTAGAAAGATTGCACCTCAGTCAACAATCTATCGCATCATCAAGAACTTCAAGGAGAGAGGTTCCATTGTTGCCAAAAAGGCTCCAGGGCGCCCAAGAAAGACCAGCAAGCGCCAGGACCGTCTCTTAAAGGTGTTTCAGCTGCGGGATCGGGCTACCAGCAGTGCAGAGCTTGCTCAGGAATGGCAGCAGGCAGGTGTGAGTGTATCTGCACGCACTGTGAGGCGGAGACTCTTGGAGCAAGGCCTGGTCTCAAGGAGGGCAGCAAAGAAGCCACTTCTCTCCAGAAAAAAACATCAGGGACAGACTGATATTCTGCAAAAGGTACAGGGAGTGGACTGCTGAGGACTGGGGTAAAGTCATTTTCTCTGATGAATCCCCTTTTCGATTGTTTGGGACATCTGGAAAACAGCTTATTCGGAGAAGACGAGGTGAGCGCTACCACCAGTCTTGTCTCATGCCAACTGTAAAGCATCCTGAAACCATTCATGTGTGGGGTTGCTTCTCAGCCAAGGGAATCGGCTCTCTCACAGTCTTGCCTAAAAACACAGCCATGAATAAAGAATGGTACCAGAATGTCCTCCGAGAGCAACTTCTCCCAACCGTCCAAGAGCAGTTTGGCGATCAACAATGCCTTTTCCAGCATGATGGAGCACCTTGCCATAAAGCAAAGGTGATAACTAAATGGCTCAGGGAACAAAACATAGAGATTTTGGGTCCATGGCCTGGAAACTCCCCAGATCTTAATCCCATTGAGAACTTGTGGTCAATCATCAAGAGACGGGTGGACAAACAAAAACCTACAAATTCTGACAAAATGCAAGCATTGATTGTGCAAGAATGGACTGCTATCAGTCAGGATTTGGTCCAGAAGTTGATTGAGAGCATGCCAGGGAGAATTGCAGAGGTCCTGAAGAAGAAGGGTCAACACTGCAAATATTGACTTGCTGCATTAACTCATTCTAACTGTCAATATAAGCTTTTGTTACTCATAATATGATTGCAATTATATTTCTGTATGTGATAAAAACATCTGACAAACAGACATAAAAACCAGAGGGCAGCAGATCATGTGAAAATAGAAGATTTGTGTCATTCTCAAAACTTTTGGCCATGACAGTAGACCAGAGGCTACCCAATAGGCACAAATCCACATATTCACCAGGCCGGGCTTAAAAGGTGGCATCTGGTTAAACTTGAGCTACCGATCAAATCGATGAAGTTGTGTTCACATTGGCGTAAGCGCCAGGAAAGCTTTCGCATATACAGTGGCATGCAAAAGTTTGGGCACCTCTGGTCAAAATGACTGTGAACAGTTAGGCAAGTTGAAAATCAAATCATCTCCAAAAGGCATAAAGGTAAAGATGAAACACTTTTCAACATTTTAAGCAATATTAGTGTATTATTTCAGTTTTGTACAAAAAAGGAAAGTAGTACCTTGCAAAAGTATTGGAACCCAAGGAGATTTGAGCACTTATATAACTTTTACCGAGGTCTCAGACATTAAATAGCCTGTTAGGGTTAAGGCTTGCTCACAATCATCGTTAGGAAAGGCCAGGGGATGTAAATTTCAAAGCTTTATGAATACCCAGACTCCTCTAACCTTGTCCCAAAAACAGCAGCCATGGGTTCTTCTAAGCAGCTGCTCACAAAGCAGAAGGCTATAAGAAGATAGCAAAGTGTTTTCAGGTTGCCGGTTCGATACATATGTAATTAAGAAATGGGACTTACCAGGAATAGGGAAAGTTAAGAGAAGGTCTGAAAGACCACAAAAAGATTTCAGAGACAGCTGCTTGTAGGATTGCTATAAAGGCAAATTAGAAGCCCCGCTTGACTGCAAAAGACCTTCAGGAAGATTTAGCAGACTCTGAGTTGTGGTACATTGTCCTACTGTTCAGTGACACCTGCACAAGTATGGCCTTAATGGAGTCATCAGAAGAAAACCTCTCCTGCGTCCTCACCACAAAATTAAAAGTCAGAAGTTTGCAAAAGAACATCTAAACAAGCCTGATGCATTCTGGAAACAAGTCCTGTGGACTGATGAGGTTAAACTAGAACTATGTGGCCACAATGAGCAAAGGTATGTTTAGAGAAAAATGAGCACAGAATTACATGAAAAGAAGACCTCTCCAACCACTAAGCATGGGGGTGGATCAATCAGGATTTGGGGTTGTATTGCAGCCAATTGCAGGGGGAACATTTCACGGTAGAGGGAAGAGGGGATTCAATGAAATTCCAGAAAATTCTAGAAGCAGACAAAACCAACTGTAAAAAAGGTGAAGTGAAAAAAGGACGGCTTCTACAAATGGATAATGATCTGGATAGGGGTGCTCCCAATGGCTGATGTTGGCAGAATTAAGGATCAACCTGTTGAACTTCAACATGACCGATCCTTAGCTATTTTCAGTCCCAGTGAAAGGAGAGAGCAATGACTGTGTGGCCTCCTCGAGACAGGAGAGGGTCCCAATGGTGGGACCTACAGCTATTGGAAATTTCTGGCATATCCTGTGGAAGTGCCATAAATGTCTAGATGAGTCGACAGCCCCTTTAAGCTTCCACCAGAGGAGTCATCCAGCAGTTTACTACCTGCTCCCCATTGAGAACACATGCATGGAGGCTGAGCTGGGTGTGAATATTTATGGGGTAGTATGACCAGAGAAACAGGTGGGGTTAGGAAGCCAAATCCCAGGTACAAGACACTTACTGAGACTCAGCATTCTTCTCAGAAAAGACACGAAGGCAGAAGTCTCCTATTTTGTTAGGCTCAAAAGTGGAAGGGACGATGACATATTCTCCCGGTGGAAGGCGGAATCTGTTGAGGACCTCCCGTAGGTTTATGAATGTGTCCGATCGGTCTCGCGCTTTGTTCCTCAGGAAGAAGTCTCTGCTCAGGTGGACATTGGTCTGTCCATGCAGCTAAAGGGAAACACATTGACAAAGGGTTAAGCTGGTAATGGCCACATGAGGAGGAACAGAGGGCTCCCCATTCTAGTGATTGTTGGGGCCCGCAACGTTATCTGGTGGATATGTGATGAATCCCTTGTAGGACAATCTCTTCAATGACAGCTCTGATGTAATGCTAGCAGCTGCTGTATGCAGCACCCCTGCTGCTTCCTGCTCTCTGGGGGAGGGTTTGTACTCTATCACTCTCTGCTCTCTGGGGGAGGGGCTAAATGCCATCAAAATCTGCTCTTTGGGGGAGGGGCTGCACTATATCACTTCCTGCTCTCTGGGGGAGTGGCTGTACTCAATCTCTTCCTGCTCTCTGGGGAAGTGACCGTACCCCATCATTTATTGCTCTCTGGGGGAGAGGCTATACTTTATTACTTCCTGCTCTCTGGGGGAGGGGCTATACTTTATTACTTCCTGCTCTCTGGGGGATGGCCTAAAGTCCATCACCTATACTGTTGTATTCCATTAGTTCCTGCTCTATGGGGGATGGGGCTGTACTCCATCACTTCCTGCTCTCTCCATCACTAACTGCTCTCTGGGGGAGGGGTTGTAATCCATTACTTCCTGCTGTCTCGATCATTAACTGCTCTCTGAGAGAGGGGCTGTACTCCATTACTTCCTGCTCTCTGAGGGAGGGGCTGTACTCCATTACTTCCTGAACTCTGAGGAAGAGACTGTACTCAATTAACTCATGTTCACTGCAGCGGCCATAAAGCGAACACCCAAACAGGAGGAACGTGTATGCCTCCAGTAATGTGTACCGACCTACCTTGTATTCAATAAGTAGATGATGCACAATGTACATACCTGTGGGGGAACCTGTGGGCATAACAAGACCAAATTATTGTTACGAGCATTTCATACATACAGTGTAATGTCTGCATACACAGAATCGTTCTGCTATAGTCACTGAAGGCATATAAATGAGATTGCTTGGACTCCCAGAGGTCCGTAGTTACCCATAGTCCCAAAATGGATGGGGTTTATGTAGACCCCACCCGGAAATGGATATTCCTAGAAAACTATTTGTCCAGCCCAGAGGCGGGGCTTTAACATCTCAAATTTACCAACAAATATAACCCAATTTCTACATGTGGCTGCGAAATAGGACTAACTTTTTTGGTGGAAGGATATTAAGCAGGGTGGATAAAAATCAATGTTTTTTTTAAAAAACATTGTTTTAGCTGCCGGGGGGCCGGGACCCCCCCATCAGTCCTCAGATCAGCCCAGCGTGCCCCATAACAATAAAAAAAAAAACTTCACTTACCTGTCCAGAGCCGCGGCTCCGCTCCGGGTCCGGCGCTTCTTAGGCTTCCCGGCCCGGCGCTGCACTGTCCTGAACGCGTACAGCGTCAGGACGTAGTGCGCGCACTATGACCTGACACTGCACGCAGTCAGGTGACAGCGCAGCACCGGGTCGGGAAGCCTAAGAAGCGCCGGACCCGGAGCGGAGCCACGGCTCTGGACAGGTAAGTGAAGTTTTTTTTTTATTTTTATGCGGCACGCTGGGCTGATCTGAGGTCTGATGGGGGAACAGAGTGGTCTAATGGGGGCACTGTGATCTGGTCTGAGGTCTGATGGAGGCACAGAGTGGTCTAATGGGGGCACTGTGAGCTGGTCTGAGGTCTGATGGGGGCACAGAGTGGTCTAATGGGGGCACTGTGAGCTGGTCTGAGGTCTGATGGGGGCACAGAGTGGTCTAATGGGGGCACTGTTAGCTGGTCTGATGGGGGCACAGAGTGGTCTAATGGGGGCACTGTGAGCTGGTCTGAGGTCTGATGGGGGCACAGAGTGGTCTAATGGGGGCACTGTGGGCTGTTCTGAGGTCTGATGGGGGCACAGAGTGGTCTCATGGGGGCACTGTGGGCTGTTCTGAGGTCTGATGGGGGCACAGAGTGGTCTCATGGGGGCACTGTGGGCTGGTCTGAGGTCTGATGGGGGAACGCTGGGCTGATCTGAGGTCTGATGGGGGAACGCTGGGCTGTTCTGAGGTATGATGGGGGCCTGATGTGATGTCCTGAAATTTATGGGGGGGTCAGATATGAGGTCTGATGAAAAATATTTTTTTCTTATTTTCCTACTCTAAAATCTGGGGTGCGTCTTATCTTCGGGTGCGTCTTATAAAGCGAAAAATACGGTATATATTTTGTTTAGCCAAATTAGTTAACAAACATGGATGTTTGTTTAAGCAAATAACTTATGCTGTAATGTTGTTATTGTTTCAGTTGAATAAATCTATTTAAATTGTTATTAAGGTCAGGATTATTTTTCTCCTTCCTAAGTACAACAGAACAGTGGTGTCCAAATATGAATGATTAACCCATTAAACTGGGGAGAAAAAAGTAATATAAAAAGTGATTCTAAAAATCTTCATCTACTTGCATGTTAAAGTAGCAAGAACTAGTTTAGGTAGAAACTTTGATTTAAATCACTGATTTAAATCAAGCCTTACTGACTAGTGATTTAAATCGTGATTTAAATCGTGATTTAAATCAGTTAGATTTAAATCAAATCCACCCTGATATTAAGCCCTTAAAGGGGTTGTCCAACAGGAATACATTTTCTATATAAGGCTCAGAGTGGGTTAAAAAAAAAAAATAATAAAATGAGTTTACATATACTCATTTCACAGATCCCCCTCTGGTCTTCGCTGCTCTCCACTTCCTGATCCTGATTTGACACACGGGAAATAGAATGAGATGCCCACCTAGCCAATCACTGGCTGTAGTGATGACCCGCCTCTTCCTGTGATTGGCTCAGCAGGTGTCTCCAGGCATTTCCTGCTGGTCAAGACATGACCAGGAAGTGGAGAGCTGCAGGAAAGGGTAGGCATTGGAATGGCGGCAGTAGGGGATCGGTGAGGGTGAGTGACACTTCTTTTTATTAACCAACTCTGAGCCATATAAGAAATTAATCCTGCTGTACAAACCCTTTAAGGACCAAGACATTTGTTGTTGCATTCCACATGTATATGTGCTCATGTTTTTCATCCCTGTGAATGGACCTGCCTCATAGATTGCGAATCCGATGGTGTGCATGTCCTCGCCCATCTTTCTCGCCTTCCTGCGGTTCTTCTGTATGAGGCCCACAATGAAGGTGCAGCCGTCCTCCCCGTCGTCTGGATCGTCGTCTGCCTCGTCCAGCTTTATCAGGTACTGCGGGTTCATCCAGAACGTGTCTATGGGCAGAAAGCAGCTGTGTCTGAGGACACACTCCCATATACATTAGGCCTCATGCACACAGCCAGGTCCATATTGCGGGCGGTAAACTACGCATCCGCATAATACGGACACCTTCCATGTGCAATCCACATGTTGTCATTACTAGAAATGGCTATTCTTGTCCACAATACAGACAAGAATAGGACATGTTCTATAATTCGCATCATCCATTTGCTTTCTGCATCCTTATTTCCGTTCTGCAAAGGATAGAACATGTCCTATTCTTTGCTGCAAAATGTGGACCACAGACCCACTGAAGTCAATGGGGACGTAAAAAAACGGATGCAACATGGACATCATCTGTATTTTGTGGATACGTGTTTTGCAGATTGCAGATGTCACTGTTATGAAGGCGCTGTGTCTTGTAGATGCATTGGGAGGGGGGCACTGAGACTGTCATGTTATGGGGGAACTATGGGTGTAACTCTTATGGGGGGTTTGTGACTTATAGATGTACTTAGGCTGTAACTTTTATGGGGACACCATGGTGTTCGCTGTTATGGGGGCACTGTAGATGTCACTGCTATGGGGGCACTGTAGATGTCACCGCTATGGGGGCACTGTGGATGTCACCGCTATGGGGGCACTGTGGATGTCACTGTTATGGGGGCACTGTGGATGTCACTGTTATGGGGGCACTGTGGATGTCACTGCTATGGGGGCACTGTGGATGTCACTGCTATGGGGGCACTGTAGATGTCACTGCTATGGGGGCACTGTGGATGTCACTGCTATGGGGGCACTGTGGATGTCACTGTTATGGGAGCACTGTGGATGTCACTGTTATGGGGGCACTGTGGATGTCACTGTTATGGGAGCACTGTGGATGTCACTGTTATGGGGGCACTGTGGATGTCACTGTTATGGGGGCACTGTGGATGTCACTGTTATGGGAGCACTGTGGATGTCACTGTTATGGGGGCACTGTGGATGTCACTGCTATGGGGGCACTGTAGATGTCACTGTTATGGGGGCACTGTGGATGTCACTGTTATGGGGGCACTGTGGATGTCACTGCTATGGGGGCACTGTAGATGTCACTGCTATGGGGGCACTGTAGATGTCACTGTTATGGGAGCACTGTGGATGTCACTGCTATGGGGGCATTGTAGATGTCACTGTTATGGGGGCACTGTAGATGTCACTGTTATGGGAGCACTGTGGATGTCACTGTTATGGGGGCGCTGTGGATGTCACTGTTATGGGGGCGCTGTGGATGTCACTGTTATGGGGGCGCTGTGGATGTCACTGTTATGGGGGTGCTGTAGATGTCAATGTTATCGGGGAGCTGTAGATGTCACTGTTATGGGGGCACTGTAGATGTCACTGTTATGGGGGAGCTGTAGATGTCACTTATGGGGGCACTGTGGATATCACTTATGGGGGCACTGTGGATGTCACTTATGGGGGCACTGTGGATGTCACTTATGGGGGCACTGTGGATGTCACTTATGGGGGCACTGTGGATGTCACTTATGGGGGCACTGTGGATGTCACTGTTATGGGGGCGCTGTGGATGTCACTGTTATGGGGGCGCTGTGGATGTCACTGTTATGGGGGCGCTGTAGATGTCAATGTTATGGGGGAGCTGTAGATGTCACTTATGGGGGCACTGTGGATGTCACTTATGGGGGCACTGTGGATGTCACTTATGGGGGCACTGTGGATGTCACTTATGGGGGCACTGTGGATGTCACTTATGGGGGCACTGTGGATGTCACTGTTATGGGGGCACTGTGGATGTCACTTATGGGGGCACTGTGGATGTCACTTATGGGGGCACTGTGGATGTCACTTATGGGGGCACTGCAATTTTTACTGTTATGGGGGCACTGTGGATGTCATTGTTATGAGTGAAGGGGAATGGTTGGCACTGATATGGAGACATCCAGTCCTGCTTTATTCCTCCACAACCAGGACACACACTATATATCCACCGTATGCTTTACACCTGAGCAGTGCAGATCCAGGCAGAAGGTGACGTGCGGCCCTCACTGGAGGAGACCCCATAACACTGCAGCTGATCCCTACATAAAGAGATTACCCTATGGACCACGACTCAGGACAGAGCTCCTGCCTCACCTGGGAAGTTCCTGCACCCTCCGGCTGTGGAGCCTCGCCGCCACATGCCGTCCATCTTCACCAGGCTCCACTTCTTGTACTTGTCTGACGCCAGGGTGTCCGGGGTGAGATTGCAGATCTCCAGTCTCGAGTATTGTCGTAAGAAATCATTGTAAGACATCCTGAGCAAGAGAGAAACCAGATTATGAGTGAGGACATGATGAGGGTGGTTGTCCCAAATTCTAATAGGTCCTGGTGTGGACAAAGCTTGTGTCCACCATGCTTTACCCCAGCACCTAGAGGAGACCCAAGTTAGTCTTAACCCTTTCACCACCCAGGAAGGGATGAGCAACCAGGATTGGAGTTATCTCTGATCCCAGCCCGCTCCATAACATCCCTGCGACAAGCGACGTATATGTACAATACATGTCGTTAATCGGTTAACTTTCCTTTAACGACTGCAGCTGCAGATTAGCAGTTAAGAGCACTGAGGGCGGGCCCAAGCCACTCTGTGCAGCCTTGCTCCTCCTGCTTCCTCTGCTAGCCCCTCCCCCTTCTTGATTGACAGGACCAGGCAAGATGATTAGGCAGGAACCTGGCCCTGTCCATCAAGAACAGGAAGGAGCTGGCAGAGGAAGTAGGAGGTGCAAGGGTGCACAGAGTGGCTTAGGCCCGCCCTCAGTGCACGTAACTGCTCATTTGCATATGGATTAAAAGTACTTTTTCTCCAGAATGAAGCAGCAGATTGCTAAGTGAAAGGTGTGTCATTGTGGATACAACTATAAATTCAATCTTTAAAGGGATTGTCTCATCTTAGACATTGGTGGCATATGGCTAGGATATGCCACCAATGTCTGATAGGCGGGACCCGCACCTATCTCCAGAACGGGCCCCTGAAAGTAAAGAAGAGCACACTTCACATGCGCAGCGTGCTCTCTATTAATTTCTACGGGGTTTTCTAAATGAATAGAGAGCGCACTGCGCAAGCGCAGCCACCACTCCATTCACCTCTATGGGATTGCTGGAGCCAGCGCTTGGCTATTTTCGTCAGTCCCATAAAAGACCCCCCTCACTTTGGGGGTCCCAGAGGTGGAACCCGCATCTACCTGGCATTGGTGGCATAGCATGATGATATGCCACCAATGTCTAAGGTGACAACCCCTTTAAGGCTTCGCTAGGTGATTGGAAATAATACATTATCCTTGAAAAATGAATAGTTTTTATCCCTGCATATAAAAATTGAAATAAAAAATCGTCTATCCTATCATAAAGTTATATCATATAACCGAGTGCACACATCATCACTTTGGTCACTGAGGCCACCTGGAGCTGGAGATCTCCTGACGTGGCTCGTAGAACCTGCTCTGCTACAATATTGATTGATCTGACCCCGAGCAGATTGTGGTTTCTGATTTCCAGCGGAGGAGCTCCGTGTATGAGAGGTATTTCCTGCTCTCATGGGCGAGGTTCTATGACTCACCCCGGGTTTGATGTTACTTTCTTTTATTTTGTTCTAAACCAGGAGAGGACACGCCCTTGGGGGTCACCATTCCCCCTATTCAGGGCTTTACAATAGCTTGCGTGGCTCACCGGTAACCGCATCCGGGGGCAGCAGTCAGTATTGTCATTCTATTACTCCCCTTAACCCTGTAATTCACTATTTTTTTTTAGTAAAACCAGATCTGCTGGCTGTGAATTTTACTGCATCTTGAAGGGATTCTCCTCTTTAGACAATTCTGACCACATGGACCACTGCCGATCCTGAGAATGAGGGTCCTGTACCCCTCACCCGAGGGAGCGGCAAGTTGAGAAGGTGTCCTGCCGCTCCATTCATTTTCTATGCACCAAGTGCTTGGATCTTCAAGGTGTTTGATTCCCCTGCAGCGCCACAGCAGGAGAAGTGAGGTATTACACTGTTCTCATTGAAAGCAATAGTAATGCCGGGTCCTCCAGAGCAAGAGGGGCCTGAACAGGTGGGATCTTCCTCTATTAACTTCAACTTTCAGAGATTTTAGATTTTCAGACAATTCCTTTGAATATTTGGAAGAAAGCAGCCATGTCTTTTCGAATCTCATACAGGGCAGAGGGCGACCTACCAGAACTCTCCGTCGTCACATCGCTTTATCAGTCTGTCCCTTTCACTTGGATCCACGTTATTCCATTCATTAGAACTGGAGAAGAATCAAAGGAGTGAAATCATCAGATGTCATATTGTGCATCCGGAAATACACACCCCTTTATGTGCACCATAAACAGCCGCCCACTGCCAAACTGCAGACTAGGGGACTGGACCTATAGCGGGACCGACTCAGCATGAAGGAACCCCAAGGACCAGCAGTCACATTAGTGATCCTTCTGTGCTGCTGATTTGGAGGAAGATAAGAAGGGACATCCCTCATAATCTGCCCCCAATCTGTGGTTAGAGGGTGGGCTGAGGACATAAGTTTACAGTGGTCTTCGGTTTCTTTGTATTCGTCTCATCCAGAGCTGCATTCATAATTCTGCTGACTTCCTATCAGGTCTCAAAAGTTGGCTATGTGTCTGTAAATACTATGCTCTGCTGTGCTGTGCTGCATCGTGGATGATGTAGTATTACAACCCAGTATTTGTTTGACGCCTTAAAATGAATCAGCCTGCCCATTGATGGCTTGTCTGCCTTATACTTCAGTCACATTCAGAGCTGCATTCATAATTCTGCTGACTTCCTATCAGGTCTCTACAAATCCTCAAAGGTTGGCTATATGTCTGTAAATACTATACTCTGCTGTGCTGCATTGTGGCCGATGTAGTATTACAACCCAGTATTTGGTTTACACCTTAAAGGGATCTGCCTGCCCATTAATGGCTTGTCTGCCTTATACTCCAGTCACATCCAGAGCTGCACTGAACATTTTGTTTGTTGCACTTTTTTGATGCACACCCATAACAGCTTAGCTGAGATTCCCATATTCCATGTACTCTGGTGTCTACCTTTTTATGTTGTCTGCTTAAAGGGATTGTCCAGTTTCAAAAGACTAGACAATACTTGGGATCCTTCCTGGAATAAAGAATTGCTCATTACTTACCTGGCAGATCCCTGGCCGCAGCTCCAGTTCTCCTAGCCGTGATCCATTTACCAGATACAGCAGTGACGTCACATAGACAATGTATAACCGCTGCAGCCACTTGCTGGCCTCAGAGGTGCACTGACGTGTTATCACCGGATGGGTAAACAGATCCCGTCTGGAATCTGCCAGGTAAGTAATAATCAACTCTGTATTGCAGGAAGGAGCCCAAGTGTTGTCCGCTTCACATGAGCCATCAGCTGATGGGGCTGAGAAGTGATGCTCTGCAAACAAACTGATTTTTAACCCCTGTACTGAAAAGTGACTGAACATTTTTAATAAAGACCAATGATTTTAGCTAGAAATCAGTAAAATGCAATAAGTATATTGCTCCGAAGGTGTCTAGAGCATTTAAAGGGGCTTTCCAGGATTTTAATATCGATGGCCTAACCTCAGAATATGGGAAGCCCAGCTAAGTTGCTATGGGTGTGTGTCCGTAAAGTGCAACAAACAAAATGTTTAATGCAGCTCTGGATGTGACTGGAGCATAAGGTAGACAGGCCATCAATACTGGAGTAGTTAAAAACCTTTCAAGGGGTTGTCCAGGATTTGACTTCTGATGGCCGATCCTCACAATAGGTCAGCAATATCAGATAGGTGGAGGTCCGACACCCTGAACTCCTGCTGATCAGCTGTTTTGAAGCAGATCTGCTGCCAGAACTTGGCGCTGGAACTGTTGAGTAGTGGACGTAGCTGGTAATTACAGCGCTGCTCCCAATGGGTTAACAGTTCTGTCTACTACACAATGGACGGAAGTGTGCAGTACCAGCGCCAAGTTCTGGTAATAGAGCTGCTGCGAAAGAGCTGATCAGCAGGAGTTCAGGGTGTCAGACCCCCACCTATCTGATATCGATGGCCTATGCTGAGGATAGGCCATCTGTATTAAAATTCTGGAAAACCCCTTTAAAGGTTTTTAACTACTTCAATACTGATGGCCTGTCTACCTTATACTCCAGTCACATCCAGAGCTGCATTCAACATTTTATTCGTTGCACTTTACGGGCACACACCCATATGAGCTATAGACTATAGACACCTTTGGGGCAATGTTTTTAATGATTGCATTTTATTTATTCTGGGCTAAAAATATTTTTTTTCAGTTGGTCTTTATTAGAAATTGTCAGCCGTTTTTGAGATATAGGGGTTAGAAATCAGTCTGTTTGCAGAAGTATCACTTCTCAGTCGTGTCAGCTGACGGCTCATGTGAAAAACGGCTGGAATTAAAATTTTAAAAAATTATTTTTAGCCCAAAATGAGTAAAATGCAATCATCAAGTTAAATTGCCCTGAAGGTGTCCATAGCTGAAATCACATACACCAGGGATGCCCAACCTGCGGCCCCTCTAGCTGTTGCAAAAATACAACTCCCAGCATGCCGGGACAGCCTGCAGATATTAGGGCATACTGGGAGTTGTAGTTTTGCGACAGCTGGAGGGCCGCAGGTTGAGCATCCCTGATATATACCGTTTTTGGTGCATTGTTTTGAGCCACATCAGAAGTGGATCCAGCAGGAAGGAGAAGTCCTTCCTATTCCTTTGAATGCCTAACAATAGCGCTGATGATTATAAAACCGTCCACCATATAACGTGCCACTAATGATATTTCCCTCCAGTGCTCACTTGTCGCTCCATGCTCCAGTCCACTCCACCTCTCCCCAGGGATTCCGGATCCGGATGAGTTTTTCCTGGCTTCCTCTGTAGTTGACCTGGTTCAATAACATGGGCAAAACAAAAAAATTAGACATGGAGAATATGCCGTGAAATATTATATAAAAAAAAGGCAGAAGTCCACACCTCTTCTGCGGCGGTCACAGAGTAGGCGTGGCCCTTCACCAGCTTCTGGTAGGTGATTGCTTCCGTCTCCGACGCACTTGTGATCTGAAAGATGCAAAATTATCATGAAGGAAGGAGAACAGGCCACCAGGGTTTCATCTGTGGGAGTCTGGTGCCAATGGAAAGATGGGATGTCCTTGACAGTTTTACCTTATTGGGATGTCTTCAGAATTGTTAGTTATGTCTTCTACCATATCACTCATCAGTGGAGTCCACCAGAAGTTTGCTGCCTTAGCCTGTACTATTGTGGGAGGGCTGACAACCAGTCAGTCTCCTTCTCCCTCTGTCAGCTGTAAATATAGTCTCCAGTAAGTTTCCCAGTCAGCCTCCTTCCCCTTCTGGCAGCTGTAAATATAGTCTCCACTAAGATCCCTGGTCAGTCTCCTTCCTCCTCTGGCAGCCATATTAAACTCAGTAAGATCCAATGCAGATAGATAATAATTGTACCAAAGAGCTGTCAGGCCTGCTCACAAGACAATTCCCAGAAGCAGTCTTCTCAGCTGTATATTGCTCTGCTACTACACAAACTCTACTTTTTCCCTAACAAGCAGCAAAGAAGCCATTTCTATAGGCCGCGCAGAGGATCACCATGCAGAAAACAGGACTGAGGATCCGGCAGTGGGAAGAGTGACTAGGCATGTGTGTCCACCAGCCCTTAGGTGGACATGCACTTTGCTATGCTGTATACTGCAAAAGGCAAATATTTACTGTAAAATAAACATAATATCTACTGGTGGGACACCTTTATAATCAAGGAACTTCTGACAACCTTCAAGAAGGAACTCAATATCCTTAGCAGCATTCATCCTCATCACAAGAAGGTATATAACACCTTTATCTCCATTACAAAGTTGAAACATGGAAGATAATGATAAGACCGTGATACGACTATGATAAGACCGTGATACGACTATGATAAGACTGTGATACGACTATGATAAGACCGTGATACGACTATGATAAGACCGTGATACGACTATGATAAGACCGTGATAAGACCTTGATACGACTATGATAAGGCCGTGATAAGACTGCACTCACATGGATAGGGATAAGACCGCACTCACATGGATAGGGATAAGACCACACTCACATGGATAGGGATAAGACCGCACTCACATGGATAGGGATAAGACCACACTCACATGGATAGGGATAAGACCACACTAACATGGATAGGGGTAAGACCACACTCACATGGATAGGCGTAAGACCACACTAACATGGATAGGGATAAGACCACACTAACATGGATAGGGATAAGACCGCCCTCACATGGATAGGAGTAAGACCACACTCACATGGATAGGGATAAGACCACACTCACATGGATAGGGATAAGACCACAACACATGGATAGGGATAAGACCACACTCACGTGGATAGGGATAAGACCACACTCACGTGGATAGGGATAAGACCACACTCACGTGGATAGGGATAAGACCACACTCACATGGATAGGGATAAGACCACACTCACATGGATAGGGATAAGACCACCCTCACATGGATAGGGATAAGACCACACTCACATGGATAGGGATAAGACCACACTCACATGGATAGGGGTAAGACCACACTCACATGGATAGGGATAAGACCACCCTCACATGGATAGGGATAAGACCACACTCACATGGATAGGGATAAGACCACACTCACATGGATAGGGATAAGACCAAACTCACATGGATAGGGATAAGACCACATCACATGGATAGGGGTAAGACCACACTCACATGGATAGGGATAAGACCACACTCACATGGATAGGGATAAGACCACATCACATGGATAGGGGTAAGACCACACTCACATGGATAGGGGTAAGACCACACTAACATGGATAGGATAAGACCACACTCACATGGATAGGGATAAGACCACACTCACATGGATAGGGGTAAGACCACACTCACATGGATAGGGGTAAGACCACACTACATGGATAGGGATAAGACCACACTCACATGGATAGGGATAAGACCACATCACATGGATAGGGATAAGACCGCCCTGACATGGATAGGGGTAAGACCACACTCACATGGATAGGGATAAGACCATACTCACATGGATAGGGGTAAGACCACACTCACATGGATAGGGGTAAGACCACACTCACATGGATAGGGATAAGACCATACTCACATGGATAGGGATAAGACCACACTCACATGGATATGGATAAGACCGCACTCACATGGATAGGGATAAGACCACCCTCACATGGATAAGGATAAGACCACACTCACATGGATAGGGATAAGACCACACTCACATGGATATGGATAAGACCGCACTCACATGGATAGGGATAAGACCACCCTCACATGGATAAGGATAAGACCACACTCACATGGATAGGAGTAAGACCACCCTCACATGTAGAGGGATAAGACCACACTCACATCTATGGAGCAGCCCAGGAGAGATCCAGTCTTCAGTGCCTTCTGTATGATCTTGTAGAGATTGTCTGGAGCCTTCTTTAGGTCGTACCACTCGGCCAGGCCTCCAGTGAAGTCTTCAAAGCCCTCAGTGGTGGCACCACCAGATAAAGCTTCATAAGATCCATTCAGCCTGCATTGGTAAAGACACACAAATCCATTAGAGTATGGGAACATCAAAGAGGTAGGTTCCCCCTACCCTAAGACCGGCTTCCACTCTGGGGTACTCAATGCATCCACGCCTACAATTTGAATGGTGGCATGTAATGCTAGATTTCAATGCCAGTTGCCTCTACTAGGGAAAAGTATAGTCAGATGCAGTTTCCCCCATCTATAACCTATGGCCGTTAGGGGTTAAAGAAATCAGCAACAGCTTTTATTCCAAAAAAAAGGGTGTCTTCGTGAGACTGCCCCTTTAAGTGTCTCCATGGTTACAGACTACAAGTGAACCCATGTGCTGTCTGATCCTGCAGTCAAGCATTGCTCCATCCCCTCCTCTTCTAGCTAACCTGGAGGAAGATGGAGGAATGTGACTACACACCGGGCTTGTATGTAACCACAGGCATATTGCAGATATGTAGTTTGGCTTCTACCTCCCTCCTCCACCCCCTCTGCAGTAGGACAGACCACCTCATCCATCCGCCAACCAAAGATGGAACAGATCAGCAGTATATATGGAAATTAAAGGGTTTTTCCCCCCATAGACATTTACAGCAGATCCACAGGATATGTCCTAAATGTCTGATAGGTGGGTTCTCGTCTTTGGACCCCACCTATTAGGGACCCGTGTCATGCAAGGTGAGGTGGCTGTCGGCCAAAGTGTCTGCAGCTCTCTCCATTCACATTTATAGGGACCACCTCTTGGATGGATGGACGTCTCTGGGGTGGACATTGCTATTAGTGTCTATGCTCTTACTTGGCATAGGCCTTCTCCAGCAGCGCGCTCCAAAATTCAGTCCCCTCGGCAGAGTGAACAAAGACAAGTTCACCGTTTTTGGTCGGCAGCCGATCGTCTATCACCACGTCCACCCATTCTCCAAACTGCCAGAACTAGAACACAGGGGGAAAGAATCCATAAAAAAAAAAATCATTAAAAAAATAACAAAAGGTTTTCTGATTTTGTGTAACTAAAATGTAATCAATTAAAGGGGTCCTCTCACTTCAGTAAGTGGCGTTTATCATGTAGAGAAAGTTAATACAAGCCACTTACTAATGTATTGTGATTATCCATATTGCTTCCTTTGCTGGCTGGATTCATTTTTACATCACATTAAACACTGCTCGTTTCTATGGTTACGACCACCCTGCAATCCATCAGTGGTGGTCGTGCTTACACACTATAGGAAAAATCACCAGCCTATGTACTCTCCCTTGGTATCGACCGCCAGAGAGGCTGATGCTTTTTCCTATAGTATGAAAACACGACCACCACTGATGGATTGCAGGGTGGTCTGTAACCATAGAAACGAGCAGTGTATAATGTGATGGAAAAATGAATCCCACCAGCAAAGGAAGCAATATGGACAATCACAATACATTAGTAAGTGCCTTGTATTAAATTTCTCTACAGGATAAATGCCACTTTCTGAAGTGAGACATCCTCTTTAGTAATTTGTCAAGATCTCTGTTTAAAGTCAGTGAACAGAAGCCTTCACTGAAAACCTGTCCATTATGTATAAATGAAACAGTCCTGATAAGCAAGCCACAATCCTCAACCGGTCAGCCTCTGGATGTAAACAGTCACTGATTTCATTGGCAAGACTTTGTTGCCTGGAAATGGAAAATTCCTGAAAATACCTGGAAATGGAAAATTCCTGAAAATACCTGGAAATGGAAAATTCCGGCATAGTTCTCCTGGAAGCTCTGGTCTAATGGGACGACACGAGAGAGGACCTGCTCGTTGAGAGTGAGGGAAGCGATGGCGGCCAGCAACCAGCAGTCACCTGGAGGAGGAGGAGGAGAAAGGGGTTATTTTGGGCAGAAGGAACTGATGTTACATTACGGAAGCACTACGACCATATAAGCACTAATGTCACAAATACAGACTGTAGCAGAGCCGACTTTGTCATATGGCACAACCTCATGTGATATAAGAATGTATACTGTGACTACATGAAACTTTATAATATATCTTATTTTAGATCAATATCTAATTTTAGCTCAATACATCCTCCTCACATGTTCTATAATTTGCAGAATGGACACACTGATGCTGACAGCACACGAACGACATGCATGTGCTGGCCTTTTTTTATTTATTTATTTTTTCAGACCCGTAGAAATGAACGGGTCAGGGACGATCCACAAAAATGCAGATCGGACACTGATACAGTCATGTGCACGAGGCCTAAAGGTTCACAAACTCCCTAAATCGATGTAGTATGAATCAATACACAGAAGACAAGGAGGAGGGGGATGAAGCTGCAGATTTTCACTTAGGGTTTCCGTGGAACAGCGGGTGAGGAGGCAGCTGATTGGCTGAGAGAACAATGGGCTCTAAATAACATCATAGTTTCCAACCGTCCCGAATTTGCTGGGACTGTGCCTGATTTTCAGAAACAGTCTCAGCAAATTCGGTCTGTCCCAGGCTTAAAAATGGGCAGGGCTAATGAGAACCCCACCCATATACAGGATGAGTTGGGGCGTTACCAGGGGGCGGGGTTTAGATGCCCCTGAATTTACCAATGTTGGTATGTATGGGAAGAGCCCAGCAATAGTTATAAGACAAATTCAGCTCTGCTACATCTGTCTATGATGTCAGTAAGTACGATTATTACCCTGTTATGTCACCATACTCCTAGAGAAAGTAAGGCTCCTTGTGTGTAATGTCAGCACGCTGCTAGAGCAGAGGGAAGCTTCAGCTAGAGCAGGGGGCGGCAGCCTGGCGATCATGATCAGGTCGATCGATGTGGCTTTCTGACTGAGGTTCTCAGGAAGTGATTGTAACATTGAAACATTTTCAGACTTGACGCCTACAAGAGGGAACGTCCCCCGAGGAGGCAGGCGCTGCAGACCACGCAGGTTATGAGCACAGCCTCCTCTATGACTAATGGGGAATATGGGCAAAAAAAACAAAAATTACAAAAATTCTACTAATTATAATAAGAATGATACATCTTTGAATGTATCCACTGAGAAAATAAGAAGGAGGAAGATTTTCTTGTGGAACACTGAATATAAAATTCCGAAAATACCAAAATACAGAATTATCACCCGTTTCCTAAACCTTGTGATTCTGGATGTAATGTGATCTGATCTCATGAAAAGGAGGTTTGTGTTCTCGGCGGATCCTGAATCCCACAACTGCATTCCAGACGAGATGGAAAAACTCCAGTAACGTTCAGCCGCAGCCCAGGAAGAATCCGCAGAGCAGGAAATGTCCACGTAGGCGAGAGGTGGACAACCCAGACACGCAGCGACAGTGCCGTAGCCAGGGTACGGCCCGAAAGATCTCGGACCCTTAGTAACCTTTAGAACTGGGATACACTTGATAGGGATATCATTTTTAAAACATTTTCAGCAAAAATCTGCAACTTTTTGGATTCATTTTTGTACACATGGCTTGATAAATGCCCTCCTTTGATACCAAGCAGTGCTGTAGGTCTGCGTGGTCCCTCAGAGCAGTCGTGTGCATGAGGTCTAAGGCCACACATTGGGTTGTTTTCCCGCAGCGGAATTTTGTGCGGAAAATCCGCAGAAGCAAAGTAGGCAAGATTGAAATCCGCTGGGACAGTTTGCGACTTTGTACTGCAGATTTCACTCCCATGGTAATATTTCACGGATTTGTTGTAGATTTTGCCGTGCAGCTGCTGAAAAATCCCTAGAGGATATTCCGCCCCAAAATATGTCCCATGTAGAGATAGGGGGATGTTCACACATTCAGAGTCTGATGAGGTGCAAAATTAAAGGGCATCTGTCAGCAGTTTTGTACCTATGACACTGGCTGACCTGTTACATGTGCACTTGGCAGCTGAAGACATCTGTGATGGTCCCATATTCATATGTGCCCGCTATTGCTGAGAAAAATGATGTTTTACTATATGCAAAAGAGCCTCTAGGAGCAACGGGGGCGTTACCATTACACCTAGAGGCTCTGCTCTCTCTGCAACTGCCGCGCCCTCTGAACTTTGATTGACAGGACCGTTCAGTGAAAACATCATCACACCTGTCCCTGTCACTCAAAGTGCAGAGGGTGCAGCAGTTGCAGAGAGAGCAGAGCCTCTAAGTGTAATGACAACGCCCCCGTTGCTCCTAAAGGCTCATTTGCATATAGTAAAACATCACTTTTCTCAGCAGTGCGGGCACATATGAACAAGGGACCAACACAGATGTCTTCAGCTGCCAAGCGCACATGTAACAGGTCAGCCAGTGTCATAGGTACAAAACTGATGACAGATGCCCCTTTAAATCCAGTAACATTCTGCCGCCAGTGCAGGGGGCGTTCACACACAAGGGTGATGCATTTCTCCCTCGTCCTGCTGAAATCGCTCACTGGTGACTCACACACTGAATCATAGTGAAAAAAAAAACGGAAAAAGGAAACCTCACTGTAACTCTTTGTTATGACAACCTGCTAGAATATCCTCTGACAACCCATCGACAACATGGAAACCTACTAAAATACATTGCAGCTTGTCGACTGTTTGCAGAATGGGTTTTTCAAGATCTCTGCTTGCTATCCTTATGTAAAAATTACCAGTTAAAAGTCTTTAAGGTCTTCTATACCAATGATCTAGTATCTGATTGCTGGAGGTCCGACTCCCGGCACCCTGCCAATCAGCTGTATGAGGAGGTCACGATGCTCTGGTGAGCGCTGCAGCCTCTTCCTAGGCCAGTGACGTCATGTTCACCAGTCACGTGGCCTACGGTATGTGCAGCTCAGTCCCATTCAAGTGCATAGACCTGGGCTGCAATACCAATGACAGCCACTATATGATGGATGGCGCTGTGCTTGGTATGCTGCGAGAAGGCTGGCGAGCCAACTGGCGGGGGTCATACCCAAACCAATAAGATATTGATGACCTATCTTGAGGATTGGTCATCCATATAGAAAACCTGGGACACCCCTAGTGCACCGAGGGCATGCCCAAGCCACTCTGTGCACCCTTGCTTCCTCTGATAGCCCCTCCCCTTCCTTCTTGATTAAAGGGGCCAGGTTCCTGCATAGTCATCTTGACTAGAACTGGTAAAAGAAGCAGGAGGGAAAAGGGTGCACTGAGTGGTTTGGACCCGCCCTCTGTGCACTTAACTGCTCATTTGCATAGTAAATTAAAAGCGCCTTTTCTCCAGAATGAAGCAGCAGATCTCTAAGTGAAAGGCATCATTATATTCAGCTGAGCACACCCTACAAGGCACCATGCCTGGTTTATCGGTGACACGCTCCTCACTGGGCTGGTTACACAGCTGCAGAGCTTGTTGCAATGTATCAGAGCTGTATTTGAGCACTTGGGGTCTGCAGCAGAAAACCAGGACAAGTTTTAAACCTTTGTATGTAAGTAATGAAGGCTTCCATTCACTGATAGCAAGCAGAGATCTTTAGCGTGGTGAGAAATTAACATAAAACGTAAATGATAAAGTTGCAACCTGAAGAATCGGGGACCTCAAATACTCATCTGCCGGAGAGCACGAGGTCGTGTGACCTTCCTTGGCCGTGCATGCTCAGTCTGCGCTCTCACAAGCCCCTGTTCATACAGAACGATGATGAAGGGGCAGAAAAATAAAGCCTCATTTTACTTTGATTTTACATGGGTGCGTCTGCATGGGAAGGAATTTGCGTCAGAAAAATCCATGAGTTACATTTGGATTTGTTGCAGATTTTGCAGTGTGAAATCCACAGTGGAAATCAGCCCCATACACCGAGATGCCATGGATTTAGGATCTGCATTTCAGGTCAATGTATACTGCAGATCTGCTAAAATGTCAAGCACTTTACTGTAACTGCAGCACAGAACTCTGCAATGGGAAATCCACAGCATATCAGACCCATCTATGCAACATGCAATACAATGTAATTACACAAACGCATTACATTACTTATCCTGTACTGATCCTAATATTCCAGAGCTGCACTCACTATTCTGCTGGTGCAGTCACTGTGTACATACATTACTTATCCTGTACTGATCCTGAGTTACATCCTGTATTATACTCCAGAGCTGCACTCACTATTCTGCTGGTGAAGTCACTGTGTACATACATTACATTACTTATCCTGTACTGATCCTGGGTTACATCATGTGTTATACTCCAGAGCTGAACTCACTATTCTGCTGGTGCAGTCACTGTGTACATACATTACTTATCCTGTACTGATCCTGAATTACATACTGTATTATACTCCAGAGCTGAACTCACTATTCATCTGGTGCAGTCACTATGTACATACATTACTTATCCTGTACTAATCCTGAGTTACATCCTGTATTATACTCCAGAGCTGCACTCACTATTCTGCTGGTGGAGTGACTGTGTACATACATTACTTATCCTGTACTGATCCCGAGTTACATCCTGTATTATACTCCAGAGCTGCACTCACTATTCTTCTGGTGCAGTCACTGTGTACATACATTACATGACTTATCCTGTACTGATCCTGAGTTACATCCTGTGTTATACTCCAGAGCTGAACTCACTATTCTGCTGGTGCAGTCACTGTGTACATACATTACATTACTTATCCTGTACTGATCTTGAGTTACATCCTGTATTATACTCCAGAGCTGCACTCACTATTCTGCTGGTGCAGTCACTGTGTACATACATTACTTATCCTGTACTGATCCTGAGTTACATCCTGTATTATACTCCAGAGCTGCACTCACTATTCTGCTGGTGCAGTCACTGTGTACATACATTACTTATCCTGTACTGATCCTGAGTTACATCCTGTATTATACTCCAGAGCTGTACTCACTATTCTGCCGGTGCAGTCACTGTGTACATACATTACTTATCCTGTACTGATCCTGAGTTATATCCTGTATTATACTCCAGAGCTGCACTCACTATTCTGCTGGTGCAGTCACTGTGTACATACATTACTTATCCTGTACTAATCCTGAGTTACATCCTGTATTATACTCCAGAGCTGCACTCACTATTCTGCTGGTGGAGTCACTGTGTACATACATTACTTATCCTGTACTGATCCTGAGTTACATCCTGTATTATACTCCAGAGCTGCACTCACTATTCTGCTGGTGCAATCACTGTGTACAAACATTACTTATCCTGTACTGATCCTGAGTTACATCCCTTATTATACTCCAGAGCTGAACTCACTATTCATCTGGTGCAGTCACTGTGTACATTACATTACTTATCCTGTACTAATCCTGAGTTACATCCTGTATTATACTCCAGAGCTGCACTCACTATTCTGCTGGTGCAGTCACTGTATACATACATTACTTATCCTGTACTGATCCCGAGTTACATCCTGTATTATACTCCAGAGCTGAACTCACTATTCATTTGGTGCAGTCACTGTGTACATACATTACTTATCCTGTACTAATCTTGAGTTACATCCTGTATTATACCCCAGAGCTGCCCTCACTATTCTGCTGGTGCAGTCACTGTGTACATACATTACTTATCCTGTACTGATCCTGAGTTACATCCTGTATTATACTCCAGAGCTGCCCTCACTATTCTGCTGGTGCAGTCACTGTGTACATACATTACTTATCCTGTACTGATCCTGAGTTACATCCTGTATTATACTCCAGAGCTGCCCTCACTATTCTGCTGGTGCAGTCACTGTGTACATACATTACTTATCCTGTACTGATCCTGAGTTATATCCTGTATTATACACCAGAGCTGCACTCACTATCCTGCTGGTGCAGTCACTGTGTACATACATTACTTATCCTGTACTGATCCTGAGTTACATCCTGTATTATACTTCAGAGCTGCACTCAGTTTTGCGGGCAGAGTCATGTGCACATAGTAATATCTGATCGGTTCTGATCCCACACCCCACTGCTGATTAACAGTTCCTGAGTAGCTCCGGCTCCAGAAGTCCACTGTGTAGTGGATGGGGCTGGTTGTCATTCACTTGAGCAGAGCTGCATTAACCCCGTCCATCCTGCTCAGGAACAGCTGATCGTGGGGGTGCAGGGTGTCAGTACTCATCGATCAGATACTGGAATACCCCGGTATAGCAGAGACGGACCTGTCCTGCCTCAGGGTACCATGATGTCTGCCCCACCACAGCTATGAGGCCTGAGTCACAGACTTCTGCGGAGATCCCATGTTGGGTGTGTATGGAGCTGTCACGCCCGCACAGTAATGAACAGGTTACATGGATTTCGCAACGTGAAGGACGAATTAAGGAAAAATGAACTGAGAAAGACAAACTATAGTCAGAAACCACAAATGAGCGTCCCACAACTCCACGGGGAGAAGCAGGGCAACTACAGCATGTGCACAGCCCAGATATCCACCAGTATACACTGCCAGGACAAGATATAAACCAGTATACACTGCCGGGACAAGATATAAACCAGTATACACTGCCGGGACAAGATATACACCAGTATACACTGCCGGGACAAGATATACACCAGTATACACTGCCGGGACAAGATATAAATCAGTATACACTGCCGGGACAAGATATAAACCAGTATACACTGCCGGGACAAGATATACACCAGTATACACTGCCGGGACAAGATATACACCAGTATACACTGCCGGGACAAGATATAAATCAGTATACACTGCCAGGACAAGATATACACCAGTATACACTGCCGGGACAAGATATACACCAGTATACACTGCCGGGACAAGATATAAATCAGTATACACTGCCAGGACAAGATATACACCAGTATACACTGCTGGGACAAGATATAAATCAGTATACACTGCCGGGACAAGATATACACCAGTATACACTGCTGGGACAAGATATAAAATCAGTATACACTGCCGGGACAAGATATACACCAGTATACACTGCCGGGACAAGATATACACCAGTATACACTGCTGGGACAGGATATACAACAGTATACACTGCCGGGACAAGATATACACCAGCATAAACTGCCAGGACAAGATATACACCAGTATACAGTGCTGGGACAAGATATACACCAGTATACACTGCCAGGACAAGATATACACCAGTATACACTGCCAGGACAAGATATACAACAGTATACACTGCCGGGACAAGATATACAACAGTATACACTGCCGGGACAAGATATACACCAGTATACACAGCCGGAGCAAGATATACACCAGTATACACTGCCGGGACAAGATATACAACATTATACACTGCCGGGACAAGATATACACCAGTATACACCGCCGGGACAAGATACACACCAGCATACACTGCCGGGACAAGATACACACCAGTATACACTGCCTACAGGACTATGAAAAACCATGTTTCTGTGCTGTATGTATTTTGTGCTTACAGCAATGATGCAGGCCAATGTGTTTCCATGGTTACAGACTGCAGCCAAACCCTGTGTAGTCTGGTCCTACAGTCAGGAGTTTCTTCACTCAACCTCTGCCCCTTCTTCTTGATAAAATATGGACGGTAGAAGAAGTGGAAGGTTCCTGTGACACTTCCCGATGATGGCAATAGCTTGATGTTCACCTATTACACTGCCCGATTCTCAGGCCAATTATTAGATAATTTGCTCACGTATGGCGGTCCGTCACAACGTGGATCACCGCTATTTGCTGGGCAAAACCCTGTACGTGCAGATACACTGCAATGGGGCAGGCCTACATTGCAGTACTGAATACAACCTGTGGACAGGAGGGGGCGCTGTTTTGGGATGAAATCGGCCATGCTGACCTGTAAGATTTCTTTTGAAGTCTGAATATAAGTAATGGAGTATTCTGTATCTTACCCAGCGCTCCTTGGCAAATATCAGTTCTTGTGGCCCCTCCGGTGATGAACTGTGGGTTGGAACACAATTCCTGAAAGACAGAATAAAAAACAAAACACATGAGTCTTTCATCCATATCCCTCCATCAGTCCCTTCATCACTCCCTCCATCAATCTCTCCATTGGTTCCTACATCAGTCCCTTCATTTCCCTCTATCAGTCCCTTCATCAGTCTCTCTATCAATCCCTTCTTGTCCTTCCATCACTCTCTCCATCGGTCTCTTCATCAGTCCATTCTTGTCCCTACATCAGTCCCTTCATCAGTCTCTCCATCAGTTCTTTCTTGTCCCTCAATCAGTCTCTCCATCAGTTCCTTCTTGTCACTCCATCACTCTCTCCATCAGTCCCTTCTTGTCCCTCCATCGGTCCCTTCATCAATCCATTCTTGTCTCTACATCAGTCCCTTCATCAGTCTCTCCATCAGTCCCTTCTTGTCCCTCCATCGGTCCCTTCATCAATCCATTCTTGTCCCTACATCAGTCCCTTCATCAGTCTCTCCATCAGTCCCTTCTTGTCCCTTCATCAGTCTCTCCATCAGTTCCTTCTTGTCCCTCCATCACTCTCTCCATCAGTCCCTTCTTGTCCCTCCATCAGTCCCTTCATCAATCCATTCTTGTCCCTCCATCACTCTCTCTATCAGTCCCTTCTTGTCCCCTCATCACTCTCTCCATCAGTTCCTTCTTGTCCCTCCATCACTCTCTCCATCAGTTCCTTCTTGTCCCTCCATCACTCTCTCCATCAGTCCCTTCGTGTCCCTCCATCGGTCCCTTCATCAATCCATTCTTGTCCCTACATCAGTCCCTTCATCAGTCTCTCCATCAGTCCCTTCTTGTCCCTTCATCAGTCTCTCCATCAGTTCCTTCTTGTCCCTCCATCACTCTCTCCATCAGTCCCTTCTTGTCCCTCCATCAGTCCCTTCATCAATCCATTCTTGTCCCTCCATCACTCTCTCTATCAGTCCCTTCTTGTCCCCTCATCACTCTCTCCATCAGTTCCTTCTTGTCCCTCCATCACTCTCTCCATCAGTCCCTTCTTGTCCCTCCATCACTCTCTCCATCAGTCCCTTCTTGTCCCTCCATCACTCTCTCCATCAGTCCCTTCTTGTCCCTCAATCAGTCTCTCCATCAGTCCCTTCTTGTCCCTTCATCTCTCTCTCCATCAGTCCCTTCTTGTCCCACCATCACTCCCTCCATCAGTCCCTTCATCAGTCTCTCCATCAGTCCCTTCATCACTCTCTCCATCAGTCCCTTCTTGTCCCTCAATCAGTCTCTCCATCAGTCCCTTCTTGTCCCACCATCACTCCCTCCATCAGTCCCTTCATCAGTCTCTCCATCAGTCCCTTCTTGTCCCATCAGTCCCTTCATCAGTCTCTCCATCAGTCCCTTCTTGTCCCACCATCACTCCCTCCATCAGTCCCTTCATCAGTCTCTCCATCAGTCCCTTCTTGTCCCTCCATCAGTCCCTTCTTGTCCCTCCATCACTCTGATTACTGATTACGATGGGTGGATGTATAGTAGAGAAGGTGTGAAATTTCCCCAAGCGTCAGCCATACGAGTTAGACATAACATCTGTACTGCTGACGACTACAGTGTCTTTCCTGACTCCTCCCTGTACATGCACACTTGGCTCGGCCAAGCATGCATGTGCCCTGAATTAGGACAGCAAGTTTCATTTACTCTTCCATATGTTGGGTATACTCACATAACGTGAAGGGGTCTGAGGGGACACAACCCCGCAGCGCGGCTGTCTACATGAAGCCAAGCCACGCACATCTATGGCAAATAATGGCCGCAAAAGTTCGCTGTAAAATTGTGCTGCCATTGGTGGGAGCAGCTCGGTCACGTGCTGTAGGCCGCACCATGGAGTCGTGTCATTAATCCCCCTGATGACTTTCTAACCAATGGATAATCAGAAAAGAGATGCTGACGAAGCGTTGTGTGCGCTCTCCCTTCCCGGCCATCCCCAAATCCAACCAAAATGTTTTTATCCCCTTCTGTAGGCCTAGTTCATCTCGAAATCTGGATGGAAAATATTTCACTTCCATCTTGGTCTGTAGACTTAATGGCTTCCTTCCTGAGCTTCTGATCCAATGGGTTCTACACTCAATAAAGAAGCCCCCGATAAAATTCGTAAGATCCTCAATATAAAAAAATAAAATAAAAAAATTAACTTCAATCATCCTCCTGGCCATCGACATAGAAGATGCATTCGACAACCTATCTCTGCGATCTTGAACAAGGTGGGCATGAGTGGACCATGCCTTACGTACCGTAGATTCAATTCTCTCGGCTCCTTTAAAAGAAAGGCTTGTTCCATGAATAATATTCTACATTTTTCAAACCAGCTCCTGGATCAGAATAATTTTGTAATTACGTGTAATTAAAAATTTAGTATAGCCGCTGAGGTATT
Organism: Rhinella marina; assembly: GCA_900303285.1. Lineage (NCBI taxonomy): Eukaryota > Metazoa > Chordata > Amphibia > Anura > Bufonidae > Rhinella > Rhinella marina. The sequence continues at coordinate 108,145 of ONZH01001704.1, forward strand.
CAATAAAATGTATCTGTATAGCGCCACCTGCTGTTTGTTCTTTTCCTTACTTCTCTGTCCACCTCAATGAGGTGGTCGCACATGCTCAGTTTAAAACTTCAACCGCCACCAGCCGTATCTACTGTTAGAAGCTGTGACAGTTACAGGGAAAGAGCAAAAGAGCTACAGCTGAAAAAAGCCCCCCGGAGCTATGATAATGAAAGAGCTGCAACAGAAAGGACACACTCCCTGAGCTGCAAGCCTGAAGAGAATCTAGCAGAACAACTGATGCAATAAATGGGGAGATGATCTCTGGATCCATGTGAGGTACAGGGCTGGTTCTAGCTTTGTTAGAAAGAGATTGTCATGTACTGTATGATGTCTGATTTTAATTTTTTACATCGATCATGGAATAATCCCTTTAAAGGGTTTCTGTCACCAGAAATGACCCTATTAAACCAAGTGTCATTTGCAATGAGCAAATGACACTTGATGCCAGTAATGTTACTATTATAGTCCTCAGTAACGCCGTTTTGCTAAAAATTACGATTTTATAATATGCTAATGACCTCCCCTAGGTGCAGTAGGCGTGAACCTGCACCTAGGAGAGGCCGTAATTATGCCTCTTACCACGCCCCCGGTCGCGCTGATTGACAGGGCTGGGCAGCCAGCTCTTTCGGCTCCCGGCCCTGTACGATCCGAAATCCCGCGCCTGCGCAGTAATGAAGCCGGGACCCGGGCGGGCGCCGGCTCTCAACGCACGCTGATCCCGCGCCTGCGCATTGCGATCAGCGCGCGTTGAGAGCCGGCGCCCGCCCGGGTCCCGGCTTCATTACTGCGCAGGCGCGGGATTTCGGATCGTACAGGGCCGGGAGCCGAAAGAGCTGGCTGCCCAGCCCTGTCAATCAGCGCGACCGGGGGCGTGGTAAGAGGCATAATTACGGCCTCTCCTAGGTGCAGGTTCACGCCTACTGCACCTAGGGGAGGTCATTAGCATATTATAAAATCGTAATTTTTAGCAAAACGGCGTTACTGAGGACTATAATAGTAACATTACTGGCATCAAGTGTCATTTGCTCATTGCAAATGACACTTGGTTTAATAGGGTCATTTCTGGTGACAGAAACCCTTTAAGTATCACAGAGCAGCTAGATTAGCCCAATTTTTAATAATTCATAAGCCCTCTACAGCTCCTCTTTGGGATGGGATGAAGGCCAAGCTATTTGCCCGGTTTTCATGGTTCATCCCTTTTTTGTCTCAAGGAAAGTATCTCCAGAAATCCCGATCAATACCCATTATTCTCTTGCTCACTTTTGATCTACAAAAATTTTTCCATTTTCAGAACAGTTTAGGGCGTGTCAAGTATTTTCATATTGGTTTTCTGTCACAGGGCAAAAAAGTTGCCTTAGGGCTCACGCACACAAACGTATTTTCTTTCCTTGTCCGTTCCATTTTTGAGGCCCATATGCGGAACCATTCACCTCAATGGGACCGCAAAAAAACCCCAGAAATTACTCATAATGGAAATGGCCACTCTGCAAAAAAGATAGAACATTTACAGTTCTGGGCTTCTGTGAACAAGGCAGACATAGCAGAGCTGGAGAGGGTTCAGAGGAGGGCAACTAAAGTAATAACTGGAATGGGTGGACTACAGGACCCAGAAAGATTATCAAAATTAGGGACGACTGAGGGGAGATGTAATAACTATGTATAAATATATCAGGGGTCAGTACAGAGATCTCTCCCATCATCTATTTATCCCCAGGACTGTGACGAGGGGACATCCTCTGCGTCTGGAGGAAAGAAGGTTTGTACATAAACATAGAAGAGGATTCTTTACGGTAAGAGCAGTGAGACTATGGAACTCTCTGCCTGAGGAGGAGGTGATGGTAAGTTCACTATAAGAGATCAGGAGGGGCCTGGATGTATTTCTGGAGGTAATAATATTACAGGTTATAGTTACTAGATATGGGTTGTTGTTGATCCAGGGAGTTATTCTGATGCCTGATTGGAGTCGGGAAGGAATTTTTTTTCCCTTAAAGTGAGGAAAATTGTCTTCTACCTCAATTTTTTTTTTTTTTTTGCCTTACTCTGGATCAACTTGTAGGATAACAGGCCGAACTGGATGGACAGAGGGATTTTTTTTCAGCCTTATAAACTATGTTACTATGTTCTAGCCTGACTACAATCCTAAATTATGTCTCAAGGTCTGTTTTAAAAGGTTGAGCATTGACTTAAAGGATAGCTACTTTACATCTGGTGGCATCAGAGGCTCGTCCTATTTTTCTTCTGGCAAAAAGAGCTAATTTGCATACCTCTTTTTTTCCCCCAGAGAAGCAATGCCCGGCCTATAAAACTCCTTACACCTAGCGGACGCTCTCCAAAGATAGAAATAGTAAGGCGCCCCATGTCAGTTTGGCCTCATTGTCACGGATATGTTGGTAAAAGCAGTCGGCAGGTTTCTTTTTTAAACTCGTTTTATTAAAAACACAGTCAAACATAAAAACAACTTACACAAGAAAAAAAATGCGCAATATTCTTAAAGGAGTAAAAGACATGAAAAAAAAAATACAAAACTACAATCTCTCTGCAGTTCCGTGCTTTGATTGAAAACGTCATCAGACCTGGTCCTATCAATCAAAATGCAGAGGGTGAGGCAGCTGCAGAGAGAGCAGAGCCTCTAGGTGTAATGGTAACGCCCCCGTTGCTCCTAGAGGCTCATTTGCATGTATTAAAACATCATATTTCTCAGCAATGCGGACACATATGAACATGGGACCAACACAGATGTCTTCAGCTGCCAAGTACACATGTAACAGGTCAGCCAGTGTCATAGGTACAAAACTGCTGACAGATGCCCTTTAAAGGGGGTTTGAGGAGAGGTGCACCACACCCCCCACTCCCGATGGAATTTTTCAAATTCCTATGGAAGGAGACTATTTACCAGATTCCCCCAATGCGACAAAGATGGAGGACTTTCCGCCATCCATCTCCTAGCAACAGCTTTCCTTGTGTAAAATACCGCCCCTCACAATAGGACCTGTTCATGATAGGACCTCACATCTCCCGGGATAATACCAAGGACAGACGATCTCAGGTGATCGTGGATCCAGTTTACCCGGTAATATCTCCATTAATATCCGTAATATTTCTGTCCAAAATGAGGAAATGTAAGGACACAACCAAACAAGAAGGACAAAGTCCACACCGGCTGCAGCGCATCTATGGCAGGCATTAGCGGGAATCCTGCCCGTATAAAGCAGACACACTGGGGAGATATAACACTGATGGATAATACAGCGAACACAGCGCTATATGTGTCTGGTGTTTGAATACTTCGCTATCAGGTACCGAAAAAAAAACCTTAAAGGGGTTGTCCCATGAAAAATATTCTTCATTTTTCAAACCAGCTCCTGGATCTGAATACTTTTGCAATTGCATGTAATTAAAAATTTTGTATAGTCACTGAGATATTCAATAAAATGTATCTGTATAGCGCCACCTGCTGTTTGTTCTTTTTCTTATTTCTGTGTCCTGCTCTCTGAGATGGCCGCACATGCTCAGTTTCATCCTTTAACTGCCTTCTGAGCTGTGATAGGAAGAGCTGAGACACGCCTCCTGAGCTGTGATAGGGAGAGCTGAGACACATCCTCCTGAGCTGTGATAGGGAGAGCTGAGACACGCCTCCTGAGCTGTGATAGGGAGAGCTGAGACACGCCCCCTGAGCTGTGATAGGGAGAGCTGAGACACGCCTCCTGAGCTGTAATAGGGAGAGCTGAGACACGCCTCCTGAGCTGTGATAGGGAGAGCTGAGACACGCCCCCTGTGCTGTGATAGGGAGAGCTGAGACACGCCCCCTGCGCTGTGATAGGGAGATCATGGACACGCCTCCTGAGCTGCAGCAGAAAAGACAATCCCCCTGAGCTGTCAGCTTGATATAAATCTAGCAGAGCAATGAATGTGGAGATCTCTGGATCCATGTGAGGTACAGGGCTGGTTCTAGCTTTGTTAGAAAGAGATTGTCATGTCCTATATTATGTCTGATTTTTATTTTTTACATTAGTCATGGGATAACCCCTTTAAAGGGGTTGTCCCATTATAGACAATGGGGGCATATCGCTAGGATATGGCTCTGGCTCGGCTATTTCCGTCTGCCCCATAGAAATTAATGGGAGCAGGGGCCGAGCATGCACAGTGTGCTCCCATTCACTTCTATGGGAGCACGGGGAGCAGCGATTGGTGGTGGCCAGACCCCGTTCTCCTTGTAGGTGCGGGTCCCAGAGGTGAGGCCCGCACCTATCAGACAATGGGAGCATATCCTAGCGATATGCCCCCATTGTCTATGATGGGAATACCCCTTGAAGTTCCGTAATTGTTTTAAGAGTCCCGATAGGGTTTAACATGTAAGACCCCGAGCTCAATCCCAAAGACCTCCAAAAATGAATATCTGATATCCTAGCTAAGGCTTCACGACCGTGTCCATTTTACAGTCCGCTTTTTTTTTTTGCAAACCTATTGACTTCAATGGGTCACAGGAACGCATATTCTATAGAACGGACATACGGATGCCGAAAGCACATGGATGATCCGTATGTCCATTCTGCAAAGACTTAGAACATTTCCTACACTTTGCAGCAAAATGCTGACCGGGTGAAGTCAATAGGTCTGCAAAAAATAAGGGTGCAACACGGACGTCTGGCGTTTGCTACTGTATTAGCATCTTGGACTTGCCTTGCTCCTGGTAATCCAGCGTAATAATTATTCTCCTTTAAGTGTATTGACTGTCAGTCTGGCGCTACGGTAGCAACACGGACGTTCTCCATATTTTGCAGACTGCAAAATACATACGGTCATGTGAATGAGGCCTTAATGACAGAGGCCGGAGTTACGTCATAAGGGAATTTCCCCCATATATATCCAGTGAAGGGAGACACCATCTTAGAATGCGACCAAACCTGTCTGACTAATCTAAGGACCGGAAGGAGGTGTCCAGGACTATAGTCCTCGGGGCACAGAGATCGCAGCTACAAAAAAAAATAGCTAAGGGATGTGCAGAATTAGGTAAAGGAGAGTCAGAGACCCACCTAGATATAATCGGGGCTGTCCGCTAGATAATACAAAAATAAATCAGGGACACAGCACCCGCTAACTCTTTAGGTCTTTGGAGGGTGGCATATTTTAGTTTAGGTCTACCCGAACCCCATGTAAATGTTGAGAACAAAGAGCTAAAGGGCCTCTGTCATCACAAACCAGTAGGGGAAACGGTCGGCGGCTGTACAGTCTGATGATGTCACTGCTATCGCCATATGTGCCGGCAATCTGTAGGAAAAAAAAGGCTTTTTATAATATGGAAATTACCCAGTAGGTGTAACGAGGGTGGTGCCGTTGCACCCAGAGGCTCCACTCCCTGTCTCCTATGTTACATCCCACCGCTGTGACAGACAGGCCAGGCAGTGAAAACATAGTCATGCCTGGCCGTAACCTCTGAGCGCGTTTGGCACATGCGCAGTAAAGGGATGCAGGCAGATAGACAATCAGATTGTCCATCTGTCTGCATCCCTTTACTGCGCATGTGCTGAACGCGCTACCGCAAGACTTCACGGCCAGGGATGAATATGTTTTCACTGCCTGGCCTGTCTGTCACAGCACTGGGATGCGGCATAAGAGACAGGGAGCTTCCTCTGGGTGCAACGGCACCGCCCTCATTGCACCTACTGTGTAATTTGCATATGATGACAAGCTTTTTTTCAACAGATTGCTGGCACATATGGAGATCTCACCAGACTCTGCAGACAAGAACCGATCTATTGGCCGACCATATGGTCTGTGACGACAGAGACCCTTTAACCTAACCGTTAACCTTGCAGTTGGCGGGTTTCTTTGGGTTTGCCTTGAACCTCCTATTATGTGCCCGCTCGTTTTGGTTCCCGATCTCTTCACTTCTGGCTAGGATTCTAGATTCTGCTTTGGGCAAAAGGTAGCCAATTTGTAATTTTGTTTTCTTGCCTATAACTCAATAAAGTTTTGAAACTAAAAGGGATTTTCCGGTACAGCTGTTTCAGGCATCCTCCAGAAACTATGCAATGGACGGAACCGGGGCACAGAAGGTGACAATGACTGTGTAGTAGCCATGCATCACATGTACACCATCTCGAAACAGCAGGTCCGAAGGGGTGACTGCACCAATCTGCTATTGATGAAAAAAAAACAACTTAAAGGCTTTGTATACCTCTGGTGACAATTTTTTTTTTAATTTTTTTTATTATTATTGCATTGTACTCATTTTGAGGTAAAAATCTTTTTTTAAATTGGTCTAACAAATATGGAGCCCCTTTCTCTGTACAGGACTGATAAACTCTAATAGACTGATCTTAATTTTCTCTCTTCTCAGTCAGCCAGCTAATCTGAAGGACTCCTTATCTCTGATCTCTGACCTAATAAACACTCATTATAGTTCAGTCCTTATCTTACTGATAAGAATGTGGCTTAAATAAGTGTTTATGACCTCTTAGAAGTGAAAGTAAAAAGTACCAGTCACACAGCTAGAAAAACAGTTAGCCCTTTGTGACAAAACGGCGCAAATTGCCTTCAAAGATGTATATAGCCTTTACTATAATCACTGTTTGGCACTATATGTGTGATCCCTGTGTGGCGCTATTCATATGGACACTATATGAAACTTTAAAATTGAGCACCATGGTGATAAGACGTCCTGCACACGATCTCATGATGACTTTGAACGGCCACTGAATTGTGGAAAGCCATCATTAAGGCTGTTACTGTTCCTCCATTTTATAAGGAGGTATACAGGGGATATCCGTACGCCATGCTCCACTGGATTCCTCACGTACGGAATATTGCTTCGCTGCATTGCTCCTGTACAGCAGAAGACGTCATGGGGATCTGCACTAAGGAGCCGTATGTCCGCCATGCACCGCCATACAGAACACTGAATATGAACAGACACATTTTACAGATGTGGCCCATCCATTCACGAGAATTTCTAGTGATAGAAAATTATTCGTAAATTTGCAACAAATTTGCCGTATGTTTTCCCGCTTCTAAGTAACAAATATAGAGACGGATCCCATTAAAACATTAAGTATTCCGAGTGTACGGCACTCAGAGCATTACTAACGTCTATACATCACTCTCTGGGGCGTCCCGCGGGCTTCCGGCTCCGTAAAAACCTTCCATTATTGATTCCTGCTAATGGACGGCCGCTGACGTGGCAATTCTCAGCATTTAGCAGCGACCACTGACTATACTGTGAGGAGAACGGATCAGTCACGGTCAGCAGTTAAAGGGCTTTTCCACTTGTTTTGTGAAGGAAGTTAAGAAAACTTTTCGTTTTGGAGACCTCTGGTTGCTGTTCATGAAATGAAACTTTTTTTTCTGATGTATTTCATTATACAGGTTGGTTCCCTTTATGGATGAAGGACTAAATACTGAGTTGGATGAACGGGACCCCAAAAATAATCAGTGTCCAAGGTCAGGGGGAAGGGTGAGGATGGATTAGTGAGAAATATAGTGAAATGTGGACAATGACCAATACCTCCGGTAATGTAACGTAGCATATGCCATTAAAGGGGATGTCCCAAAATAGGTGGAATCCCCTGTTGATCATAAGAATGGGGGTCTTGTAGACCCCCCATATAAGCAGAGCACTGGTCGAGACTGCGCACTGCTGCTCCACTTACCTCTATGGGACTGGGCGCAGTAACTGAATGGAGCAGCAGTGCACCTGTTCAGCCATGGGGGAATCCCGGATCTTAAAGGGGCTGTGCCGCCAATAAATGTTATTGTCATATAATTCAGGTTGAAAAATTAGATACTTTTGTAATTTATTTTCTGTTACAAAAAGAGCTCCAGTTGTGACATACTCTGTTTCATTATAATGGCGCCCTCTTATGTTTAATAATCCATCTATTAAGGTGGTTGCACATGCTCAGTTCCATCCTTCGACTTCCAGCAGATGGATCTACTCTTAGAAAATGCTACAGGGATAGAGATTACACATTTTCCCACACCTAGGCCTGAAGCCTGCGACCCATCAGCCATGATTCCTGCTGTTGCTAGGCGACAGCCTGAACACACGGTGGGCTAGAAAGAGGATGTCACCCATTCTGGTGGAATAATGACTGTGAGGGAATCTGTTTTTTTGTCAATTTCCTTTAAAATAATTATACATAATAGATCTGAGCCACCGGCGGGTGGTGGTGGGGGTCACTAATGAGGTTACACCCAGTTTCTGGCCGCATAGAAAAGAATGAAGAGTCTCCACTTTCCAGTCAGAAACTGATCCGACCTATTATAATGAGAACAAAAATGGCCGCCTCATATTGTATTCTCCGACAGGTGAACAGCTTGTGAGGGAAGGGGGTGACACGGAGATCTTTGCAATGCAAAATCCGAGCAGCACACCCAGGAGCAGGTGTTCCCTCATAAATAGACTAATGATATGGGTAAGAGGTGAATCCATTATGACCTCTCCGGGGAGTGCCTCATACAGTAATTACACTAATCACTTTCTAGGCAAATGTGCTCTGAGATCTTACCACATAAAACTATATTAATTCACACCATATGGCGGCACATGAAGTCCATTGACATGTCTGTATTACAGACCCCTGAGCAGAGATGGGGGACGTTTATGATGTGTGCCTGTTTGAAATTGGAGGTGTATGGCGGTGGAGGTGTATGGCGGCACAGTACAGACCTATAGAATCCTGTGGCCCCTACACTACGGACATGGACACCTCATAAGACCAAGTACATGGACCCCTAGGCCACATTCAGATTCAGCAATTTATATTACATGCGTAAACCCATTTTAGGGTATCCCCATCTCCTACAACCCTGGGGTATACTGAGTATTCCCAATTGGGATGTTTAGGGAAATTGATAGGATATGCCATAAATGTCCACCTATGTCTTACGATGATGACCCAAAAGTGAATAGAGTGAATGCATGTGCGGCCATTGCTCCATTTATTGCTATGGTACTACCATGGAGAGGTTGCTGTGCATGCTCGGCTTGCTCTCCATTCAATTCAGGGCCCCATTCCTGAGATAGGAGTGGGTGCCAAAAGAACCCAGAGGTATCGATATGCCGTAAATGTTCCAGATGGGACAAGCCCTTTAAGCAGCTTCCAGAGCTGAGCATACAAGTGTATGTGTGGGCAGGAGAGATAGCAGTCGGCTGAATGAGCAGCTATCCTATGTGTTTGGTTAGCATTAGTGTACGGGCACATGGCACAGTAGTGTTGTGCTTGTGGTCAAGCCCATACAGCCATCTGGCAATGAACCGCAGTGCGGCTGGGTTGCAACGGCAACATGACTGGTGTGGTCATGCTCTTAGGTTGCGGCACAGCTATTCACAATGAACACCAAATGAACAATTTAGTTCTATTTAGTTAGTCTGATCTGCAGCTTGTATGGCGACACAGTACTCGGCTGCGTCCCAACCGCCATGTGGCCGTAGCCTTAATTCTCTAATTGTTCTTGTTGGGCCATTTAAAATTAGCGCAATCCTGGCACAACCAGTGGCCCAAAATGGCAGCATCACCAGGATCTATGATGGGTCATTAGACCCAGGTGCATCTTCTGAATTATACAGGAGCATAATACCGCACCCGTAGGCCTGCTGCCGGAGACAGGCGAGCGCTGTGGTCATCTCCATATACAGGGAGCAACAGCAGAACACACGTACGACAGCCACTCTATTCAGAAGGGAGGAGTGCGGGACCCCTGTACTCGAGATCAGTGGGAATCCCAGAGGTCGGACCTGCACTGATCAGACACGTCCTGTATCTGCAGGAAAGGGGAGAAGTTTAAATACAGCCCCTTTAATGACCATTAACACCACAGTGGCTCCATAAGTGTCTACAAGACTTCACCATAGTGTTCAATTACAAAACACTGCACACAGATCCCATATATACTGCAATACAGTGCATGTAAGATAATACTGCAGACAGAGCCCATGTATACTGCCATACAGTGCACATATAATAATGCTGCTCACAGATCCAATGTACAGTATACTGCCGTATAGCAGACATATAATAATGCTGCACATAGATCCTATGTATACTGCCATACAGTGTACAAATAATAATGCTGCACACAGATCCTATGTATACTGCCATACAGCACACATATGATAATAATGCACAACACAGATCCTATTAACAGTATACTGCCATACAGAGCACATAAAATAATGCTGCACACAGATCCTATGTACAGTATACTGCCATACAGCAGACATATAATAATAATGCACACAGATCCTATTTATACTGTCATACAGTGTACAAATAATAATGCTGCACACAGATCCTATGTACAGTATACTGCCATACAGCGCACATATAATAATGCTGTACACAGATCCTATTTATACTGTCATACAGTGCACATATAATAATGCTGCACACAGATCCTATTTATACTGTCATACAGCGCACATATAATAATGCTGCACACAGATCCTATTTATACTGTCATACAGTGCACATATAATAATGCTGCACACAGATCCTATTTATACTGTCATACAGCTCACATATAATAATGCTGCACACAGATCCTATTTATACTGTCATACAGCGCACATATAATAATGCTGCACACATTTCCTATGTATACTGCCATACAGTGCCCATACAATAATGCTGCACTGAGCCCATGTATGCTGCCATACAGTGCACATATAATAATACCGCACAGATTTGGATGAATTGAATCTACCTCCAGTTGTCAGGATGCAGCCGGTATATCCTATGGTCCCATCCCGTAGTCAGGCTGCTCTGCTGCTAAGTCCTATCGTGTTCCTACCCTGATGGGACTTGTAGTACATCGGCAGGTACTTACCGGCGGTCTCTTCCACACCACTCCCTGGACCTTGGAGGAGTTCTGTCCCAGCTCATTGAAGCCCAGCGAGGAGTGGATGGCCGGGAAGTAGGAGTCCTTGAAGAGGCTGCCGGACTGCAGACACTCGTTCCTCAGCGCCTCGTAGTCCTGGCCCAGGTGCTTCACCGCCTTCTCAACAGTGCCGTACCCATCGGCCACTGCCCTGTCATAGGCACGACCCGGGCGGCGGCGCCGATCATCCTGCGGTCACTGCTCCCGGGGAGACTAGCGGGGACCGGGGAGCTGAGCAGAGGCTGCGGAGTACAGAGTGACGTCACCGAGACCGGGCGAGGGACCCGCCCCGACCGCCTGCTGCAGGGTGCGGTCCGACTGCCCCGTGTGCACAGGTCACATCCAGCGGAGGAAACCGCACTCTAACCGCACCTGCTGCTGAGATAGCGCCTCAAGTGTTATCATCCTGTACTACACTTGTCACTGTCCTGTACCCCAAGTGTCAGTGTCATTATCCTGTACCCCAAGTGTCAGTGTCATCCTGTACCCCGAGTGTCAGTGTCATTATCCTGTACCCCCAGTGTCAGTGTCATTATCCTGTACCCCGAGTGTCAGTGTCCTTATCCTGTACCCCGAGTGTCAGTGTCATCATACTGTACCCCGAATGTCAGCGTCATTATCCTGTACCCCAAGTGTCAGTGTCATTATCCTGTACCCCGAGTGTCATTATCCTGTACCCCAAGTGTCAGTGTCATTATCCTATACCCCGAGTGTCATTATCCTGTACCCCGAATGTCAGCGTCATTATCCTGTACCCCGAGTGTCAGTGTCATCATCCTGTACCCCAAGTGTCAGTGTCATTATCCTGTACCCCAAGTGTCAGTGTCATTATCCTGTACCCCGAGTGTCAGTGTCATTATCCTGTACCCAGTGTTCCCTCTAAGCCTGGGCTGCTGCTGAGCGGGGTCGGCTCAGAGCTGGGCACAACGCCATCAAAGGTGGGCGATAGGAAAACCTAAGATAATTATCACATCAAAGACATACATTATAACCTCTGTGCTATCCCATACAATACAGTATAATCCCTGTACCATGCCGTATAATATACAGTATAGTCCGTACTCCATGCTGTATAATATACAGTATAATCCGTACTCCATGCCGTATAATATACAGTATAATCCGTACACCATGCTGTATAATATACAGTATAATCCGTACACCATGCTGTATAATATACAGTATAATCCATACACCATGCTGTATAATATACAGTATAATCCGTACACCATGCCGTATAATATACAGTATAATCCGTACACCATGCTGTAATATACGTATAATCCGTACCCATGCCGTATAATATACAGTATAATCCGTACACCATGCTGTATAATATACAGTATAAATCCGTACACCATGCTGTATAATATACAGTATAATCCGTACACATGCTGTATTATACAGTATAAGTATAACGTATAATCCGTACAGCCATGCTGTATAATATACAGTATAATCCGTACACCATGCTGTATATAATACAGTATAATCCGTACACCATGCTGTATATATCAGTATAATCCGTACACCATGCTGTATAATATACAGTATAATCCGTACACCATGCTGTATAGTATACAGTATAATCCGTACACCATGCTGTATAGTAATACAGTATAATCCGTACACCATGCTGTATAATATACAGTATAATCCGTACACCATGCGTATAATATACAGTATAATCCGTAACCATGCCGTATAATATACAGTATAATCCGTACACCATGCTGTATAATATACAGTATAATCCGTACACCATGCTGTATAGTAATACAGTATAATCCGTACACCATGCCGTATAATATACAGTATAATCCGTACACCATGCTGTATAATATACAGTATAATGCCGTAGTATAATATACAGTATAATCCGTACACCATGCTGTATAATATAACAGTATAATCCGTACTATGCTGGTATAATATACAGTATAATCCGTACTCCATGCTGTATAATATACAGTATAATCCGTACACCATGCTGTATAATATACAGTATAATCCGTACTCCATGCTGTATAATATACAGTATAATCCGTACTCCATGCTGTATAATATACAGTATAATCCGTACACCATGCTGTATAATATACAGTATAATCCGTACACCATGCCTGTATAATACAGTATAATCCGTACACCATGCTGTATAATATATACAGTATAATCCGTACTCCATGCTGTATAATATACAGTATAATCCGTACTCCATGCTGTATATATATACAGTATAATCCGTACTCCATGCTGTATAATATACAGTATAATCCGTACTCCATGCTGTATAATATACAGTATAATCCGTACTCCATGCTGTATAATATACAGTATAATCGTACTCCATGCTGTATAATATACACCATGCTGTATATATAGTATAATCCGTACTCCATGCTGTATAATATACAGTATTAATCCGTACTCCATGCTGTATAATATACAGTATAATCCGTACTCCATGCTGTATAATATACAGTATAATCTGTACTCCATGCTGTATAATATACAGTATAATCCGTACATCCATGTATAATATACAGTATAATCCGTACTCATGCTGTAATAATACAGTATAATCTGTACTCCATGCTGTATAATATACAGTATAATCCGTACACCATGCTGTATAATATACAGTATAATCCGTACACCATGCCGTATAATATACAGTATAATCCATATAACCATGCGTATAATATACAGTATAATCCGTACACCATGCTGTATAATATACAGTATAATCCGTACTCCATGCTGTATAATATACAGTATAATCCGTACTACATCCATGCTGTATAATATACAGTATAATCCGTACACCATGCTGTATAATATACAGTATAATCCGTACATGCTGTATAATATACAGTATAATCCGTACACCATGCTGTATAATATACAGTATAATCCGTACACCATGCTGTATAATATACAGTATAATCCCGTACAGTACCATGCTGTATAATATACAGTATAATCCATACACCATGCTGTATAAATATACAGTATAATCCCGTACACCATGCTGTATAATATACAGTATAATCCGTATACCACCATGCTGTATAATATACAGTATAATCCGTACACCATGCTGTATAATATACAGTATAATCCGTACACCATGCTGTATAATATACAGTATAATCCGTACTCCATGCTGTATAATATATACAGTATAATCCATACACCATGCTGTATAATAACAGTATAATCCCTACATGCTTATAATATACAGTATAATCCTACACCATGCTGTATAGTATACAGTATAAATCCGTGCACATACTGTATAATATACAGTATAATCCGTACACCATGCTGTATAAATATACAGTATAATCCGTACACCATGCTGTATATATACAGTATAATCCGTACACCATGCTGTATAATATACAGTATAATCCGTACACCATGCTGTATAATATACAGTATAATCCCGTACTCCATGCTGTATAATATACAGTATAATCGTAACCATGCTGTTATATACGTATAATCCGTACCATGCTGTATAATATACAGTATAATCCGTAATGCCGTACACCATGCTGTATAATATATACAGCTGTATAATCCATACACATGCTGTATAATATACAGTATAATATCTACACCATGCTGTATAATATACAGTATAATCCGTACACCACGCTGTATAATATA
>ONZH01001705.1:0-17317 GCA_900303285.1 Rhinella marina
TGCATTTTTGCTGGGATCACGTTCAGCAGTGGACCACATGTGCAGGATTTGCTCCCCCGGTCATAAATGTGCAACAGCATTTGGGGTTTTTGAGCATTTTCTGCCATTTTAGACCATTGAGATACCTTGATGGGGTGCTCGGGCTCCGGTATGTTCTTGATATAAAAATATATTGGCGAAAGTCTCATTTTAACATCAGTGTGAGGGTTAGCCATATATTGTCAATTGCATTCACCGTTCTGTGAATGATAGCTAGACCACCCTCGATTCCTCTTCTCAGCGCCAATTGGAGGAGGAGGAGGAGGAGACGGTTGCCACCGCTACACAGGGTAGGCATAGCACGTTTACACCATCTCTTCGGCGTGGATGGGCTGAAGAGGAGGAAGAGGACAAGGAGGATATTGAGAGTCATGTTTCTGGTGGGGAGAGAGAAGCCTTGTCTGTTGGGACTCTGGCACACATGGCTGACTTCATGCTAGGGTGCCCTTCCCGTGAACCTCGCATTATACGCATATTAGGCAACACGGATTACTGGTTGTTCACCCTTCTCGACCCCCACTACAATTGAGAACTTCCCATCTCTCATTCCTGTGGTGGAGAGGACAAGTAAAATGATGCAATACCAGAAGGCCCTTGTCGAAAAATTGTTCCACAAATTTCCATCTGACAACGCTGGCGGCAGAGTACGTAGTTCCTTGGCCACCCGAGGAGGGGAGACGAGAGGAACACACAGCAGTTCCAACAAAGGCAAGGCAACACTCTCCAATGCCTGGGACAGTTTTATGACACCCCGCCAGCAGCCTCACCCTGATGAGCAGCCTAGTGTGACAAGGAGGGAAACGTTTTGGAAGATGGTAAAGGAGTACCTAGCTGACCTTGTCGACATCCTCAGTGATCCCTCTGTGCCGTATAATTATTGGGTGTCTAAGTTGGACACGTGGCACGAACTGGCGCTCTACGCCTTGGAGGTGCTGGCCTGCCCTCCCGCCAGCGTTTTGTCTGAGCGGGTATTTAGTGCCGCTGGGGGCATAATTACTGATAAGCACATCCGCCTGTCAACTGACAATGCTGACAGGCTGACGCTTATCAAAATGAACGAGGCCTGGATTGCCCCTGACTTCTGTACTCCACCAGAGGAAAGCGGCTTAACATGAAGGAACCTTAAATCTGGCTTTTAGGGTGTATTGAATACACTGTATTATCATTTACCCCTTCCTCTTCTCATCCTCTTCCTCCATCATATCAAACAGCTTATTAGGCTGCCCTAGAAGTCCACCAGCTGGGCCTTTTTTGTTTTCTATAAGGTCGGCAGCAGAGTGTCACCCTTAAATTTTTTGGATGGTCAGCTCGGTATTAGCGTGTCAGACTTGAAAATTTTGAACGGTCTGCTCTTCAGCGGAATGTCACATCAAGAATATAATTCTTTGGACGGTCAGCTTGGCATTAGCGTGTCACACTTGACAATTTTTAACGGTCTGCTCTTCTGCAGAATGTCACATCAAGAATATAATTTTTTTGGACGGTCAGCTTGGCATTAGCAGTGTAACACTTGACAATTGTTAACGGTCTGCTCTTCAGCGAATGTTACATTAAGAATAACATTTTTTTGGACTGGGTCAGCTTTGGGCATTAGCATGTCACACTTTGACAAATTTTTAACAGTCTTGCTCTTCCTCAGCAATGTCACATCAAGAATATATTTTTTTTGGAACAGTCAGCTCTGCTAATTAGCGTGTCATCATTAAGATATTTTTAAGCAGTCCTGTCATTCAGTGGAATGTCACATGAAAGAATCATTAAATTTTTTGGACAGTCAGCTCGACATTCCGGTGTCACATTAAATGATTTTTAAAGCGGATCTGGCTCTTGCTGCGGTAATTGTCACTTCAATGGTAATATAATATTTTGGACGCAGGTTCGACATTAGTCGGTGTCACAATTTAAATATTTTTAACGGTCTGCTCTTCTGCGGAATGTCACATCAAGAATATAATTTTTTGGGACAGTCAGCTTGACATTAGCGTGCAACACTAGAAAATTTTTAATGGTCTGCTCTTCTGCGGAATGTCACATGAAGAATATAATTTTTTTGAACGGTCAGCTCGACATTAGATTGTCACATTTAAATATTTTTAACGGTCTGCTCTTCAGTAGAATGTCACATTAAGAATATCATTTTTTCGACGGTCAACTTGGCATCAGCGTGTCACCCTTAAATTTGAGACAGTTTGATAAAGTGCGGTGGCAGCAGCATGGAGTCCGATTCCATTATTCAGAGCTCAAGTATTGAGTCGACCCGGCTTGGTTTGAACACTCAAATTTTTTAAGTAAACTATTCCGGCCCCCGGGACACTCAACGAACAGCATTGGGGAGGCGCTGAGAGTACAGGGGCTCCAACAGGTGGTAGCTCACCTTCCTGCAGACAGCCAACTCGATCCTAAGATCAAACTTCAAGCTTTTTAAGTGCAGCAACTTAGATAAACGCAATTGAAAACAGTCGTCAGCGACTCTTAGCGGTGCGGTTGGCAGCAGCATGTGTCCCATAAATTTTTTGGACGTCAGCTCGGCAGCAGAGTGTCACTCTTAAACTTTTTGGACAGTCTGCACAGCAGCAGAATGTCACCCCTATTGTTTTTGAGTGTCAGCAGCAGGCCATCAATCATAATTTTTCAAGGATGTGTATGATGCCCTCGTTTATGTGTAAGAAAGGGTGTATTGGATTGCCTGTTCCTTGTAATTTTTGGCAGCCCTTTCACTTAGTGCATAGGCTTTATGAGTGTAGGAGTCCCACGTCATGAACAATTGTACCACTATGTGAATGAGGCCCTCCTTTATAAGATATACCGGTTGTATGGGAGTGCCTCTACCGTGTAATTTTTGGCAGCACTTGCGCTTAACGTACAAGTAAATCTATGTTTCCTAACAATATTCTCTGTAAAATCAATGTTATCTTGGGTTTTTGGGGGGTATTTTTGTCACTCCGTAAAAGTGGTGTAATAGTCGGCCATCATCGTGAATATCAGCGACTTTGAAAACCTTGACGCTCTCCGCTGCGATGGACAGCGCTACAGCCAGGGAGAAGGAGACGCCCATTGGCGTCTCCTCCTCCCTGTTCCGATGCTATGCATTTGCATAGTGCGCGCGGGATCTTTACAGGGGTGCAGCGGGCCAACGGAGCTGCGCCCTGAAGAAATTGTAAGTTCCCCCAACTCCACCGCACATGCCCTCTATAACCTGCTACTTAGTTAGCAGAGTGTGGACCCATGAAAGGTCCTCTTAAGGGAAAAGTGTATAAATCCCTTTTACTGTGGGTCTCTTTAAGCAGGGCTTTCATTGTTAATACAGATAAGCCTCCAGACTCTCCCAGTTTCTGTGCTTGGTATAAATTGGTAGGAATAAACACATATTTTGGTTTAGAGTCTGTGTAGATTTACATTTCTATGTTCAGAGATAAAAAGGGAAAAGGGCAAAGAGCAGGGGGGGTGGACACTACTAACTAAAAGTATGCAGATATGAGAAAAATGTAGTGATGGGTAATTAATAATTAATAAATATAATACAAATGTAATAATTAATAATAAGTAATTAAGACCTGAAATGTTGCATTGTAAATTGTTTTTATTTGGCTTAATACAGATTATACTAAGAAAAAACACAGTGACGATTAATCATTTAGTTTTCTTTATTTCCCAGGCAGCGACAGGTCTCATGTAAGGAAGGTATGTGTCTCCTAGAATGGCGCAGGAAACCAATTATAGGAGATGCATATCATGGTTTACTGTGTTTCTGAGACATGTCAACAAGGTGCCCGGCCCTGGTTGAGTAAAAGCCAGTAGCTAGTTTGTCCACTAGGATAGTAGTGAATGCTGTTGTTACTTAGTATAGCTGTTATCAGCCTAATCTGGGCCTGGTTTTATTGGGAATAAGCATAGAGCTGGGTGGGTTCTTATTCCCCACGATCCACTCTGGCTTTCACAGGTGGCCCATGTCAAAGGTTCTCATTTAAAAGTCAGCAGCAATCCTCAGTGTGGGGGAAGTCTGGGGAGAAATATGTCCCAGAGAACAGACCTGCGTGATTAAAGGTTTGGCTGCTGGCAGACCATGAGGCTGTGGGAAGCCGGATCTATCCCCTCTTGTGAACAGGGACTTAGAGGTGAGGTAGAGACCTATGTGTTAATTAGAGCCCAGACGGGCAGGAGTTTATTTTGTATTTATGCTTTCTGGTGTTGGTCCCCCACCCAGACATTTTAGTGCAATCAATTTCACACTTGCAAGCATAATAGGCTCAGATATACGTTTGAGTCTCTCCTTGTGGCTGCTTGGCATGATAAAACACTGAAACACAGTCTAAAATTCAATTGTAATCCACGTGAGGTAATTTTGTAATCCAAACTGGTAACGTGTAATCCACATAGATAATATAAAGTAGCAGCAAATAGAGAATCCTCTTTGCAAAGGGGGCTCCAAAATAACCTGAGGGGGAAGGGGGGGGGGGAATAGGCGCGCTTAGGCGCAACTTGGAATTTTCTGCAGAATGGGGGGGGGGGGGAGTTCTGACAAGTCATGTCCATCTGGGTGAGAATCAAACAGGGAGCAATACAAACTAAACAAAACAAGTGCCAACTAGCTCTCACCCGTCAGGTGCAGTCCATGGTATGGCTCCCATAGGTCATCCTCAGGTGTTCTTTAAATCACTCAGCCAGTAGAAGGGTTCCTCAGATGAGGGACCTGAAGTCCTCCTCGCTTGAGCTACTGCTGAATGAGATCAGAGGACGCTCCTGCCTCCTGTAGGCCAAGCTCGCTGCAGTGGAACTCCACTGCCCTCTTCTTCCAGAAGTCGGACCTGACTGGGTCCGGGTGGTGGTCACGCTGGTGAGCATTGCAGCCACTTGTGCCTTTACTTTTCCGGATTCTCCTTCCGGGACAGCAGGTGTAAGAACTTCTGGCTGCAGTGGTTGAGGCAAGGTTGCACCCAGGGCAGAAGCCCCAGCTCCCCTGGCTGCTGATGGCTTCATCTTCCAGGTTAGTTGGTACTGGTGGATCACCGTGGACTGGAACGTAAACGATGAAGACATCAGCTGACCCAGCTGAAAGGACTGTGATGGTGGTGGCACTGGCAGTCCAGGGATCAAAGGCTCCCGCTGTGACTTCTCCCTGAAACGGAGGGTGCCATCTGGTGACTCCTGAAGGCAGCGCACCTGGTGTTTCCTCCGGCCAAACTTCAGGTGGTGATGTAGGGACCAGGGGCTTAGATAATACGGTAACCCCGGTAGCAAAGGGGCCTTTCAGGAATGCCATGGGGGTGTATTCAACCTGATCCCCCACGTATAGGCTGTGACGGGCTTGGGGCATGTATGGCCATTTCACTGACCTGTGGCCCACAAAGTACTCCTTGCCGTCCTCGTCATCCACCAGGAAGCCAGAGCCCCGCTCCACAGAAAACCACAGGACGGTTCACTTTTGCCACTCCAGTGTAGGGTCTCCCGGCCTTGGATGGTCCAGTACTTGGATGACCCAGTCCTCCACTGCATTCTTGTAGTCCCATAGGGTCTGGGCATGGGCCTTCACCGATGCTGGCACAATTGGGTTCTGCCGAATGGAAGGTGTTGTTTTCCTCCTGGGCGGCGAAGTGGATGCTCCAGCCGCAGCACCAGACGGCAAGGCGAATATGGAGTTAGGAGCCGGTGAGAATCACTTGCACAGTTGTGACACTCTGATCTCTGGAGCGGGCAGTGGTTCGGGGTACTTGTCCCCAAAGACCATTTCTCCCCATGGGTCACAGTTCTTTCTCCAAGATATTTGCCGTGGTCTGACTCCGGATCTTGTTCACCGCTGGTTTGAACTGGAGAGGAGAGCGGAGTAATGAGGGAGGAGTCTTCGCTCCCTATACGTGCAAATAGTTAGTTCCCAGTGGGCCGGGCTGGTTTTTCCCGCTTCTGAGGGGGGGGCGTATCTTCACTTTCCCACTCTTGAGGGGGCGTGAAGAATGCGTACGTTGCGTAAGTAGCATACGTAGCGTTCAAAATTTTAAGAACATTTACGAATAATACGAAGTGAATCTGAAAAGCTCTGGATTCGATGGAGGATTCGATACGAATCTACGAAGCGGCAAATAGATTCACTCATCTCTATTCCTGACTTGTGCTAGTGTTCCCGGATTACGCTTTCTGCTTCATCCACCCTGCTTGCTTAGACCTTCTTGTTGCCGACCTGGATTGCCTGACCTGTACCTGTGTCACCTGCCCTGACCCTTTGCCTGTCTGACTTCGCCTCTGCCTCATCCTTCGGTCCTGCATTTTTGCTCCTGGTGACAACTCGGCCCTCTGACCACCGCTGTAGGATTAAAGGGGATGTCTCATGCTATCTGTGGTTCTCAACGAGGGAACCCTCCATATTAGGTCCCCCTCCATGAGCAAGACAAAGAGCAGACCTCTCTCTAGTAACGTTTTCTGTCCATGCATTAATCAAAAAAGGACCCAAAGTCTTTGACTTGCCACTTTTTAAAATCATCATTCTCACATAGCACTGGCTTGTAGCGCTGTACTGGAGTATGTAGTTAACTAGCTGTGACAGTGAATGCTGCGCAAGCTAGAGCACACATCACCACTTCTGCTTGTGCTCCCTTCAAGTTTAATTCTGGCACAGCACATTGATACCTTGTGCCCTTTTCTGATGTGCTATGCCAGATTTAGCTGAGCTTTAGCCTGCTCAGCTCAGATGAAGGCTCAATATAGCACATTACTACTCCTGTACTCGTGTCAGGATGATTAAAGGGGTTGTCTCATGCTATCTGTGGTCATCAACGAGGGAACCTTATTAGGTCCCCCTCCATGAGCAAGACAAAGAGCAGACCTCTCTCTAGTAACTTTTTCTGTCCATGCATTAATCAAAAAAGGACCCAAAGTCTTTGATTTACCACTTTTTAAAATCATAATTTTCACATAGCCCTGGCTTGTAGCGCTCTACTGGAGTATGTAGTTGCGACAGTGAATGCTGCACAAGCTAGACCATACATCGCTACGTCTGCCTGTGCTCCCTTCAAGTTTAATTCTGGCACAGCAAATTGATACGGATCCGGCCACATCCAAATGGAAAAGAAATGTAAAGTCCAGCTTCCGTATAAAATGCTTGCATCTTTATTAACAGCGGTAAAAGCCAAAGTAGTACATGGACGGTCTACGCGTTTCGGACCCCTACATCACGGTCCTTATTCATGACACCATGAATAAGGACTGTGATGTAGGGGTCCGAAACGCGTAGACCGTCCATGTACTACTTTGGCTTTTACCGCTATTAATAAAGACGCAAGCATTTTATACGGAAGCCAGATTTTATAATCTGCAGCATGTCAACTGTTTGTGCCATTCCACACCTTCTGTAGAATGGTTTTCCCTGAAGACTTCAATGGGGTTGTTAACAGAAACAGAAATTCTGCAACAAAAATGGATACAAACTGGTTTTGGTGTGTATTTCATATAGATCTTCTGCATACAAATGCCATGTGTATGTACGTAAAGGAACAGCACATCATAGAGTCATAAAAATAGATGTTCCAGAACTGTAAGAGTATGGCCACACAGTTTTTTAAATGAGGTTTTAAAAGCAGATCTGCCTACAGGTTTTTCAGGCAAAGCCAGAAGTGGATCTACCAGGAAAGAGTATAAATCCTATATTTTCAAATCCACTTCTGACTTTGGCAAAAAAATCCTGAAGGCAGTTCTGCTTCAAAATTTCATCCAAACAAATCTGTGTGGCCGTACTCTAACAAAATGGGGAGGGAGGTTCAAGTAGTTGCTAAACCAGACATGCCAGGTGAGGTTACAGGTCCTCTTTACAGTAAGTTTCATTTGGTAAAACAATAATACATCTTTAAGAAAAAAAGTTCGAGACCAGTTATTATAGCAGTCACCTAGCATTGTTTGCAATAAATTGTCAATATATTTATATATAAATAATTCACCTTTTGAAATTAAAAAATGCATTATTTATTTTTGTAAAAATCTGTTGTTTGCAACCATTCTTTACTCTTCTTCGAATGCTTCGGCATGTTTGAACTTTTTATTATATTCTCTGCTTTAATTTATCAGCCAATGTGACAAATACATTAATATAAGGTGCCCTAGAGAGTCACTGCATAAATCTCACTTTTCAACGTCCCTAATAAATATCAACAGCGTAATGGAGCTGCAGGTGGAGGTGAATGGATTGAAAATGAGTATTCTGAGCCCGGACCATCATTTAGAGAACAGAGCAGGAGAGACAGTCTCAATTGACAGGGCAATGTCCTTGTTTATAACAACACTAATGAAATATCACATAAGTCAAATAATACCGCACATCTCTGGAGCAAAATGCTGAAGAAGAGAAAAGAAGGATTTGCTAAAAAGAATACATGCCAACAGACATTGTGATACTGCATTTATCTTACTGGAAACTGTCATGCTCCCCTAATAGAATGCAATATAAAGCAAATTATATTTTTCTAATGCACAAGATAGAGAAATACAATTCTTATTTTTGGAAGAGATTTTGCTGCTTGCTTGCAGTGATCCAGGGATTCTTCTAACTTCTTATTCATTTCTGAAGTATATTTCACTTTGTTGGCTGCATTCATACCTAAAGGTTGTTCTAGGGCAGAAAGTACATGGTGCTATTAAAGAAGAAATGTCCTTGAAACCCTCATTATTCATAAAGGAATGACATTACATCCTGACCGTCTTGTTAGCGCTTCACTTCATAATGCTAAGGATGGAAGGTCATTTTTCTGTAACTATACCAGATATTCCCACACTGATAAAGAACATTTTTTTTACCCATAATTGTCATTCATTTAACAGGAAAAAGGTTTAAGGTAACAAAATTTCACTCTCAGAAATTAAGAATTACTTTCAAGACTTGATAATAACACATGAAGTATAATTTGATCTCTTTTAAAGCAATTTAAAGCCACTCTGTGTAATAGAGGGGGGTATCAAGCATGGGAGCCCTCTATAATTATTAGTATTTTAAAGAAAATCAGTAATATCTAGGGAGCTGTGCATATGAAATGCATATAGGTTTAAATTAATAACATGAATAAACAATAAAAACAGCAAGTAAAATACACATGATCTGCCAGGAGTATATAATAATATTTTAGACAGGGCACATACTACATATTCTTTACATTTTATTTTTCTACTCTTTCACAGTGGGTGGAACATACAGTGGCGGTAGCCTGATTACTGTATGTATACCAGCCACTTGTCTATTACGTATGATTAATATAAGTTATGATATGGTTGGAGTTTCCCTATTCTAAACTTACATTATATTAATTTACAAAAAAACCTATATAATAAGTATAATACCATGTGACTGAATAGGTGGTCTATGCTGGCTATAAGAAGCTTTACAGAAAGTATCCTGATTTCTCTATCCCATCCTCCTGTTCACTCTACATAGAGAGCAGAGCACTCACATCAGTGGGACCCTAGGAGAAGAAAGTGATGCCCTAAAGACAATGTGCTGCTCACCTTATGTCTTTGTGCTGGGCACACAATGACCTATAGCACAGTGTACTCAGTGTGGTTCCTGCTGCTGCACCCTTCCTCTCCAGCGACACACGTGCCGGAGCTATCAATAGATGAACCATGATTAGAGATGAGCGAATCGATTTGTCGATTCGTTGATTCGTATCGAATTTTGGGAATTTTTAGCTGCAAAGCGAATCCGAATATTAGGTCATTCGCTTCGGCTTTGTACGCATTCGCTATGTAGTGTGTCCTATAAATTATTCGCTATTGCTACGTATAAGTTACTGTATACGCTGTTGCGTACGAATTCAATTCATTAGCGAACTTTTACTGTTAGTTCGTGTATCGTGCGCAAAAGCCCGGGAAGAAAGCGGTCACCTGACCTAGTGGGTAGGGCTTGCTCTAATTGGCTCAGGCTCGGTAAGCCAGTGACACATCACTTCTGCTGCGACTGCTGAGACGAGCAGAAGCACTGTGTGTGAAGTTCTGAGACCTGTTTTGTGAAAATTTGATATAATAGCTCTGGGAATCCATATTACACATATCAGGGATACTGCAGGGCAATTGCAGGGGCAGTTCAAGGCTATTATTTAATCAAGCAGGGAAAGAGAGACAGGGAGATACAGGGACAAAGACCAGCTGCAGGGCCACAGAGTGAATTGAAAAATGTCTGGAATGGATAAGCAAAAGGGGTCTAGTTCCAGCCATACTTTTGAGCTCTAAAAAAAAAGGAGAAGGTGGCACAGGACAGTATTGCCAAAGGACCTGTAGCCGGAGCATCTTCTAGTAGTATTCGCAATACTTTGGCCGTTGTTCCACCAGGCTAACCCACCGAGGCGTAAAATTGTAGTGGAGGAGAAAGTAGATGAGGTAGTGGAGTGGATGGCACGCTCATCTCAGTCTCAACCAGATGATCTGCTGTCATCTGCTGATACAGTATCCATATGTAGCCAGGGGTCAGACTCGTCCTGCTCCACCATTCCACTCAAGCAAACCCCGTCATTCTCTGCCACCTCTCGGGCTTCAGTGATCCCTCCTAGTGGTGTCCCTTCTGCAATTTCTAAAAAAAAAAAGCCACCGAAGCCCACCTTATAATACGGCGGTTATAGAGGACAGCCTCTCTGAGGATTTCTTACAGGGCAGTCAGAGTTTGGACTGCCCGGAATTGTCAGTTGGTGGGGAACAGCCTAATTTGCATTCCGAAAAATGTGTTGTGGAGGAGTCTGATGATGAATCTGATGTGTTAGACCGGAGGACCTGGGAAGCGGATCGGGCTGGTGAGGAGGATTTGAGCTCAGAGGAGGAGGGTGGTACTAGTAGTGGCAGCAACAGAGGGCAGACGCGAGTTAGGCCCAGGGCTAGTGCTTCCCTGGGAACTAGCGAGACCCCAAATATAGTGGGGCCTGCACCAGGGTGTAAGCGTGCAAGGGCTACAAGCTTGGCCAGCTATGGAGGGTGCACATCGGGTGTGTGGAAGTATTTTACCACTCTGCCAGGGGATAGCAGTATGGCCACGTGTAATTTGTGTAAACAGAAATTGAGCTGTGGGAAAGCCACAAATGTTGGGACCACTGCTTTGTGGAACCATTTGAAGCGGCGTCATGCCGGCAATTTAGAGCAGCCCATTAATACTAAAGAGCTGGTTATTTCTCCCGGGGTCCCTTCTGTCAGGCAGGCCGCATCCAGGGCTATAGCTCAGCCCGAATCCCGGGGTGTAACTACTAAATCCACCTCATCGTCGGCCAGTGCGTGCATTTCTCCACCTCCTCTCATTCGGAAGCTGTCCATTGCCGAGTGCGTGGCCAGGAAGCAGTTTTACGCCACAAGTAATCCGACTTGCGCAAACTGAATGGTCACCTGACAAAATTGCTGGCTGTGCAGTCTCTGCCGTACCAGCTGGTTGACTGCCCAGCTTTTAGGGAGCTAATGGCTTGCGCTCAGCCATGCTGGCAGGTCCCTAGCCGGCATTACTTCTCCAACAATGCTATCCCCTCCCTTTACTCCCACGTGGCTGACAATATTGGATGCTCCCTGCATCTGTCTCTCTGCAGCACGGTGCACATCACGGTGGACACCTGGAGCAGTGCTTACGGCCAGGGGCAATACATGTCCTTAACTGCCCACTGGCTGAATGTATTTAGTGGCAGCGAGGCAGGAACCCCCCAGCAACCCGGTCAATTGCTGTTGGCATCTCCACATGCTTTCCAGTCAGGATTGCAGCAGACCATCCAACAACTATCCACTTCCACCTCCACGGGCACTCCGCCTGCTGGAGCGTCAGGGCAGCGAGTTACCCCCGCTCCTTCATATCACATGTGCCAGGTGAAACGCTGCCATGCAGTGTTAGAGTTAGTTTGTCTTGGCAGTAGCAGCCACACAGGCCAGCGCTTGCTACATTACATGAAGCAGCAAATAGCACGCTGGCTGACTCCACGGCAGCTGGAAGTGGGCAAGGTAGTGAGTGACAATGGGACAAATATAGTGGCAGCGCTGAACCTGGGTCAATTCTCGCATGCTCCCTGTATGGCACATGTCCTAAATCGAGTGGTGCAAAGATTTCGAAAAACATTCACTGGCCTGCGCACAGTGCTGGCAAAGTCGCGGAATCTTTGCACTCATTTCAACCATTCATATGTATCTCGCCACGCTCTGGTGGAACTACAGCGTCAAAACGGTCTTCCGCCACACCGCTTACTAGGTGACGTGGCGACCCAGTGGAATTCCACTCTTCATATGTTGCAGCGACTCCTAGAGCAGCTTAGAGCAGTGGACGATTTTATCCAGCAGCAGCCAGAATCTTCCAGCATAGGGAGCAGGTGCGGCTTTGATTTCCGGCAGTGGAGGCTGGTCCAAGATGCCTGCACTGTTCTAAGGCCCTTAGGAGAAGCCACCAAATTGGTCAGCCAGGACAGCTGTGGTGTGAATGACATAATTTCAATAATATTTGTGCTGGAAAAGACACTCACGCTCATGCAGCAGGGGGCAATGGGGGAAGGAAATCCTGGTCATTTGTCTATCTGCGATACCAAACATAAAGAATTTTTATAGGAAGCAGGCCTTTACATGGAAGCATACAGGCAACACACGTGGACCTAGGAAGATGAGGGAGTAAAATATGATATCAAAGAGTGCACCTGTGGTATCTGAAAACAGTACTAGTGAAGGGGATTTTTTATCCGATCCCTGCGACGACACAGGATCAGGAGGGGATTACGTAAATCCAAGAAAAAGGAGGCCCTATCATCGCAAAGACAACCAGTACCCCTCATTCCACAAGAAACGGTTGCAACAGCAATGAGATCGTCGACTGGATCAGATTCCCTTCAAGTCATCAACCTTTCCAAACACATATTAACACCATGTGAAAAGTCAGTATTAGAGAAAGGTTTGTCCTATTCTCCTATGAATATGCTTGATAAGTTTGAATTTATTAAGGATACTTACTTATTTTGTAGACAATTATGTTTCAAACTGCTTTATGATCAACCATCGTTGGCTCAACAATTAGCGGAAGATGAGCGGGAGGTCTTCTTGGACTTGATGGACCTCTTACAAGAAAATGAATCACATATGGGTAGGAGAATATTTACTTTACAGCGACCTTCCACTATTACACCATCTCTTGGGCTATTTCCTAATGTGAATTTATTTTTTCAGGCGATTGTGCAAGAAATACAGAAATTACCACCCAACTCTATTTATGGTAAAAACTTGACAATATTGGAGATTTCTGCTATACAGAATCTGCGACGTAATCCTCTGTTTGTGATCAAAGAGGCGGATAAAGGTGGGAATGTGGTGTTGTGGGATGTTGAACTCTATTTGAATGAAGCCAGAAGACAATTAAAGGGGTTGTCCGAGTTATGACAAAAAATATATAGCACTGTAAATCTGATGGGCAGCAATATATAACTAAGTTAAGCAAGTTGTAGGCAAAAAAAATCCATATTTCCTAATTTCCCTGGTTCTCTTCTGGTCTTTGTTTACATGCAATAACAACAATCTCAGCCCCTCCCCCTTCTCCCCCCCTCTCTGCAAAGGGAATGAATACAAGTTCTGAGTGACATGTCTGCCTGCTGGAATACTCAGCAGCATGTTGTATGTGTAGGACTACAAGTCCCAGCTGTACAATGACAATGCTGATACACACCTGTTCTTGTACAATACAATTCCTCTACAGCTCTTGTGCCCAGCATTTGTCTCCTCTCATTGCTGCAGCTACTGTTTGTTCTAAAGCCTTGAGCCCTCAGTGTGTTCTGGCTGAAGGGGTTAATGTTTTATCTGAAGGAAACCAGGGAGAGAAGATAGCAGGAGCCCGGCAAAGAAAGGGGGTGTGGCCAGTGACGTCCGTATACAGACTGTTATCTGAACTCTGAGGCTTGTGAATGATTACAGAGCAGAGCGATAAGGTGACATCACAGGTCATGTGACCCTCAGTCAACTCTGAGAAACCAGCAGCTTTAGAAACACAAAGTATATGGGAAAGTTGTTATACCTGACAAGTTAGAAACATATAAAGAACAAAAAAATAACTCGGACAACCCCTTTAAATAATAGAGTTTTTTATACACCACTTCCATCAGATCCCACTCAGACCTTCAAGAGAAAACTTGATATGTTATTGAATACGGCTTTTGACATGAAGATTATCACCAAAAGAGAAGCACAGTTTCTGAAGGTATCACATCCGGTAACCCAGACTTTTTACATGTTACCAAAGGTACATAAGGACCTTGTTACACCTCCTGGCCGTCCAATTGTAGCTGGCATAGGCAGTCTTTGTGAGCAATCGTGCATTTATGTTGATTTTTTTCTTCAACCTTATGTTTTAGGTTTGAAGTCATTCATACAGGACTCTATGCATTTGATCGAAAATTTGTGTGATTTTAGACTGCCGCCTGATACCCATTTGGTTGCATGTGATGTTGAGTCACTTTATTCGAACATCAGACATGCAGATGGCCAAATCGGTCACCAGGGACCCAGCCCACCACACCTTCCTGGTGAGTCTGCTTGATTTTATTCTTAATCACAATTATTTCATTTTAGATCGGACTTATTACAGGCAGATGTCAGGCATGGCAATGGGGGCCCGTTGTGCCCCCTCCTATGCCAACCTCTTTTTAGGTTGGTGGAAGGAGGCACACGTGTTCCCATTGGACGTGTTCCGGGAGCGTGTGGTGGGCTGGTTCCGTTTTATTGATGATATTTTTTTCCTTTGGCAGGGTTCTGAGGAGGGTTGTCGAGACTTTATTGCTACATTGAACAACAACTCGTTGAATATCCATTTGACATCTGTAATCTCCACTCTTGAAATAGACTTTTTGGATCTACAAATTCGAAAGGAGGGTTTAGGTTTAACCACATCTCTCTTTAGGAAAGACACAGCAACCAATAGTTTGTTACACTATGGAAGCTTCCATCCGAGACATTTGAAAATGGGATACCAAAGGGACAATTTTTCAGACTTTGCCGAAATTGTTCATCCAGGACTGACTTTAAAACTGAAGCAACCGATCTATCATTGCGTTTTTGGCAGCGAGGCTATCCAAAACGGATTATTTCTCAGGCCTTCAGCATCGCTAACAAATCAGATCGTGAGGAATTATTGAACCCGGTGGTTAGGCCACGCAACAATAAGGTACGATTGATCAGTAAATATAACAATCAATGGCGGGACCTATACAACATTCTAAATACTCACTGGTTTTTGTTAACAAGTGATAAGAGATTGGCCCGTTATGTGGAAGAAAAACCACGGATTATTGCTCGTCGAGCACCTAATTTGAGGGATAAACTGGTACAGAGTCATTTTCAGCGACCCAGTAGGAGAATTGGGACTGGGACCAAATTGAAGGGCACCTTTGCTTGTGGCAATTGTAACATATGCCAATATATGCTCAATGCGGACAATTTTGTTAACTCTGGAGATCAGAAGGTGGTACACCTGCGCTGGTATGTTAATTGCCGGACTAAGAATTGTGTCTATGCACTTATCTGCCCATGCGGAAAAATTTATGTTGGACAGACTTCACAGGAATTACGCAGAAGAATACAACATCATTTATCGAATATTGGTCTGGCACAGCGAGATAGAATAAAGAAGGAAAAACCATTGACCTCTGTGGCTTCGCATTTTTTGGATCATCGTGGAGGTAAATGTGGAGGACTTAAAATTGTTGGTCTGGAATGTATACATAGTAACATCAGAGGGGCTCCTGTTACAGCACAGCTGTTCAGGTCTGAGGTCAGATGGATTTTTAATTTGCGTTCGCTTACACCTCGTGGTTTGAATGAGGAGCTCACTTTCACTGGCTTTTATACTTGAAAAAAAAATTTTGTTTTCACTTCAGATTAATATGTATTCGACACATATCAGCAATAAGTATAGTAACACCAGATTACACAAAAAAAAATTGTTTCACATAGATATTGGCACGTTGGATATATTTGTTTTTATTGTTTGTTTGTCTTTTAGGTTGGATTGACATTTGGGTGTTTCATGGTTGCATTATTTGATTGCTTTCTTGGGATGGACACGGCCAATATATATATATGTTCCATTTGGTCTCCTGCATCTAACTCCTTCTTCCCTCCATGGTCTATTTTTTGGAAGTGATTTATTTGAGCCTATTTGGGAGGTGATCTCCGTTGGATGGAACTGACCAGTACTCTATAGAAGTGCCTAACTTGACACATGGATTCCTTACTTCGGGTCAGGCCCAGGCTTGGAGTGGCCAATCCAAGACTGTATTACCAAAGTTCTGTGACTCTACACATGCATGAGATGAGGGTCCATTTTTTGTTGATTGACTGTAGGACTCAGATTCCATTTTTCTCATTGTCATATTTTTATATTTATTATTTTTTGATGAAATTCATAATTTATATACTTTAGCTATTTAGTGTCTACTGTGGATTTTTGGAGGAGATGGGGTTGCATGTGTGGTGGTGGGAGGGGGGGGTGTAACTCAGGTTTAATAATTATAATTTTTGGGTGGACCATCTGATTGATGGTTCCCCCACATATATGTGCACATATATAACTTAAGAGGGTATATATTATATTACATATTTTATATTTGCTTATATTTAATGTTCATTTGTTTTGTTTTGTTTTGTGGTATTAAGATATCACTATTATGTCATTGGTGATTGATTTTGAATGGTTCCCTCCCCTTTTTCTTTGTTCCCTTTTGATTTCTTTCTTTTTTCTTCTTTTTCATTCTCTTTCTTCTTTTTCTTCCCTTTTTTCACTTTTTCTTTTCATTTCTTCTCCCCCTTCTCCTCCATTTCTTCGCATGGTCTGCATTGCGAAAGGATTCCGGGCATTTGGAATGCATTTTGGAACGCAAGTTCCATCGGAAGTTCCGGTATTTTGGTACGCATCGTGACACGCACCCGGCGGCATGACGGCACCACAGACGTACGTAACATCCGGTTGCGTACGTTTAGTGGCGGCTATTCGCACAGACGCACAGATTTTCAGCAATTGACTCATTCTAACCTCTTGACGTTTAGAATAACACAGGTGACTTGACTTTATTTAATTTGAGAATATATATATAGAGTTACACACCCCATTATATGTCATTACCCCTGAGGAAGCCGGTGAGACCGGCGATACGCGTGGGGAGCTATACCTGGACAGCATGCCGCATTATCACTATAACAGATGAGTACTTTAAATATACCCTTGCACTTATGTATTTTGATGTGATATTTTCCTATATATGTTTATAACATTAGTGGTACTCTCTTTTACATATTTATATTAGTGTTTTGCGGCGCACACGTGTGT
>ONZH01001706.1:0-24933 GCA_900303285.1 Rhinella marina
TGTGAAATGGATTTGTATCACTGAGCTAAAACAACTAAAAAACTATTTTTTTTTATTTTTATTTTTTTTGGAGTTTTGTTTTTTTGGGAACTTGACGTGCAGAAACTATCGTAGAGCTAACTGACACCCTACTGACGGTGGCTATTTAGACTGCGACCCAGACAAATGTCGCACAGAGATTTTTGGTATCAAGCTATATACGTGACAGGCAGCAAAAGACTTGGTTGTATTAAGTGACGTACAGAAAGTGTCACCTGGACAGAAAATACGGATTGAGTGAGTGGAATGAACTGTGACACACATAATGGTTCCACGCAGCTGTGTGAAATGGATTTGTATCACTGAGCTAAAACAACTAATAAACTATTTTTTAAAATTTTTTTTTTTTGGAGTTTTGTTTTTTTGGGAACTTGACGTGCAGAAACTATCGTAGAGCTAACTGACACCCTACTGACGGTGGCCATTTAGACTGCAACCCAGACAAATGTCGCACAGAGATTTTTGGGATCAAGCTATATACGTGACAGGCAGCAAAAGACTTGGTTGTATTAAGTGACGTACAGAAAGTGTCACCTGGACAGAAAATACGGATTGGAGTGAGTGGACAGCTGAACTGTGACACACAGAATGGTTCCACACTGCTGTGTGAAATGGATTTGTATCACTGAGCTAAAACAACTAAAAAACTATTTTTTGTTTAATTTTTTTTTTTTTGCAGTTTTGTTTTTTTGAGAACGTGACGTGCAGAAACTATCGTAGAGCTAACTGACACCCTACTGACGGTGGCTATTTAGACTGCGACCCAGACAAATGTCGCACAGAGATTTTTGGGATCAAGCTATATACGTGACAGGCAGCAAAAAACTTGGTTGTATTAAGTGACGTACAGAAAGTGTCACCTGGACAGAAAATACGGATTGGAGTGAGTGGAATGAACTGTGACACACAGAATTGTTCCACGCAGCTGTGTGAAATGGATTTGTATCACTGAGCTAAAACAACTAAAAAACTATTTTTTAAAAAAATTTTTTTGGGAGTTTTGTTTTTTTTGGAACGTGACGTGCAGAATCTATCGTAGAGCTAACTGACACCCTACTGATGGTGGCTGTTTAGACTGCGACCCAGACAAAGTTGCACAGAGATTTTTGGGATCAAGCTATAAACGTGACAGGCATCAAAAGACTTGGTTGTATTAAGTGACGTACAGAAAGTGTCACCTGGACAGAAAATATGGATTGGAGTGAGTGGAATGAACTGTGACACACAGAATGGTTCCACGCAGCTGTGTGAAATGGATTTGTATCACTGAGCTAAAACAACTAAAAAACTATTTTTTTTTTCATTTTTTTTTTTTTTGGAGTTTTGTTTTTTTTGGAACGTGACGTGCAGAAACTATCGTACAGCTAACTGACACCCTACTGACGGTGGCTATTTAGACTGCGACCCAGACAAATGTCGCTCAGAGATTTTTGGGATCAAGCTATATACGTGACAGGCAGCAAAAGACTTGGTTGTATTAAGTGACGTACAGAAAGTATCACCTGGACAGAAAATACGGATTTGAGTGAGTGGACAGCTGAACTGTGACTCACAGAATGGTTCCACACTGCTGTGTGAAATAGATTTGTATCACTGAGATATAACATTAAAAAGAAAAGGGGGTTATATATGGCGATAGCTGCACTACTAGTGCCAGCCAGCCAGCCAAGCCAGGAGACAAAAAAAAAATGTCTTGTAGCCCTTAGAAGGGCTGTTGGGTTCTTTGTGGGTGATTCCTGCCTAACAGAGAACTAAATGCAGGCCCTAACACTCTCCCTGAAACGCAGCAGCTCTATCCCTAACGACATCCAGACAGCATCTGAGCCGAGCACCGCGGCCAGTCACTAGTATATTCCAGGGTCACCTGATCAGGCCAGCCAACCACTGCTATCGACATGTAAGGGCCCCACGTGATGCTGGGTGTACCGCAGAGTCTCCTGGCTTGTGATTGGCTGAGTTAATAGGTGCCAAAAATGCACGATGTGGAAGTTGCCATTTCCTCGAGCATAGCGAGATACTCGTCCGAGCAGCGAGCACTTACGGGTACCCTAATACTCGAACGAGCACCAAGCTCGGACGAGTATGCTCGCTCATCTCTAAAAATGGTTGATATGGTTTACGTAAGTGACTGATAGAAAGTTGGAGTAGGTTGAGAAAAAGGGGCATATTTCTATTGCAAGATGGAGGATTTGAATCCTGGAAAGAGCAAAGAAAAAAAAAGTTTGTCATGTGGCACCTTCTTCCTCAATTTTAGTTACAACCCCCTTTTGTGTCTCCTGTAGCTTGTAGTTCTACAATTACCCCTCCTTTGAATCTGCTGCTCTGCAGGAACACCACTCATTGTGTCTTCAGCTCCTGTGCTCATGTTGAAACCCCCTCTTCAGGAATTCAATCTCACCCATAT
Organism: Rhinella marina; assembly: GCA_900303285.1. Classification (NCBI taxonomy): domain Eukaryota; kingdom Metazoa; phylum Chordata; class Amphibia; order Anura; family Bufonidae; genus Rhinella; species Rhinella marina. The sequence continues at coordinate 2,444 of ONZH01001706.1, forward strand.
GGTGGAGGGAGGGTGTGTGAGGAGTAGGCAGATTGGTTGTATATTTGACACAGAAAAGTGAAGATTAATTAATAAATTTCCTTTTTTTCTCTTCCTAGCAGCTTGAAAATGTGCAAGAGCAAAGAAAATAGTTTTTATGTGCACACTGTGGTGTGCTTGTGTGTTTTTACAATAACGATGTGTTGTAGGAGTGGACAAACGAAGACAATGGTATTACTTGCCAGCAATTGAATCACTTAATGAATGTTTCTTTGTACCCCCCCCCAACAGGATGGTTTTCTGTGTGTATCTGTATCCAGGAAAGCTGTGTAGCTGAGAGTTGACTCATTCAGTGGAATGTGAATGAATGCAGCTGTTGTGTTGAATGTGTTTGATGTTATGAAGACTGATGGATGCTCAGCAAAGCTGTGTGTGAGTTTTGTGTGGATATGCAGCAGAAAATGAAGGAATGACAATGTGAATGTGTATGGCATACGACATTTGTTTTTTTTCTTTATATGCGCATTGGGGATTTTTATTTTTCCTTGGGTTATTTTGTGTTTTTATTGGTACCAAATGTTTTGATCAAACTCTACATTTTATTTTTTAAATCAAGGCAATGAAACGTTTCCTATGGGCCCTTCATGTGTTCATGTCTGTATTGTCAAATCTGTTTGTTTCAATGTTTGTATTCTGTTGGCTTGTTATATGTTAAATGTGCATCAGAGATCTGTCCTCATGGACAACTTAGACGAGACTGAGCCGAAAGGGGTGGACTTAGCTCACTTAGGTAGGAGGACAGGGTGGACGTCCCAGACACAAAGACAGCCCTTGTGCCCGTCCCCTAGTTACAAGACACCCCCATGAAAGACGAGTACTGTGTTCATTCAAGGAAAAAAAAAAGGGTGCATTCATTTCCACATCCAGAAAAGCTGGGTACTTCTACAAAATGTGCCAAATACACAATATCATACATTTAGTAAACATCAAACAGCATTGGGTATCTCAAAAAGGGTGGTTATGAATAAAAATGTTAATGGTGTTGTGTTTTGTTTGGTTTAAAAGGTTTTACATTACAAAAGATACCCATGCATTGCTATAGATTAATGTATTGAAATATGCAGGATCATTTGTCAAAATATTATGAAAGTTTGTTTTGAAGTATCCTTTAATTAGATCAGGTTTAGAGTTTCACAAGTTTATTTTACTTTGGCAGAACACCTATTTGGTATCATTGGTAAGTGTTATTTAAATACAGTGTTGGACCGACAAAAGTTCTAAGGACATTTGTTTATTTGATCAATGATGCGAAGGTGGAGAGGAGACCACCTCATTAACGGCTTTTTCTAACATGAACTGAGTTTTTGAATTGACATTTTCTTGATCGTGTGGGACTGTTCCAGTACATCTTTCCTGTGTGCAGCTAAAAAGAGCTGGGACTGACAACCTCAGGAAAGTCCAGGGGCTGCTACGTCAAGTCAACAAGGTGTGGTAAGACGCAGTTGTCAGTAACCTGTCACCCAACAAGAAACGACTTCGACCACTGGTCTGCCATGCTGAACAAGGCCTTGCTGTTCGTACTATGGATGTCCAGGGGCGGACCTTAATGGTGATCGTGTGCCCAAGACTTCCTGACCAACCAGCAGAGCTGATGCAACGATCTGCAGAGCAGTGAGGGGGGGGGGTTTCTTGTGTCAAAGCTCCTCCCACAGACAAGGTAATGGACTGTCTATCACCCACTGATAAGAGACTCTAAGATCTGCACTGACATCTACACCTGTAAAACTCTTTCATATAAATAAGAAATTGTCATAGACTGAACTTTATAATAACAAACATCAAGAAATGGACAATTGACTTTGCACCAGAGACTTTGTTGTTATCCAAGAAGATCTCAAAAGAAGACGACCTCAGAGGGTCACTTCTTGTTAGTCCAACACATAGATTTTGTTCTTTTTTTTTTTTAGTGATCCAATGGTCCAAGGTAGGTTTCTGTCACATGATTAGGATAAGCCCAAGTACACAGGGGGGGTGGACTTACAGAAGTCCAGTGACAAACTGTCGCAATACCTGTTGGATTCCCGTCTCAACCTTGGTGAAGACTCCCATTTCCCCATGTCCACCTAGGCACTCCTGACACTTATACTGAAATACTGAATTTTCCCCTCACAGTATTATGTCATTTGTATATACATGTATTCAATGCTATTTGCCCTTGCAAATATATATATCAGCTTTGCAAGTATTTCTACAGCTGTGCAGCGTGTCTAAAATGTAGCTTATGTCCTGGTACATCATGATACGGATTCGACTCCCCCGCCCACCTGTCCAGGACCCTGCGGTGGGGTGTATTAACCAAGACATGCGACTAGAAGAACAGAAGAATGTGTGTTTAATGCTTATCAGCTTGCTGAGGAAACAAAACTCCCCACCTTTTCTACTGTGTGTATATGCTTGTGCAATAAACGGAGCAGCCCAGATTACCTCAGCGCCTGAACGTGTTGGGAGACTCCAAACTGACATTTGTGTCCGTCTTGAGATCTTACCATGTGCACAAACGTTCTTTTAATTTGGACAACTGACCTGACCCCTAAGAGGACAGATTGTGTCCCCCTTAACAATTCCAGTTCACCAGTTTTATTAGTCAGGCTTCTGGCATTAGTGTACATATAGTTAAAAGGTTTATATATATTTTTTCCCCTACACCTTTCTTTCTGCACTGTTCTAGTTCTTCCTTCCATTCCTCCCCCAGTTCCATTACCTTGCCCCAGGTCTCTATCTCCACTATCTTCCCCATCTATAATGTAGTTACCCTCCCCCCCAGTCCCTAGTTTAAACACTCCTCCAGCCTTCTAGCCATCTTCTCCCCCAAAACAGCTGCCCCTTCCCCATTGAGGTGCAGCCCATCCCTACGGTAGAGCCTGTAGCCGACAGAGAAGTCGGCCCAGTTCTCCAAGAACCCAAATCCCTCCTTCCTACACCAGTTCTTGAGCCACTTGTTTACCTCCCTAATCTCCCGCTGCCTTTCTTGTGTGGTTCGTGGTACAGGCAGTATTTCGGAAAACACTACCTTTGAGGTCCTTGCCCTAAGCTTATGCCCTAGATCCCTAAAATCATTTTTAAGGACGCTCCACTTACCTCTAACTTTGTCATTGGTTCCGATATGGACCATGACTGCTGGATCTTCTCCAGCCCCTCCCAGTAATCTGTCAACCTTAACATCGCAGAGAAACGTCAGCAACCATTCACAACACAGGCCTGTGACTTATTGAGATGCAAAACACCTCTTTAAAGGTTAATACCATTGTATAATACTATTGCATTTGCATAGTCAGTATTATACAATGGTATTAACCCTTAAAGAGGTGTTTTGCATCTCAATAAGTCACAGGCCTGTGTTGTGAATGGTTGCTGACGTTTCTCTGAGATGTTTACATCGCGGGGCATGTCATCACCATCACGTGTCTGCTCTCGTGAGATCTCGAGCATAATGAGGAATGAGGACTTGCACCACCACATTGCATTTGTTTTGCTGGCGCTCAGGTGTAGTAGCTTCTATTGTAATTTCATTTGCCCACATGGAGTGTTTTCAATGGATATTGCACATTTAAAAGTTGTTTCCCTTAGTGATGACGCCACCCCCAGATGAAGGTACGCCGAAACGCGCGCCGGGGCTGGCGCCATCGCGGAGCTAATACATTAAATTAAATAGATTAAATATACCCGTGCGAAGCCGGGTCCTTCTGCTAGTCTCTTAATATTATAAAAATGAGTTTCTGTCTGTCTGTTCTCTATGCGCGACCAAACTACTGGACCGATTTTCACTAAATTCGGCACACAGGTACATCAGGTGCCGGGATGGTTTTAGACCAGGTCTCATCTCTCTAGGACATAACGTTCCCGAGATATTCCCAAAATATGACCTGCATTAGCCAATATTAGCCTGACAGCATTGGTTTTAAACCCCAACTGCCATTCTCTGCACAGACACACACAGGGAGGGCAGGTTTCCATAACAACACAGCCAGGTAATTAGCAGCCAGCTGAGGATCTCAGGTAACAATCCAGTCATGTCTATTCAATGCTTTAAAGGGGCAGAGCGCTGTGGATGATACTGTTAAAGGGGTATTCCAGTTACCATAAATATAACTTATGTTTTAGACTAATTTTAGACTATGACCGTTCAGTAGTAAATCTTCCACTGCTACCCATTGCGTGTCCTCATAAATTACCATGGCAACGACCTGTGATTTACACCACTCTCAAAAGAAGGACTTACAACACCTGCTCCAGGTTTCACTAAGCCACACCCCGACTCTGTCAGGCCACGCCCCCTTCCCCCTCCGCAGCTAATGGGGATTGAAAAAATGAAGGTAAAAATAAACTTCTGTCAGCTGCAGGGGTGGGAGGGTGAGTTTCTCTCTGCAACAACACACAGAAACATTAGATGAAATAGACTAATATTAGACTACTACCGTTCAGTAGTAATAAAAGATGTTTTCTTCCACTAAAAGGACTTAAAAGCAACCCCCACCCCGCCAAGGTCCCGCTAAACCACGCCCCCGGTCAGGCCACGCCCTCTCCCTCTCCGCAGCCAATGGGGATTGAAAAAATGAAGGTAAAAATCAACTTCTGTCAGCTACAGGAATGGGTGGGAAGGAGACTTTCTCTCTGCAATGACACACACACAAACATTAAATGAAATAGATTAAATATACCTGTGCAAAGCAATGTTTTCTTCCACTGCTACCCACTGTGTTTCCTCAAATTACCATGGCATTGACCTATAATTCAGGCCACCCTGAAAAGAAGGACCTAAAAGAACCCCCCCCAAGGTCCCGGTAAACCACGCCCCCCCACCCGATCAGGTCATGCCCCCTCCCACCTTGCAGCCAATTGGGATTGAAAAAATGAAGGTAAAAATCAACTTCTGTCAGCTGCATTGACTTTCTCTCTGCAACGACACACAGAAACATTAAATGAAATAGATGAAATATACCCAGGCGAAGCCGGGTCTTTCTGCTAGTCTCTTATATATATAAAAATGAGTTTCTGTCTGTCCGTCTTTCTGTCTGTTCCTTATGCGCGACCAAACAACTTGACCCATCTTTACCAAATTTGGCACACAGGTACATCAGGTGTCCAGGAAGGTTTTAGGCCGGGTCTTAGCTCTCTAGGACTTACCGTTCCTGAGCTATTCCCAAAATATGACCTACATTAGCCAATATTAGCCTGGAAGTCTTTCTTTTCATATCCCAACTGCCATATACACAGTCACATGTCCCTTATCAGCCAATAGAAGCTCGCAGGTCCTTGGTCTCCATACACACACAATTTTACTGCAGGTTTCCATAACAACCCAGCCCAGTAACCAGGCTTGTAATGAGAGTAAATTAGCAGGCACCTGAGGAGCTCATGTAAATAGGTAAATTCAATGCTTACCTCCCACAGGCCTTGGTGAAGCCTGTTTCTTACACAGGGTCACATGCACACAATTTTACTCCAGGTTTCCATAATAATCCAGCCATTTTTATTTAGCTCTGTAGGTCAGCTTTAGGCTAGGGCTACACAACGACATGTGTTGCGTGACAATAAGTCGCATGACACATAGGGCACAACTACACTGCTACAGGTGCCGCGAGTAGAGATGAGTGAATCTATTTGCCACTTCGTAGATTCGTATCAAATGCTCCATTTTTCCTACTCCGAAGCAAATCTCCGCTATGTACGCTATGTACGCAACGTACTCATTCTTCTTGCCCCCTCCCCCGGCCCCCCAAAGCGGGAAAATGATGATATGCCCCCCTCAAGAGCGGGAAAAACCAGCCCAGCCCACCGAGAACTATTTGCATGTATAGGGAGTGGAGACTCCTCCCTCATTACTTTGCCCTCCACTCCAGTTCAAGCCAGCGCTGAACAAGATCCAGAGTCAGACCACAGCAAACAGCATGGCGAAAGAACTGCGACCCAAGTGGGGAAAGATGGTCTTTGGGGACAAGTACCCCGAACCACCGCCCGCTCCAGAGATCAGAGTGGAACAACTGTGCAAGAGAGTCTCACCGACTCCGGACTCCATATTCGGCTCGCCGGCTGCTGCGGCGGAGGCGGCTGGAGCGTCCACTTCGCCGCCCAGGAGAACAACACCTTCCGTTCGGCAGAACCCAATTGTGCCAGCATCGGTGACGGCCCACGCCCAGACCCTATGGGACTACAAAAATGCAGTGGAGGACTATTTTATATTATCCATGTGGATTACACATTACTTGTTTGGATTACAAAATTACCTCACGTGGATTACAATTAAATTTTGTACTGTGTTCCAGTGTTTTAGCATGCCAAGGAGCCACGAGGAGAGACTCAAACGTATATCTGAGCTTTTTATGCTTGCAAATGTGAAACTGCACTAAAATGTTTGCATAATTGTCTTTGCTGTATTTTAGCAATAATGTTTTTACAGGTTCAGCAACGTTCAAGCGCTTTAGCCCATTGTATGTATTCTTTTTCAGGTACTGCAATGTGTCCTATTATGCACTTATTGTACGGTGTTTTTTAGTAAATTATGCACTTAGCCAGATAGCTAGTACCTTACTTTTCTAGCTCATATGGACTGCCTCTAAAGACTGTACGCCACGGTCTAGCATCGTGCGTATGACGCAATCGCGGGTCAATAGTACGCTAGGGATTCATACGCACTTTGTACGCTAATGCTTACGTATTGCGTACTTTTAACAACACTGACTGTATGTTCAGAATTTGTGTAGGAATGTTCGCAAAACAACGATTATTTTTTAATGCAAATTCAACGGAATAAATTCGTGTTAAGAACGAATCTTGTCAAAAATTCGTTGATTATTCGCCAAAGCGAATTTTGGATGATTTGCTCATCTGTAGCCACGAGACATTGATGTTGCACCAATGTCGTGCAAAAATTATTATAATGATAGTCTATGGTGTTGCACTATGGCATGCGACATGTTGCGACACCATAGTCTATCAATATAAAAATTGTTGCGCGACATTAGTGCGACAAAATGTCGCGCGACACGTCATCATGTCGTCCTAGCCTTAAAGGGGCAGGGCATTGTGGAGGTCCCTGTTTAGTGGGAAGGGGCCACTGTTAAAGGAGCAGCTGCTGTGGAGGTCACTGTTAAGGGGGCAGAGGCCACTATTAAAGGGCCGTTCACTGTGGATGTTACTGTTAAGGGGGCAGGCCGCTGTGGAGGTCAGTGTTAAAAGGGTCGGGCACTATGGAGGTTTTTGTTAATGTGGCAGGTGCCGCTGTTAAAGGAGCTGTCACTGTTAAGGCAGCAGGGTACTGTGACATCACTGTTAAAGGGACAATTTCTGTGGAGGTATCTTTTAAGGGGGCAATAAACAGTGGAGGTCACAGATAAAGGGATGATCCCCTATGGAGTTCAATGATAAGTGGTGGGGTGCTGTAGAGGTCACTGTTAAGGAGGCAGGCCCCTGATGAGGTCACTGTCAAGGAAGTGTGATACTGTGAAACTCACTGTTAAGGGGCGGGCTGCTGTAAAGGTCAAAGTTAAGGGGATGGGCTGCTGTGGAGGTCCAATTTTAAGGAGGTGGGGCACTGTGGAGGGGGTCATTGTTAAGGGGTGGGGGGCTGTGGAGTTCACTGTTAAGGGGGCGGGGTGCTGTAGAGGTCAGTGTTATGGGGGATAATGTCAACATCTTTTAACGACACACAGAGACATTAAATGAAATGGCTGAAATATACCCATGCGAAGCCGGGTCCTTCTGCTAGTACTAAAATAAATTGCAGTCCTGCTTTGAATGTGTAGTTTTTTTCACTTGAATTTTACTGTCCATATTAAGCTCTGCCACAACTGAATGCCGCCAAGATCTTGTACAGGAAGCATCCCGGCCTTTCAGAAGCCATGGTCACAATTGACCATGGCATCTGATGGGTTAAAAGTTTATGTTCAAAGTTGTCTCTGATCACAGACTGTCAAAAATGGCAATAGTGTTGCAAGAAGGACAAAGGACACAAATTTTGCTGAAAACTAAGACTTCTGCAAACATTTATGACTTTTCTGCACAGGAAAAATGACATTTTGTACAAAGCAAAAATAGGATGACAAATTACCTTTATTAATGATTTTATTTTACTATTTAAAATAGTAAAGAGTTATAGAGTTATAAAAAGTTGACTAGTGTAAACATATGAGGCATCTATGGATTTTCAGCCAGTTAAGTGTTAGTGAAATGATATTCAAGAGTATAAATGTACTCCATAAAGCAGTAACACCATGACTGATTGCAATTTAATGTACTCATTTAGATGTCCTCTGTAACTGAGAGTTCCATTTTTATCTATATCATCAAAGCATATTTATGCCATCTGCTTGCTAAATTAATAGGATTTTATAACCAACTGTCATTGTCATATATGGCACTTTTTCCAAATAAATGCTGTTTGTGAAAATATATGCCTTACATATATAGAAGTGAGGATTTTATGTAACTTTCTGTATTATGTACTGTACAGATTACTGTATTAGACACATCTTATTATATTTGTCAGATCGTCTTTGAAATCCTAGAGACTCTAATTACTTTTTTAGAATAAAGAAAAATCAAAGTAATACTGTCTACTGAACCGGTTCTATTACAAAATCCTGTTCACTACTAAAATCAATATTATAGGATGTAGCATATTAAACACAGGACTGTCTTTAATATCTTCAATTTTTCTATTGTTGATGGCAATATTGGTGCAGTCTGCAGCAGAATGTATGACTGGTTCTAGATTCATCCAAAAATGGTTCCATCGCAGAAGTTGTGACTTTTTGATGGATGTCATGGTGCTAGTGTAAACAGAGATTAAAGCTCCCCGAGACAGATGGTACATATACTACCATGTCACTCCTCCAGCTTTTACCCCTTACTTTTTATCTTGATGTTGCATACTTTCTTTTTTAGTCTTATCATATTTTCTGTTACATAATGGGGAGACCCTCAACACTGATCGCGGCACCTGTGAGTGAAGGCAGAGGCATGTGGCTCCCTCTGCCTTGCGATCGGGGCCCCCACAGTGAAATTGAGGGCTCCGATCAGTTGTCATGGCAGCCTGGACGCTGCTGAAGTGATCCAAGCCTGCCATGGCATTCTCCATGCTGAGCTATGCACGAGGCATAGCTCAGAATGGAGAGTGTAAAAATCCTATTTACCCTAATAGATCTCTATTAAGGTGAATAGGAGAGGGGAACAAAATATCCCATGTACTAGGCCCCTAAGGGGTCTAATAGTTATTTTAAAAAAAAGTGAAAAAAAAAACAATATATTAAAATCACCTCCTTTTACCAATTTTACATATACAAATATATAAACAATAAATAAAATAAACATATTGGGTATTGCCGCATCCAAAAATATCTGAATAATCTGTTAAAGATTTAAAAACACACAGTTTGCCATTTTTTTTGTCATCCTGTCCCCCAAAAAATTGAATAGCGGTGATTAAAAAGTTGTACATGCTACAAAATGGTACCAATAAAAACTACAGTTTGTCACACAAAAAATAAGCCCTCATACAGCTTTACAAATTCAGATTTTTCCATAGGTTTTGATTTTTTAAAAAAGTAGTAAAACAAAAAAAAATATTAAAGTTTGGCATTGAGCCGCAGAATAAGGACGTTGTGTAATTTTTAGTGCATAGTAAATTCTGTGATGTCAAAACCCCCAAAACCTTGGCGGAATTCTGTGTTTGTTTTTTTTAATTTTGCCACACAAATAATTTTTTGGCCGCTTGTAAGACATGGTAAATTAAATGGTGTCATTAAAAAATGCATCTTGTTCCGCAAAAAATAAGCGCTCACATAATTATGTGAATGGAAAAATAAAACAGTTATGGCTATTGGAACTTGGGGATGAAAAATCCAAAATGTAGAAATTAAAATAGGCCCAGTTTTTAAGGGGTTAACATCACTTACCTGAACGAGCCCTTACTCTTGCTAGGTGTATGGCCAACTTTAAGCTGTGGCCACAGTTGTTTTTTTTTTTTGTTTTTTTTTAAGTTATACTGAGGAGCTTTACTATTTTCGTGTCAGTGTGTGGATTATGGAATGGTCTGCTGTGTGACAGGCAGAGAAATCTTCTCTGGTAGTTGGCAATTGGCATATGGGTCATATCCACATCTGACTGCTCCAATGGCTCCTTATCGCTTACTTTGGTTAGCTGCAGCATCAAGTCAGGTGATTTTTGTTATATTAGCTGCAGGTAAATCTCCTGACTTGTAGCTACAGTAAACAAAAGTTACTTATTAGAAGGCCTGCTAATGAGCCCTGAGAAGCAGCACTAAGATGAAAGAATCAATATAAATCATTTGTTTTCTCCGTGAAATGCCACCTCGTTCCTTCCTGATGCCCTGGGCACATTCCCACATGTGTATTGCTGTAAACATGGCCCTGTCATGGACGATGATTCCTTTAAAGGGGTTGTCCCATGAAAAATATCCTACATTTTTCTAAAGAGAACCTGGGTCTCAATATTTTTGTCAATTGCATGCTAATACATTGGATTGTATGAGAACAGCTAATCTAATGATTGCTGGTTAAAAAAGTGTACAAACAATAAAATTTTTAAAAATAAATTAAAAAAAAATATGCATGAATGTGCATCAGACTCATTGTCAACAGGAGGTCTAACATATAGGCATGTTTATCTAGTTCAACAACTGCTCCATTTATATTTAATCTGTTCGGTTATACATAGACTTATGTGCATGACCTTCATTGTCAACAGGTGGTCCAATATATAGGCATGTTTATCTAGTTCACTTACTAGACTACATTTATTTTTAATCTGCTCTGTTATACATAGACTTAATGTACATCAGACTCACTGTCACAGCCTGACACACAATCTACTGCTTTGTCTGTTCCATATTGTGCTGCCACTGCTGCTGCTACTATTGCTGCCATATGCCAATATTACCCCTACACAACTTGGACCTTAACCTTTCCAAATTCACTCTGTACTGCTGATGCTCCTAAATAAAAGGGAGAATTTTTGTGCAGAATAAGCTACTTTTCTGTCTGACAAGTAACATTTGTGTATATGGGACGACATTCAGCCCTCATTAAGACAAAATCTTTCTATGCTTGTGTAGAACAAGCTACTGTTTCTTATGACATTAACATGTATGTACAAATCAGGGATCTACCCTCATTAAGTCATAGTTTATGGATGCTTGGTCCCAACAAGCCACTGTTTTGTTTATAACATGGTGTGTGTGTGTTTAAACACCATCTGCCCCTGATAGACAATATTTGGATAATTTCTAATACTAAAAAGCATAACAAATGTGATGGCACACTGTGTTTTTAAACATGTGATTTGTTAGCATCATCAGTTATGTGTTTACTCATAGCTTTATATATATCAGTGTCACTCTGACTTAATTTGCTATATTACCATCAGAACTTAAGGAGCTTGAAATTCGAAAAAAAACAGAGGCAAGAAAAAAAAACATGAGTTTTAGGAGACCTCAGAGTTTCATATACTCATTTTCTGGTCATTTTCAGAGCACTTTCATTCAGGAAGAATCGATTTGCAGACTAATCAAATTTTTTGAAGAATTTGACGAACTAGACACCAAATGAGATGATTCGAACCATGCAAAGTCATTTACAGTAAGGGGCAAAGTACTTGAGCATACATTTAGATGCTAGACACTGTAATGTAGTTAATAGTTTTTCCTAATATAACATATAGAAATCATGATTAGAGATGAGCAAAGTTTTGAAAAAATTGATTAGGCAACTTCGCCAAAGTTAGCCAAGAAATTTGGTTCAGTACTAGAGATGAGCGAGCATACTCGTCCGAGCTTGGTGCTCGTTCGAGTATTACGGTACTCGTAAGTGCTCGCTGCTCGGACGAGTATCTCGCCATGCTCGAGGAAATGACAACTTCCGCATTGTACATTTTTGGCGCCTATAAACTCAGCCAATCACAAGCCAGGAGACTCTGCGGTACACCCAGCATCACGTGGGGCCCTTACATGTCGATAGTAGGGGTTGGCTGGCCTGATCAGGTGACCATGGAATATACTAGTGACTGCCCGCGGTGCTCGGCTCAGATGCTGTCTGGATGCCGTTAGGGATAGAGCTGCTGCGTTTCAGGGAGAGTGTTAGGGCCTGCATTTAGTTCTCTGTTAGGCAGGAGTGATCTCAAAAGAACCCAACAGCCCTTCTAAGGGCTACAAGACATTTTTTTTGTCTCCTGGCTTGGCTGGCTGGCACTAGTAGTGCAGCTATCGCCATATATAACCCTTTTTTTTTATTGTTATATCTCAGTGATACAAATCCATTTCACACAGCTGTGTGGAACCATTCTCTGTGTCACAGTTCAGCTGTCCACTCACTACAATCTGTATTTTCTGTCCAGGTGACACTTTCTGTACGTCACTTAATCCAACAAGGTCTTTTGCTTTTACGTATACAGCTAGATCACAAAAATCTATGTGCGACATTTGTCTGGGTCGCAGTCAAAATAGTCACCGTCAGCAGGGTGTGAGTTAGCTCTACGATAGTTTCTGCACATCACGTTCCAAAAAAAACAAAACTAAAAAAAATGTATAAAAAAATATATATATAAAAAAATTGTTTTTTTGTTGTTTTAGCTCAGTGATACGAATCCATTTCACACAGCTGCGTGGAACCATTCTGTGTGTCACAGTTCAGCTGTCCACACACTACAATTGGTATTTTCTGTCCAGGTGACACTTTCTGTAGTCACTTAATCCAACAAGGTCTTTTGCTCTCACGTATATAGCTTGATCAAAAAAATCTCTGTGCGACATTTGTCTGGGTCGCAGTCAAAATAGCCACTGTCAGCAGGGTGTGAGTTAGGTCTACGATAGTTTCTGCACGGCACGTTAAAAAAAATAAATTAAAAAAAAAAAAAATATATATATATATAAAAAAATAGTTTCTTTGTTGTTTTAGCTCAGTGATACAAATCCATTTCACACAGCTGCGTGGAACCATTCTGTGTCACAGTTCAGCTGTCCACTCACTACAATCGGTATTTTCTGTCCAGGTGACACTTTCTGTACGTCACTTAATCCAACAAGGTCTTTTGCTCTCACGTATATAGCTTGATCAAAAAATCTCTGTGCGACATTTGTCTGGGTCGCAGTCAAAATAGCCACCGTCAGCAGGGTGTGAGTTAGGTCTACGATAGTTTCTGCACGTCACGTTCCAAAAAAAACAATTCTAAAAAAAAAAATATAAGAAAAAATATATATATATAAAAAAAAAAATAGTTTTTTTGTTGTTTTAGCTCAGTGATACGAATCCATTTCACACAGCTGCGTGGAACCATTCTGTGTGTCACAGTTCAGCTGTCCACTCACTACAATCCGTACTTTCTGTCCAGTTGACACATTCTGTACGTCACTTAATTAAACCAGACTGAACAAGTTTGTTGGTTTCAGTACAGCAGGCCCATTTATTTATTTTTTTTTATATAATACACTTATATACAGAAAATGTTGAACTCCAGGGCTAAGGGTCGAGGATGAGGACGTGGGCGTGGGCATTCAATTACTGCAGGGGGCAGAGGCTGTGGTCCTGGGCAGGGTGAGACAGTACCTGCTGATGAGGGAGCAGGGGAAGGCCACAGAGCTACACTCCCTAGCTTCATGTCTCAACTTACAGGGACACGTGGTAGAGGACTGTTAAAACCACAACAGTGCGAACAGCTGATGTTGTGGATTGCGGACAATGCTTCAAATAATTTGTCCACCAGTCAGTCTTCCACGCAGTCCACCCACGTTACCCAAGGGAGCACTCCTCTGGCTCCTCCACCTCAACCTCCTTCCCCCCAGTCTGCCCCCTCTCAGGAAAATTTGGAATGCGATCCGGCATACTCTGAGGAACTGTTTTCTGGACCCTTCCCAGAGTCACAAACCACTTCTCAGGTTGCTGCTGACCTCGTTCCCGATGCCCAAGTTTTCCAACTGTCGCAGTCTGTGGGTGATGATGATGATGACAATGTTGACTTAGTGGAAGTAGTTTGTAAAGAGGTGTCGGACGATGAGGAGACACGGTTGTCAGACAGTGGTGAAGATGTTGTCAGGGCAGGAAGTCCGAGGGGGGAGCAGACTGAGGGGGAGCAGACTGAGAAATCGGAGGATGACGAGGTGACTGACCCAAGCTGGGTTGATAAGCCGAGTGAAGACAGTGCTTCTGAGGCGGAGGCGAGTGCTGCACCAGAACAGGTTGGAAGAGGCAGTGGTGTGGCCAGAGGGAGAAGCAGGGCCAGAGCTGGTGCATCAGCAGCAACTGTTTCACGTAGTGAAGCTCCCGTGGCGAGGCCTAGATGTTCGCAAGTCTGGAGGTTCTTTAAAGAAAGTGAGGATGACCGACGGACTGTGGTGTGCAACCTGTGCGCCACCAGGATCAGCAGGAGTGCCACCACTACTAGCCTAACCACCACCAGCATGCGCAGGCATATGAGTGCTAAACACCCCACTCAATGGAACCAAGGCCGTTCACCACCTCCTGCGGGTCACACCACTGCTCCTTCCCCTGTGTCACTCGCTGCCTCTGCTAGTCAACCCCCTGCCCAGGACCCCGGCGGGAGGCGCTCCACACCTTCGCCTCCACGATTCTCCACAGTGTCCACCAACGTGTCCCAGCGCAGCGTTCAGCTGTCTTTACAGCAGACGCTGGAGCGCAAGAGGAAATACAGTTCCACCCACATGCCCAAGCCTTCAACGTCCACATCTCCAAATTGCGGAGCCTGGAGATGCTGCCCTATAGGCTGGTAGAGACCGAGGCCTTTCGCAATCTCATGGCGGTGGCTGCCCCTCGGTATTCGGTCCCCAGCCGCCACTATTTTTCCTGATGTGCCGTCCCAGCCCTACACCAGCACGTGTCAGAGAACATCCTCCGTGCCCTGACGAACGCTGTTTCTGAGAATTTCCACCTAACCACGGACACGTGGACAAGTGCTGCCAGGCAGGGACACTACATCTCACTGACGGCACATTGGGTTAACTTGGTGGAGGCTGGGCCGCTCATGTCTGACCCTGGGGCCGCTCATGTACTACCCACACCGAGGATTGCGGGGCCTACCTCGGTCACGGTCTCTCAGACGTACTATGCCTCCTCCTCCGACCCCTCCTCCTCCACCGAATTACCATCCGTGGGCACGGTGCCTTCAGTCGGCAACTCTAGGCGCAGCAGCAGTGCCGTGGGTAAGCGCCAGCAGGCGGTGCTCAAACTGCTAAGCTTAGGTGACAAAAGGCACACCGCCCAAGAGCTGTTACAGGGCATCACGGCGCAGACCAATGTGTGGCTGGCACCGCTGAACCTCAAGCCAGGCATGGTTATGTGTGACAACGGGCGTAACCTGGTGGCGGCTCTGCAACTCGGCAGACTGACACATGTGCCATGCCTGGCCCACGTGTTCAATCTCATAGTTCAGCGGTTCCTCAAGACATACCCCAATCTGTCTGATTTGCTCACCAAGGTGCGCTGCATCTGTGCGCATTTCCGCAAGTCCACCACAGATGCTGCCACTCTCAGGGCAGCGCAGCGCCGCCTACAACTGCCCACTCACCGACTGTTGTGCGACGTGCCCACGAGATGGAATTCGACATTAAACATGTTATCCAGAGTTTACCAGCAGCGCAGAACGATTGTAGACTGCCAGATGTCAACTTCCACCAGAACTGGTAGTTAGGTCACTCAGATTCCTCAAGTCTACAATAAGGAGTGGATGTCTGATATCTGCCAGGTGTTGACCAACTTTGAGGAGTCAACACAGATGGTCAGCGGCGATGCCGCCATTATCAGCCTCACCATCCCGCTGCTTTGCCTGTTGAAAAACTCACTGCTCAGCATCAAGTCGGATGCTTTGCGCTGGTCACAAGAGACGGTGGAGGAAGATACGTCGCTTGATAGCCAGAGCACCCTCCGGTCTGTTTCTCAGCGCGTATCGGAGGAGGGGGATGAGGAGGAAGAGGAGGAGAATGTCGGCGAGACAGTAGAGGGTACCAGTGCTCAGTCCTTAACTCTTGAGAGTGTATGGACTGAAGAGGAGGACTTGGAGGAGGAGGAGGAGGAGGAAATGGAGAGTCAGGCCAGTGAGGAGAGGGAATTCTTATGTGTTGGGACTCTGGCGCACATGGCAGACTTCATGTTAGGCTGCCTATCCCGTGACCCTCGCGTTAGAAGCATTTTTTCAAACACCTATTACTGGGTGTTCACTCTCCTGGACCCACGGTACAAGCAGAACCTTTCCACTCTCATCCCTGCAGAGGAAAGGAGTATGAGAGTGAATAGATATCAACAGGCCCTGGTGCACAAGCTGAAACAATCCTTCCCATCTGACGCCACTAGCGGCAGAGGGCATGGTTCTGTGGGCCAAGTAGCGGGGGAGAGGAGGCGAGCAGGCAGCTTGTCCAGCACTGTCAGGGGAACGCTCTCCAAGGCCTTTGGCAGTTTTATGTCACCCCAGCAAGACACTGTCACCTGTCCCCAGTCTAGGCAGAGTAGTGGGGAGCTGTACAGAAAGATGGTGAGGGAGTACCTAGCTGACCATACCAACGTCCTGCGTGATCACTCTGCTCCATACAACTACTGGGTTTCAAAGCTGGACACGTGGCCTGAACTGGCGCTGTACGCCTTGGAGGTGCTGGCCTGCCCTGCCGCTAGAGTGCTGTCAGAGCGGGTATTCAGTGCAGCTTGTGGCGTCATCACCGATAAGCGTACACGCCTGTCAACTGACAGCGCTGACAGGCTGACGCTTATTAAAATGACCAAACGCTGACCAAAAAAACGCCATTTTTTAGAGGTCCAACTGGCACTCTTTTACCACAATTTTTCAGGAGGGCCCCCTACAGGCCCTCTCTTTAAACAATTTTTCCAGAGGTCCACCTACAGGCCCTCTCTCCAAACAATTTTTCCGGAGGTCTACCTACAGGCCCTCTCTCCAAACAATTTTTCCGGAGGTCCACCTACAGGCCCTTTCTCCAAACAATTTTTCCGGAGTTCCACCTACAGGTACTCTCTCCAAACATTTTTTCCGGAGGTCCACCTACAGGCCCTCTCTCCAAACATTTTTTCCGGAGGTCCACCTACAGGCCCTCTCTCCAAACAATTTTTCCGGAGGTCCACCTACAGGCCCTCTCTCCAAACAATTTTTCCGGAGGTCCACCTACAGGTCCTCTCTCTAAACAATTTTTCCGGAGGTCCACCTACAGGCCCTCTCTCCAAACAATTTACGTCTTTTTCCTATCTTTCTCTCTCTCCAAACTATTTTTCCGGATAGCTGCCATATACTGTATTAAACTGAGAAGAATACATAGAACACATGCCACACTTGATCAAGCTCATAATTTACGACTGTACCGGTTGATGCTAAATTTTTAAGTAGGGGTCCTGCGTCGTCATTCGAAATCCATCCGGCTGTTGTCACCACCACACACACTAGCCCAGGGGGCACTCCTCTGGCTCTTCCAGCGAAACCTCCTTCCCCCCAGCCTGCCCCCCACCTACAGGCCCTCTCTCCAAACAATTTACCCGGATAGGGGACGTATTAGATTTTGAACTGATAAGAAGAACAGATTTTTTTTGGTTCTTCTTTTAATTGGCTCCTGGCCTGTGATAGGCAGAGCATGGACACGTCCCCTTAGCTGCAGTAGAAAAGACACTCCCCTGGCCAGAGCAAGCTCTTTTTCCTTTTCCGTGTTCGAAAAATCCATGAAATATATGGTCCCAAGATAGGGGACATATACGATTTTAAACTGAGAAGAATCGATACCACACATGCCCCACTAGGAGAATTTGAGGTAATGGCGGGATTAGGCAGCCTCCATGTATGCTGCCCCTGCTGTTTCCTGTCCATTTCCGTGGTGTTTCCATCATTTTCTGAGGTTTCCAGGTTTTCACCCAGCCTTCCCTAGGCAGAGCCTTGGTCCCCTGCAAAAATGCTCGAGTCTCCCATTGACTTCAATGGGGTTTGTTATTCGAAACGAGCACCCGAGCATCGGGAAAAGTTCGACTCGAATAACGAGCACCCGAGCATTTTAATGCTCGCTCATCTCTATTCAGTACCAATTAATTTGTCATGTATCCTTATAAATCAGGTATATCAGGTATACCCAGGCCACTGCCTTCGGGTACGGCCACACAGAGCAGCCATGGTGCGGGCGGGTTGCGGCCATGCTGCAGATTATTGCTGTTCTTGCTTGCAATCTCCTGCAGGTTATTTGACAGTAAACATGAAAGATTAATTAGCTGGGGCATACCCACTTATCCAAGCCCTTCTTCTGCTATCTGCTTTTCCTCCTTTTCCACATAATCTATGAGAATGTGATGAAAATATGTCTTCAGGAACATCCCATTTCTCCTCTCTTTGCATCTTGCTGACTTTTCTAAGACATGGAAACTTTGGAGGATGATTTGAAATAAGTAAAGCCAGCAAAAGATGAGGATGGTCATTATTAAGACCTGGACCCCTTAAGGGGTGCAGACTGGATGGTATCGGTTGGCACGCTGGCACTGGAATGATAAAGCCTTCCATCTTAATGGTATTGAATTACATTTATGGCTGATGTAGGAATAAGTAACTGTAGGAATAAATAAATAAAACTAACCCAGAATAAGTCTCCCTGCACTCTCCCTCTCCAATATTCTTTTATTAATTATTTTCAGCACTTGCCACGTCTCTCCCTATGCTTAGATAACTGGAAAATAGTGGAGATCGCGTGGGATGAGAGTTTTATAAGGCTTTGACATCACAGTGGATGGTTAGCTGGTGACCGGCTGGCTGCGTGGCATTATGGGTGATCTCGCATTCCCGGGCTTCTTACAGTACTTTCACTTTGTAACATGTGCAGCTGCCATTTTAGGGAAAACTGATCTGTTACCATGAAGCGCAAGGAAATTCAGATTGATTGTAAATCAAAGTTTTCCTAAACTTCAGACCAAATTCCGCTTTGAATGCTTCGCTCATCACTACTCATAATATTAATAATAATATAACAATATAATATTAAATATGATATATTTAAGACCTCATTACAGACTGCATTTCAAATAATTTTAAAAAAGCTCTAATTTTGAGCCCACACAAATAAGTGTTCCTGTAACTTATTGCAAAGAAAATGTTCTGAAGGTTTCATAAAATTCATCATTATCCCACATATTTGTGCCAGGAGATAAACTGCACTGCACTGCTGTTTTGTATGAAAGGAAAAAAACATTTAACTACATCTTAGAAAAGTATTACTCATATTGCCATCCACAGTACAATAGTAAATATTGCAAAAAATGTGAAAATGGCCTTTTCATAAACTGAAAAGCTGTAGTAAAATTACTTCAATGTGGGCGCTTTACATGGGCAATAAGGCAATAATACACCAGCAGGTTTCTTTGTTGTATAAAAATTTCAGTTCCTGTCTATTTTAAGAACTGATTTTATTTTCGCATCAGGTCATCAAGAACATGTTTTCTGGTAAAATACTGCAAATGACTAGAAAGACAAAAAGGTGATTTGGAAATGTGTAGTAAAACGAAAGCCATTTACTGTTTTTTTTTAGAAGTAGTATGGCTACAGTATAAAATGGTAATAGCAGCAGTACTGTCCATAAGACAGGTATACTACCTAAGGTTTTATTTTCAGACAGTCTCTGGGCAATGCTGTGAAATGCTATTACTAGCAGAGGAAATTGTAGACTCTTTAAATGAAACATTCCACCAGTAGTGGAAGATAAAGACTAACTTGGATAAATACTAAAAAATCTACATAAAAATATAGCTTGTGTTTGGTCTGTATATATGGTTAGCTACAAAGTCCTAGATCTAAAAATTCAACAACCTATTCTGAGACAGTTTACTTCCATTGGTGTATTACTAACATTTTCAGAACAGCATTTATACCGCTAATATTCAAATTGTAGGTAGGCTGATTTAGTTAACAGATTTATCAATAACGAATGATGAGTACTGATCTCTGTTAAGAACGAGAATGATGATTGGATGGGCAAGACAGAAATGTATTATTAGTAGAGATGAGCGAACATGCTCGTCCGAGCTTGGTGCTCGTTCGAGCATTAAGGTATTCGTACATGCTCGATACTCGGACGAGCATATCGCGATCCTCGAGGAAATGGCATCTTCCTCTTCCTGCATGTTAGGCGCCTTTTCTCAGCCCATCAACATGCAGGAGAGTCTTTGGTACCTCCTAGCATCACGTGGGACCCCTACAAGTCGATAGCAGGGATTGGCTGGCCAGATCAGATGACCTGGGAATATAAGAATTTGGTCCCGCGCTGCTCGACGCCGCCTGCATGAGATTAGGGATAGAGCTGCTGTCTGTCAGGGAGAGTGCTAGGGCCTCAATTTAGATGTTGGTTAGGCAGGAATCATTCTCAAAGAACCCAACAGCCCTTCTAAGGGCTACAAGCACCATTTTTTTGGTCTCCTCCTGGCTGCTGGCTTGGACTTGTAGTGCAGCTACCGCCATCTTGGCTGCACACTGTGCACAGCGACTGGTGGCAGAAGGGACAGCACGTGGTCCACACAGACCCCAAAGAAATTGCCCAAAGTCCTCTCAGTACTCATTTTTGCTGCTGCTGTACCTTGGCTTGCTGGGATCTGTAGTGCAGACTAGGGAATACGTTTTTCTCTCATTTATATATACTACAGTCCAGTGAACAATTATGTAGTGCGCTGGACAGTAGCGTTAGTGTAGGGAATACGTTTTTTCTCTCAGTTATATATACTACAGTGCAGTTAACAAGTCTGTAGTGTGCTGTATAGTAGCGTCAGTCTACAAAATACATTTTTTCTCTAAGTTATATATACTACAGTCCAGTGAACAATTATGTAGTGTGCTGTACAGTAGCGTCAGTCTAGGGAATACGTTTTTTCTCTCAGTTATATATACTACAGTCCAGTGAACAATTCTGTAGTGTGCTGTATAGCAGCGTCAGTCTATAAAATACGTATTTTCTCTCAGTTATATGTACTACAGTCCAGTGAAAAATTGAGTGCTTTGCGGTACAATAGCCGCCATTTAAAGACTACGTATTTTCTCTCAGTTATATGTACTACAGTCCAGTGAAAAATTGAGTGGTTTGCGATAAATTAGCCGCAGTCTAAAGACTACATATTTTCTTTCAGTTATATATACTACAGTCCAGTGAAAAAATGAGTGGTTTGCGGTAAAATAGCCGCCATTTAAAGACTACGTTTTTTCTCCCAGTTATATATACTACAGTCCAGTGAACAATTCTGTAGTGTGCTGTACAGCAGCGTCAGTCTATAAAATACGTATTTTCTCTCAGTTATATGTACTACAGTCCAGTGAAAAAATTGAGTGCTTTGCAGTACAATAGCCGCCATTTAAAGACTACGTATTTTCTCTCAGTTACCCTGACACAGCATGGCGGTGAACCTAGAGTGACAAGTTACACTGAGGTAGCAGGTGAAGCACATAAAACGCTCCTAAAAAATTGATTGGAGAGAGGGCCTGTAGGCGGCCCTCTGTAAACATGGTTTGTAAAGAGCACCAGTTGGCCCTCAGAAAAAATTGCCTGTTGGCTCAGCGTTTGTGTGCGAAGAGAAGGAGGAGGAGGAGGAGAGGAGAGGATACATAAAGAATCTTCATGTTGAGCTGCTTTCCCCCGGTGGAGATTTGCATTCCGGTGAAAATCAGGCTTTATTCATTTCAATAATCTCCAGCCTGTCAGCGCTGTCAGTTGACAGGTGTGTACGCTTATCAGTGATGATGCCACCTGCTGCACTGAAGACCCGCTCTGACAACACGCTAGCGGCAGGGCAGGCCAGCACCTCCAAGGCATACAGCGCCAGTTCAGGCCACGTGTTCAGCTTTGCAACCCAGTTGTTGTATGGAGCAGGGTGATCACGCAGGACGTTGGTATGGTCAACTAGGTACTCCCTCACCATCTTTCTGAACAGCTCCCCCCTACTGGGGGACGGGTGACATAGTCTTGCTGGGGTGACATAAAACTGGCAAAGGCCTTGGATAGTGTTCCCCTGCCAGTGCTTGACAAGCTGCCTGCTCCCCTCCTCTCCCCCACTAGTTTGCCCACAGAACTACGTCCTCTGCCGCTAGCGGTGTCAGATGGGAAGGATAGTTTCAGCTTGTGCACCAGGGCCTGTTGATATTGATTCACTCTCATACTCCTCTCCTCTACAGGAATTAGAGTGGAAAAGTTCTGCTCTTACTGGGGGTCCAGGAGGGTGAACACCCAATAATTGGTGTTGTCAAAAATGCTTCTAACGCGAGTGTCATGGGAAAGGCAGCCTAACATGAAGTCAGCCATGTGCGCAAGAGTCCCAACATGCAAGAATTCCCTTTCCTCAATAGGCTGACTCTCCATTTCCTCCTCCTCCAACTCCTCCTCTTCAGCCCATACACGCTCAACAGATAAGAAGGAATGAGCATAGGTACCCTCTTCAGTCTCGCCAACAGTCCCCTTCTCTTCCTCCTCATCCTCCTCCTCCAAT
>ONZH01001707.1:0-36577 GCA_900303285.1 Rhinella marina
GTCCTGGTGATTTGTCTATTTTAATATTTTTAAGACGTTGCTGCACCTCTTTCTGGGTCAGAGAGGACACTTTTAAAGGGGAATTTACTTTTATACTCTGCATTTCATCTGACATTTTATTTTCCTCAGTGAATATAGTGGAGAAAAAGTTATTTAGTAGCTTCGCTTTCTCCTCATCGCTCTCTGCTACTTCCCCCTCATTACTCTGTAAGGGGCCGACACCTTCAGGTTTATACTTTTTAGTATTTATATAATTGAAGAACATTTTAGGGTTAGTTTTACTCTCTTTGGCGATTAATCTCTCGGTCTCTACTTTGGCTGTTTTTATGTGTCTTTTACATATTCTATTTTTTTCCTTATAGTTTTTCAATGTTTCCTCACTCCCCTCCTGTTTTAGTGATTTAAATGCTTTCTTTTTGTCATTTATTGCTTTCTTTACAGTTCTATTTATCCACATTGGTTTTTTCTTGTTTCTTATTATTTTATTCCTATATGGTATGTACCTCTCACAATTAGATATTAGGATGCTTTTAAAAATATCCCATTTTGTGGCTGTATTTTTATTTTTGAGGACTTTGTCCCAGTTAGTTAGGCCTATGGCCTCTCTTAGTTGGCTAAATTTAGCTTTTTTGAAGTTTGGTATTTTTGTTCCTCCCTGAAGAAACGCTCTTTTGAATGACAATTGGAAGGTTATTATGTTATGGTCACTGTTTCCCAGGTGTCCCCCAACCTGCACATCTGTTATTCTGTCAGGTCTATTGGTTAATACTAAGTCCAGTATGGCCGTCCCTCTAGTCGGGTCCTGAACCAGTTGGGAAAGGTAATTGTCTTTGGTTATTTCCAAGAACCTGTTTCCTTTATGAGATGTACAGGTTTCAGTTTCCCAGTCTATATCTGGGTAGTTAAAGTCCCCCATAATAACAACCTCATTATGATTTGCCGCCTCGTCTATTTCATTTAGAAGTAGATTTTCTGTGGTCTCTGATATATTGGGTGGTTTATAATAAACCCCTATTAGTATTTTATTATTGTTTTTGGCTCCATTTATTTCTACCCACAGTGACTCCACATCTTTATGTCCCTCACTTATATCTTCCCGGAGTGTGGGCTTTAGGCATGACTTTACATAAAGGCAGACCCCTCCCCCTCTCTGGTTTTGACGATCCTTTCTAAAAAGATTGTAACCCTGTACATTAACTGCCCAGTCATAGGTATCATCCAGCCATGTCTCAGTTACTCCCACTATGTCATAGTCCTCCTCACACATCACTAATTCCAGTTCACCAGTTTTATTAGCTAGGCTTCTGGCATTAGTGTACATACAATTAAGAGGTTGATGTATATTTCTTACCCTACTCCTTCTGCTGAGGCCGATCTGGCCTTGATGACAGTGCCCCATCTTGCCACTGTTGCTGTCTGTCTGCTGCCATCATGCCACTGCTGCAACCTGCTTACCATTATATTCTGTATGGCTGCTACTGCCGCCTCCTTCATGCCAATTCTGCGATCTGCCTACCATCACGTTCTGTACAGCTGTTGCTTCCCACTCCATCATGCCACGGCTGCTATCATGCCACTGCTGCTACCTGCCGACCATCTTCCGTAAGGCTGCTGCCTCTCTGTCAACATATACCATATTGCTGCTGCTGCTCCTTGCTGTTAATTCCCTACTGCCACTACTATCTCACTCCTGGATACACAGTATGGCGTCCGCTCAATACCCTCGTTTCATGTAAGTTTATGCTACTACCACCACTACTCCTACTGCTATTGCTCCTACTACCCATAGACAGCCTTGTATGTTCCATGCTATGCTGCTTTTGCTTCCACTACTACTATTGTGGCCATATGCCACTATATGCATACCCTTTCTACATCCACACTGTGCTGTTGCTCCCAGTCAAAAGGGAGAATTCTTTTTAGGCTTGTTCACAATGACCCACTTTTTCTTCTGACAATCAACACTTGTGTGTCAAGGTATAATATTTGGATGCTTGGTCACCCCCAAGCCACTTTTCTTTTTTAATCCCATAACCCTGTGTGTGTTTAAACATCATGCCCTGATAAGAACATTTTTGGAAGCTTTGGAATATGAAAAAGCATAACATGTAACGGGGAGCCGGCGGCGCGCTTCCCCTCTGCCGCTCCGCCAGTCTCCCAGGAGTGCGCTGGAGCGAGGACGCAGGAAGCATCCTCGTCTCCATGACGACACTCACAGGAGAGGGCCCGGCGCGCGCACTGATACAGCGTCCTCCCCGCCCCCCTAGTAAACGAGCAGGCGGGGACATCTGAGCGCTGGTCGGGACTACCAGCGCTCAGAACATTTATTATATACTTTTATAACTGGTTTTGGGTCATGTGGCTGGCCACGCCGCATGACCAAATTTGGTGCATATTTGAGCGCTGGTCACGTTTGGCCAGCGCTCAGTATGCAAATGAGGTCATGTGACGCTGGCCCCGTCACATGACCCAGTGGAGGGCTATTTAAAGCCACTAGTTGTCCTCCCTAATCGCCTGTGATTAGCGTTACAACTTTGATCAGAGCTTGAGCGACCTTGTGTTTGATTTGCTGTTTGACCCTGACCCTTGGACTTGGACTTCGACCTCTCTTTGCTTCACCCCCGGTATTGACGTTATCTCCTGTGTATGACCCGGCTTGCTGACTACTCTTATATTGTGTTTGTTTTGTCTGTGTTTGTCTCTCCAATTGTTCCCTGTCCCTCCCTGCGCACTTATACAGAGCAGGGACCGTCACCGTGGTTGTCCGTGGCCGCCTAGGGCCGACTGAGGCAAGCAGGCAGGGAGAGAACGGGGGGTATTCAGTACAGGGCGCACATTCCCTTGTCTTCCCCGTGACAGAATCACAGGCCATACTAAATGGAGCCGTTGCAAGTTCTCACGGATCATATGAGTAACATGGCTCAGATGATCCAGGAGCTGGCCGAGAGAATCCAACACCAGGAGCAGCTGCAAACTGCACCCGCAGCCGCTCCCTCCAATATTGAACCCCATATAAGGTTGCCCGATCGGTTTGTGGGTAACCGAAAAACTTTCCGTTCTTTCCAGGAAAGTTGTAAATTATATTTTCTTTTTTGTATTTAAATATTTTTATTTGGTTTTCCAAAAATACAGGTATAACAAATACAAACAACCCCTGTGCAACCTCCCCTCCCTCCCTCCCCCTCCCTCCCTCTGTGCAGTCCAGTTTTTCTCCCAGAATTTCCCAAAAGTCCACACAATGGTATGCAACTTTATGTTCTCTTGTACCTCCATTTGTACTCTCCTGTGTAAATAAAGCAGTCTTTATCCAGAGAAATCATTATTGTTGTCTTTTCTTAGGTTATTTACCATGTACTCCAGTAGACATAAGGAAATATCTCAGTAAGTGTATACACTCACATATCCCCGTCCATTATACGCAGACCACCATACCCTATACTTATACAGGTATCCTCCTTTATATCACCTTCATCTACCACCCATTGTCTTATGGACCTCTATCACTGGTCAGTGCCAACGGAGCTAACCCTGACGTATCGATCCATATTCCCCATATTTTTTCAAATTTTTTTTGGGCATTACGCTTTGTATAAACATACTTTTCTAACCTAATTAGTAGGTTAATTTTACCTATCAGTTCAGTACAAGAAGGAGCTACCGGATTAATCCAATAATAGGCTATCAGTTTTCGCGCCTGATACAGAATCCGCATAATAGCTAGTCGATGACCTTTTGTAACAGAGCTATCTGCCACCCATCCCAATATGCAAACGAGCGCTGTAGCCTGTAGTTGACTTTTAAATACCCTATTTGTCAGGTCTATCACCTCTTTCCAGTATCTCCTTAAACGAGGACAATTCCAGACCATATGTATGAGGTCTGCCTGAGAGGTCCCACACCTCGGACATTTGTCATCCGTCCTATATCCAATAGTACACAGCACTTTAGGGGTTTTATACACTCTGTGTAGTAGTAGAAGTTGAGATACTCGTTGGGCCTCACTAACCGCTATATCCGGGAACCTTTTGAGTATAGACACCCACTGCACCTCATCTAGCACTGGGACATCTCTTTTCCATTTGTGAAATAGTTCCAAAGGATATTTTTTTAAAAATTCCTCCAGAAGACCACCATAATTGAGAGATATAACTCCTCCAGTATCGCCCTGTATGAGTACCATATCTAAAATTCTATGCTTAGCGATCCTTTTCATGGGCGTGCTTTTTAACTGTGCACTAATGGCATGTCTGACTTGCAGAAATGTATAAAAACTGCTATGAGGCAGCCCGAACTCTTGCTGCAGCTGACTAAAGGACTTTAGTACCTCTCCTTGAAATAACTGATGCATATATATTAGTTTCCTTTCCTCCCACGGTTTAGAGGCTTGTACCTTTTGTATTTCCTTATACATTACATTGGGCCAAATCAGAGTATGTTCCGAGTACCCCGATAACCCCAGGATCTGCCTGACCTTTACCCACACTTTATGGATAGTCATTAATGTCGGATATGCACTGCCTACTCCTTCAAACATTCCCGCTTCCAGAGCTGAAATAAGCATATTAGACTTCACTAATACCTGAGTCATTGCTTTAGTGGCTGAGTCAGGAAGATTATTTCCCCAACCTCTTAAATGTTGCATCTGAGATGCTAGGTAATAGAGCCAGGGGTTCGGCACTGCCAGGCCACCTTGCTCCTTCGGTCTTTGCAAGGTTTCCAACCTGATTCTAGGGTGTTTTTTCTGCCATATTAAATCCCTAAATATGACATTCACTTTATGAAAGAGCCGCAATGGGATCCAAGTCGGGGCATTATGGATAAGATATAATAATTGTGGCATCAGCACCATTTTAATGAGATTAACTCTACCTATTAATGTAAGAGGCAACCTTATCCAGTCATGCACCTTTTTCTGAAACTTAACTAGGGCAGGCTGTAAATTCAACGCCTCATACTCCTGTACATTATTGGTAACATGCACCCCTAAATATTTAAATTGTGACACCACCTGCAACTGGACTTCACTCTCATTACCTCTCAACCCATTGTCCCTTATGGGCATAATGACCGATTTGGACCAGTTTATTTTCAGGCCCGATAGCGACCCAAATGCTTCAATAACCCGAATTGCTTCTGTTATTGAGTTCCTCCAATCCTCCATAAAGAGCAGCAGGTCATCAGCATATAATGCTACTTTTTCCATATGGTCCTTATATTTAAAACCTTTGACATCCCCATTCAGTCTAAGTGCTATAGCTAGGGGCTCTATTGCTACCGCAAAAAGAAGCGGTGAGAGCGGGCACCCCTGCCTCGTGCCCCTCTCCAGCAAAAAGCTATCCGACACCAGTCCATTTGTCCGAACCCTAGCTGATGGGGCAGCATATAACAGCTTTATCCATGATATGAATGTGTCTCCAAAGCCCATCCCACTCAACACTGCCCACAAGTATTTCCATTCAATGCTATCAAAAGCCTTGGCAGCATCTAAAGATGCCACCGCAGCATGTCTCCCAAGTCTACTTTGTGCCTGAATGTTGAGGAACAGCCTCCTAATATTGACTGCTGTGGACATATTGGGCATAAACCCCGCCTGGTCTGGGTGGATTACCGATGTTATGACAGTGTTGAGCCTATTGGCCAAAATTTTTGCCAGCAGCTTTACGTCAACGTTCAAAAGCGAGATAGGTCTGTACGATTCCGCTTTAGTAATATCTTTATCAGGCTTGGGCAGTACGACTATAATAGCCTCATTCATGGATTGCGGAAGAACACCAGCAGATAACGCCTCTTTAAACACATCTAGCAGTTTTGGCAATAAAACCTCTTTATATTCCTTATAAACCTCTACCGGCACCCCGTCCGTCCCAGGCGCCTTGTTATTGGACATATCTGCTAATGCACGCTCCAACTCCCCCATGGTTAACTGTCCATCCAGTAGAACCTTTTGTTCTTCTGATATTCTGCGAAGCGGTAAGCCACCAAGGAACAATTGTAATTGTCCCGTGGTAGGACGCTCTTTGGAGGCGTATAAATCTGAGTAGAACTCTTTAAAAACCTTCAGTATGGCACTGGTGTCGGATACTTGAGCCCCTCCAGAATCATGAAGCAGTGCTATATGGGTGGAGGATATATTAGGCCTGGACATAATGGCTAAAGTAAATTATATTTTCGTTTACGCCCACACTCCTCGGGTTCTGAGCAGCAGCGGGTAGGAATAATTATTTCCTTGCTGCAAAGGGATCCACAGGAGTGGGCTTTCTCATTGCCATCTGACTCCCCATGTCTGTTGTCTGTGGAGGCCTTTTTCCAGGCCTTAGGTCTTTTGTATGAAGAACCAGACTGGGCCACTGTAGCAGAAACTCAGCTTAGGAACATTCAGCAGGGAAACCGCCCAGTAGAGGATTACTGTGCAGAGTTCAGGAAGTGGTGTGTCTCCTCTGGGTGGAATGATCCAGCTTTGAGAAGCCAGTTTAGGGTGGGGCTGTCAGACCAACTCAAGGATCTTCTGGTTAGTTATCCTACTCCTGACTCCCTAGAGACGACCATGACTTTAGCCATTAAGCTGGATCGACGGTAGAGAGAGAGACAGAGAGAACGATCAAGTACTCCTCAAGTTGTCGTCCTGCCTGAGTTTCCTCCTCTGAGTCCACCTCCTGCGAAGGTCCCGGAGGAGTCCATGCAGTTAGGAGGAACTTTGAAAAACCAAAGACGTTTAAAGGGAGCCTGCTTTTACTGCGGTGAGGTGAACCACTGGCTCCAGCAGTGTCCAAAACTTCCGCCCTCTAGGAGATCTCCGGCGGGAAGTAAGGTAACCCCAGCAGTGGTAAGGAGAAAGATTTTAGTACCTATCTCCATTACGTATGATCAATTCAGGGGTTCTGGAAAGGCTTTTGTTGACTCCGGTTCTGCTACTAATTTTATTGATTTTGATTTTGTACAGTCTGTGGGTTTACCGATGGTTCCTTTAAGGGAGGTAATTCAAATTATCGCCCTCGACTCCACCCCCCTAAATAATGGGAGGATCGAGTTCTGTACTCCTAGTGTGACCCTGACGGTTGGGATTTCGCATTCCGAAAAATGTGTTTTTTGGGTCTTAAAGAATTTACCTGCTGACCTAGTTCTTGGTTTACCTTGGTTGCAGGACCACAATCCTGTAATCAATTGGTCAACAGGTGAATTAGAAAAATGGGGGCTGAATTGTGCCAAGTGTTGCAAATCTGTATTGCAGTTGGGAGGTACTACTGGGTCTCTTTTCTTACCTGAGTACATCAACGATTTTTCGGACGTTTTCTCCATGTCCGAGACTGAGTTCCTCCCTCCTTACCGGCAATATGATTGTGCCATCGATATTATTGAGGGGTCCAAATATCCCAAGGGCCGTATCTATAATCTCTCTACTCCAGAGCGTCAGTCCATGAGGGATTATCTCAAGGAGAGTCTGGCCAAGGGTCACATCCGGCCTTCTGTTTCTCCCATGGGGGCAGGTTTTTTCTTTGTCGGAAAAAAGGATGGAGGGTTGAGGCCCTGTATTGATTACAGGAAACTCAGTAAAATTACTGTTAAAAACAGGTATCCGCTGCCCCTTATTCCTGATTTGTTGAATCAGGTTCAGGGTGCTTGTTGGTTTACTAAGCTAGATCTGAAGGGGGCGTACAACCTGATCAGAATCTGTGAGGGTGATGAATGGAAAACTGCCTTTAATACCCCGGAGGGTCATTATGAGTACCTA
This sequence comes from Rhinella marina, assembly GCA_900303285.1. NCBI lineage: Eukaryota > Metazoa > Chordata > Amphibia > Anura > Bufonidae > Rhinella > Rhinella marina. Next base: position 7,730 of record ONZH01001707.1, read on the forward strand.
GTAATGCCCTTCGGGTTAAGTAATGCTCCTGCGGTGTTCCAAAATGTTGTCAATTACATTTTTAGACCATTTATTGGAAAATTTGTAATTGTCTATATTGATGACATCTTGATTTTTTCTGCAGACTGGGAGAGTCACGTATCCCACACCAGGCAAGTGCTGGAGGTGTTGCGTGAGAACAAGTTATTTGTCAAAGGGGAGAAGTGTATCTTTGGTGTTCAGGAAGTGACCTTTTTGGGATACATTCTCACCCCTTTTTCCTTCAAAATGGACCAGGGTAAGGTAAAGGCCATTGTGGATTGGGTGCGACCTTCCTCTCTGAAGGCGCTCCAGCGATTTCTGGGTTTTACTAATTTTTATCGGAAAATTATCAAAAATGTTTCTGTTGTAGCCAAACCCATTACGGATTTGACCCGCAAGGGAGCCGATTTAGTCAACTGGTCCCCTGCAGCTATTGAAGCTTTTGAAAAGCTAAAGCGTTTTTTTGTTGATGCTCCTGTGCTGATCCAGTCTGATCAAAATAAGCCGTTTGTAGTTGAGGTGGATGCATCTGAAGATGGTGTGGGGGCAGTACTGTCCCAGGGGTCTTCCACCTTAACTAATCTCAAGCCATGCGCCTTCTTCTCCCGCAAGTTCTCTCCTGCCGAGAGAAACTATGACATTGGTAATAGGGAGTTACTAGCAATCAAGTGGGCATTTGAGGAATGGCGTCATTTTTTAGAAGGGGCATTACACCGCATTACGGTCCTCACGGATCATAAGAATTTGATGTTTCAGGAATCTGCTAAGCGATTGAATCCCAGACAGGCGAGGTGGGCTTTGTTCTTTACTCGTTTTGACTTTTGTATTACCTTCAGACCCGGGAGCAAGAACATTAAGGCCGATGCCTTATCCCGAAGTTTCCAGGCGTATCAGCCTCCTGACGTCCCTCCTGAGCCCATCCTGCCAACTGACATCATCATAGCCGCTACCTCATCTGATCTCGCTTCTGAAATCATGGCAGGACAACATCTTCTTCCCACTGGTACTCCCAATGACAAGTTATTTGTGCCAGCTCATTTGCGGTTGCGACTGCTGGGTGAGTACCATAGCTCTGTTTTATGTGGACATCCTGGTATCAATGCCACCAAGGAGTTGGTCTCTAGGCAGTATTGGTGGTCGTCAATCTCCAGAGATGTTCAGGCTTTTGTAACTGCGTGCAATACTTGTGCCAGGTCCAAGAATCCCAAGACTCGGCCTATGGGTGAGTTGCGTCCATTACCCATCCCTGGTAGACCTTGGTCACATCTGTCCATGGACTTCATCACGGATTTGCCATGCTCTGAGGGTAAAACCGTGATTCTTGTAGTGGTGGACAGATTCAGCAAGATGTGTCACTTTATTCCTTTGTGTAAATTACCCTCTGCAAAGGTTTTGGCTTCCGTATTTATGGACCACATAGTTAAACTACACGGTATTCCTGAGAATATTGTTTCTGACAGGGGGGGTGCAGTTTGTGTCTAAGTTCTGGAGGGCCTTCTGTAAGAAGATTGATATTTCCTTATCCTTTTCGTCAGCCTTTCATCCGGAGACCAATGGTCAGACTGAACGTCTTAATCAGTCCGTTGAGCAGTATCTCAGATGTTATGTGGCAGATAACCAGCATGTGTGGGCCAAATTCCTGTCTCTGGCCGAGTTCGCGATTAATAACCGGGTGAATTCGTCTTCTGGGGTATCGCCGTTTTTCTGCAACATGGGGTTTCATCCGCGCTTTGGCTCCTTTTCTCCAGCTGCTTCGGCGGTCCCAGAGGCCAATGTTCTCTCTCAGGAACTGTGCACAGTTTGGGCACAGGTTCAGTCGAACCTGGAAAGAGCCCAAAGGATTCAAAAAACTAAGGCCGATAAGAAACGCTCTAAAGGTGTGAATTTCAAGGTGGGGGACATGGTATGGTTGTCAACTAAAAATCTACGTATGAAAGTACCATCCTATAAGTTTGCGCCTCGCTTCATAGGTCCATCCAGGATCACCAAGGTGATCAATCCGGTGTCGTTTGAATTGTGTTTACCTGACTCCCTTCGTGTTCACAATGTTTTTCATGTCTTTGCTTATGTTGCTCCCGCTGGTCCAGAGGAACTGCCCCCGCCTCCGGTCGAGGTGGAGGGACAAGTGGAGCATGAGATTCATAGAATCATTGACGTTAGGAAAGTCCGGAATTCCTTCCAGTACCTTGTACACTGGAGGGGATTCGGGCCTGAGGACAGATCTTAGGTACCGCTGAGCAGGATGCATGCAGACGCACTTGTTAGGAGTTTCCATCGACAGCATCCTGAAAAGCCGGTTCCTCCAGCTAAGGTGGCCCCTCGTGAAGGGGGGGGTACTGTAACGGGGAGCCGGCGGCGCGCTTCCCCTCTGCCGCTCCGCCGGTCTCCCAGGAGTGCGCTGGAGCGAGGACGCAGGAAGCGTCCTCGTCTCCATGACGACACTCACAGGAGAGGGCCCGGCGCGCGCACTGATACAGCGATCTGATTTGGAGCATATTTGAGCGCTGGTCACGTTTGGCCAGCGCTCAGTATGCAAATGAGGTCATGTGACGCTGGCCCCGTCACATGACCCAGTGGAGGGCTATTTAAAGCCACTAGTTGTCCTCCCTAATCGCCTGTGATTAGTGTTACAACTTTGATCAGAGCTTGAGCGACTTTGTGTTTGATTTGCTGTTTGACCCTGACCCTTGGACTTGGACTTGGACCTCTCTTTGCTTCACCCCCGGTATTGACGTTATCTCCTGTGTATGACCCGGCTTGCTGACTACTCTTATATTGTGTTTGTTTTGTCTGTGTTTGTCTCTCCAATTGTTCCCTGTCCCTCCCTGCGCACTTATACAGAGCAGGGACCGTCACCGTGGTTGTCCGTGGCCGCCTAGGGCCGACTGAGGCAAGCAGGCAGGGAGAGAACGGGGGGTATTCAGTACAGGGCGCACATTCCCTTGTCTTCCCCGTGACATAACACATGCGCGGTGTGTTCATAAAAACTCTGTATGTTAACACCTTCAAATGTGCATTTACCCATAGCTTTGTATGTCAGTGTCACTTCCTATACATCATTTACTACTGATGTCATTGCATTCTAGAGCTTGAGGAGGGGGTAGGGAAAAAGAAAAATAAAATCTTAAAAATAAACAAAAAGAGATAACAAATTTTCCAAAGTTGTTCATATACCAACTTTCAGGGCTATTGGAGCAACTTTGGTTTGGCCTGAATCGATTCGAGTCCAAATCAAACTTTTTAGAAAATTTGGCAAACTGGACCACAAACAAATCTCGGGTGGTTTGCTCATCTCTGCTGCTAAACTTATAAGCCATTTAAAGTCTCCAAAAAAGGTTCCAAAAGGAAAGTATGTTCTGAAAAATTATGTCAACATAAAGTGGACATATGGTAATTTGTTGTAACTTCTTTATGAGTTTTGTTTTTGTTAAATTTTTTTTGTTTCATTTTCATTATATTGGGATTTTTTATAAATAAAAAAAATATTTTGGCCAAAATTTACCACAATTTAAAATAACGTACGAGGTGTCAGGAGAAAACTCGTAGACTCACTTGAATAAGTGAACGCATTCCAAAATTATTACCAATTAAAATGATACATGTCAGATTTGAAAAATGGGGCTGTGTAGACTACCTCAGATAGCCTGTCTCACCTATTGAAAGAATCATACTTACCTGCTCCCCAATATTCTGGTTGGAAAGACGTGTTAGAGCTGAAGTCAGTCATTAGCTGCAGTGGCACAGGTAACTATGTCCAGACCACTGGCTGAAAGAAAGCAGAAAATGGATGAGCTGGAGTGGCTTGGGCAAGCTGGTATGTATGAATCTCCCAATAGTTGAGTCAGGCCACAGGGTATAAGAAAAAAGTGACTTATTATGGGAAAACCCATTCCATTGGTTAATAATCCTTACATCCCAGATGCATAATAAGGTAATGTTACAACAATATTACTTTATTAAAGGAATTTCAGATGTTAACATATTAATATGTTATTTTATTTCTACAAGTATAGATGTTAGGAGCCAAACCTCTATGCATTGTTGGGCAGGGAGGGTTGCTATGCCACCAACAGCCAAGTCCCGACTGGTCAATTTGTCAGTGTGATTGGGATCAGCGCCATTGAAGCTTCTAACTCTGTGTTCAATACCTGAACTGGGGGTTGGGGGATGGGATTTAATTATTTGTTTAATTATTTATTTAATTATTTGATTATTTATTGTCTTGACAGTTGATTTATCTGTATCAGGGCTCTATACTTTGTGATATCCTTCTTATATTGACTAGCCTGGTAATTGTCCTTGGTCTCTCTCTGGATCAACCCCATGGCTGCTGATTCCTTGCTGTCCTGCCAGTTATTCATTTGTATCAGGGCTCTACATTGTGCAATATTCTGCTTATACTGACTTTTATGGTAACTGACCTTGGCCTGCCTCTGGATTAACCTCTCATGTACTGCATTGATCGTGTCTTTCTATTCTGATTTTGACCCTGATTTCTGACTTCTCTTTGTACTTCCCTGATAATTCTTGAAGTTCTACCACCAGGATGCTAACATCATTTTTCTTTTATCTACTTCACAAACGTATCCTTAGTCCCTAGCAGCAAAGTCCATTCAGCATCAGGATGGGCTCTGGAGATCCTAGGGTAGCCTTAGCTTCCTACCACCCAGAATGATCTTGAAAGGGTGGTAGTGGTTTTGGGGTTCACTGACTGTAGTCTGAACGATGACCTTGGTACTTCCTAACAATATATAGTATATCAGTTGCATTACTTTTTTGCTTTCAGTACTAGAAAATGCCTCAGGATTTTTCTTATTATATGTTGCCCTTTACTTCGGCATTGAAGAATCGGGGTTATCTTAAGGTTAATTTATTTCATTGTATAATATTTAATCTGAAGTTGGGTTTCATTACCAGTCATCTCCTGCTTTCGATAACAAATACCATTTGGGATTTTATCTTAAGAGCCCATTGTGAGTCAGGATAAAGTTGAAAGTTTCATGTTGTTCTGCATTTCATAGTTATAAATAACATTTTGAAGACTATGCATCAGATTTATTGCAGAAGAAGCAAATAAACAGAATGTGTGTTTACACTGGCTTGGGGGCATACAAAACTTGGATCCACACAGCGAGACTGTCGGAATTAAGATATTTGTGCATTTCGTTCATTACAAATATTTCTGTCTTCTGCTGTAATGATTTTGAAATCAATTCTGGATGTCAATTTTCAACTTGTTCCGCAGTTCAGTGATTTGATTTTTCTTCTCATTTGTTTTCATTATTGTTATTTTTTTTTTTAGTCCTGGAATTAGAACCAAGATAAATGTAAAATGATTATTTGTGTAGCTCAGCTAGTGGTTTTCTAAAGAACGTGGTTCCCTTGCCACCTGCAAAATCATGAATTTTAATGTATTGCAGACACACAGTCCATCTAAAGGTGTCAGAACTGTTTTCTTTACACATGTGTAGAAATAAATTACAATTATTTATAATTCAGTTTACAAACTGCTGAAGCAATTCACTGCATATAATAAACTATGTGTTTCGGAGCTATAAATTAATACATGACCTAGGAGATCCATCATGTAGGGCACGGCTTAATAAATATTATAACTACGTTCATAATAACTAATACCTTAAAGTTATGATCTAAAGCCAAAGTTTAGATGAATTATAGGTTATTAAACTGCACCATTCCAGGTAGTTATAATCACATTAGCAATAAATCATGAATAAAATACAATATACGTATTATATGAGAAATCTCTGTTACAAACCTCAGCACTGAAAAGAATTTTAACACAGTTATGTTTACATTTTAATGGGTAAATGTTAACTTTCTACAATAGCTTAAAAAAAATATTACTGCGATGTGGAGGACAGGGCAGTGGTGAAGAATAGAGTCGCTGTGGGAGCAGCATTTAAGTGGAAAAAGTTGATTTGAAGGAAAAGGTGAGTAAAAATTACAGATAAGAACAAGAGAAGGGGACAGAGGACATTTAAAGGGATTTTCCAGGAGTTTTATAGTGATGGCTTATACGATCTGACTAGTGGGGGTCCGATAGTCAATGTTGGTCACATTCCAAGGGGTTGACATCACCGATAGGGACATTTTAAGAGGTGACCTTACAAGTATTGTGATCCTACATACTGAACTGAATTCAGGGGTAAGGTTGGTGGCACCTGTTGGAGGCATGCTACATCCCCATAGTGGGTGATGATACCAAGGCCAAATGTCAGGTGGGCCAATGTCAAGGACCTGGACTAGCGAGTTCACTGTATGACAAAAGTGTGTATCATGATGTCATAAGAGGCAGGCAGTGGTGTACCTACCATAGAGACAGAACACGCAACTGAACTAGAGCCCGGGGGAGAGGGGGCCTGGCCCTGAACTGCTTATCCTGTTCACAACATACATTCACTCCACATTAGGGGGAGCTCAGTGCAAAGAGATTATTTAAAGGGAACCTGTCACCCCTATTTTGAACTATTAACTACAGTAATACATAAATAGTCCTGTAGATATGGAGTCCAGATCACTATTTTTTTTATCTTCCTACTGCCCCCGATTCCACCGCTGTCAGCGCACAGAGATGCACTGAAATCACAATCCAGACTGCTGTGCTGTTTTAACACAATGGAGTGGACTCATGTGCGCATGTACAGCAGTCCGATGACAGTGTATTTCAACACTGCTCTGAGCACTGACTGCGGGGGAATGGAGGCAGTAGAAAAATAAGATAGTGATCTGGACTCCTTATCTATAGTACTACCCATGTATTACTGTAGATAATGGTCAAAAATTGGGGTGATGGATTCCCTTTAAAGCTTCAATTGATATAATTGGCAACTGTATAAATTCCTATTCAGTGAGCTCCCCCTAATGGTGGCTGCAGGCAACCAATTTTTATAACATACCGTGTGAAGGGAAGCAGGAGATTTATCAATGTATTTGTCACTAGTCTGGTGTAAATACATTGTGGGAAATATGGTCTTCAGATAAATGACTTATTTATGAAGCACCTGTTTCACTTTTTCCAGCACAGAGGTCTTATATAGTGGGTAAGGTGGAGTGCAACTTTTTTTTGCCTCCACATAATAGAAAATGTAATTTGTTAGAAATCTGGAAAGTCACACTGCGCTCTGCATGCCAGGGAGTGTGTGCTGGGAAACTTGGGAAGGATGGCACTTTCTAAATTTTGCTATGGGGCCATATAACATCTGTGCACACCCCTGGGGGCAGAGTAATGACATCTTATGGGCTGTGATGTTATAATGGCCAACGTCGGGGACACAGCCTGAAATGTCCACTTTGAGGCTTCAGAACAGGTGGTGATTTCATCACATTAGTGAGGGTGCAGCTGTGACGTCACAAGGAGTGCCAGTCCTATAAACTTGAGTGCTGGGACTCACAGCTTACACAGACTAATAAAAGTAGAGTTGGTTGATTCTGTCAAGGTAGAAATATTTATGACCTTTCATTGCTGATGATGCTGTGAAATGGGAATGAGTCTCTGGGAGGGCACCAGTACATGGGATGACATCACAGGGCTAATAACCTCACAGCCATGGTGACATCATAATAGACAGATTAACTACAGTTAATTTTAAATTTAATCTGCCCTCTGATAGTCTTTTTTATATCCTTTTTTTATGACTGTGCCATAATCCAGAATGTCTAATTATGCCGCACCTATAATGTTGCATCAATGGCAGATTAGAAAATTCTTACAGTACTTCTACAATTACAATGAAAATTATATAGTGATTAACACCAACTAGATAAAACTATTTCTATGGAGAATAGCTAAATTTTACAATCAGGCATGCGGACTACACACAATATATAGCCATTGATATACATAGGCAGTGAGACCTGAAGGATTGGTGCAGCGGAAGGGAGTGGTAGAAGTGTTCTGCCATGGTGTACTCCCTCAGGCTGTTTCTTCCTGGGGATCGGTCCAGTGGAAATGTAGTTTTGAAGAATTAGGCCAGAATTAAACAATGCAATGCAACATAGAACAGAGCTTCAAATACATCCAACAGCAGCAGATTTCCAGTGCAAACTTCTGGCATCAGTAAGGATTATTGAGGCAGGTTGGATGGCTGCAATTTAACACTTAGGTTGTCCTGGCCTAGTAATCTGGGTGATGGGTGTCTGAGGCTACTTTCACACTAGCGTTTACGTTTTCCAGTATTGAGTTCTGTCATAGGATCTCAATACGGGAAAAAAACGCTTCAGTTTTGTCCCCATTCATTGTCAATGGAGACAAAACTTAACTGAACAGAACAGAGTGCTCCAAAATGCAGCATTCTGCGGTTTTCTTTCCGTCCTGGGATGTGCAGCAAGACTGATCCGTCATGACCCACTATGCAAGTCAATGGGGACAGATCCGTTTTCTCTGGCACAATCTGACACAATAGTATACAGATCCGTCCTACATTGACTTTCAGTGGAGTTAATGACGGATCCGTCTTGGCAATGTTAAAGCTAATACAATCGGATCCGTTCATAACAGATGCAGATGATTATATTATCAGTAACGGAAGCATTTTTGCTAGATCAGGCTAAGTAGCCTTAGCCTTAGTCCTTCACCTCACAGCAGTGTCTTCCAGCCGTGGCAGAATATAGCCGAGGCAGAATATAGCTGTAATTCACTTTGGAGAATCGTCTTTAGGAGCAGGAGCTCAGATGTTTGCCTCCTTCCTCCTCTGTAGCTCAAGAGGAGCTCCCCCTCCTGGCAGGAAGCAGGACCAACCCACTCCTACCGAGAGGGGAGGAACAGGGTGGTTAGCCCAGTTCCTGCCAACCATTGCGATCCACTCCTTACTACTAGATACGTCCATATGAACAATATACGTAACAACATAATATAAACAATATAAACAATAAAAAAACTATATACAACATTGAAGTAAGCCCAGGTCTGTGGTACTTCTGTATATTACGGATTCTGCTGGTTGTGTGACATTAGATAAAACTAATGTCTTTCAAGGATGTTGAATTCCAGATCGTTTTACTATCCCCAGGAAGCGATACAATTACCTACTGTGATCCTGTGTTTTCTAGCTGCGCCTGCTAATGAGAAAATTATTTCAGGAAATTTATTATGACACTAAAGAAAAATTTCAGCCAAAATGAAAAGAGTTGCTATAACTCACTAAGAACATCCGTACTGAGTGTCATAAATCACAGCTAAAGCAATTTGTGAGGAACTTGGAAATTTCTTAAAATCACAAATGAACTGCTTTGAAAGATAGAATTGTGGCAAAATACAAACCAAGGCATACTTAACCCCCTTATGTTTGCTTGTTACAAAGGAATTTCTTATAATACATATAATGATATTTAGTTCTTATGATCAAATAAATATTTTAGCATTTTTCAACCCCTTATAATCCCTTCTAGCGGTGTAACATACTGTAATTCCACAGCGCAGGCATCAGTGCTTTATTATATGTTTAGAACATTGTGATATGTCAGGTGTGGTAGTTGTGCTCGTACATCAGCTGCAAGCGACTGCTGTAACATAAAATTGTAAGCCTGGTTGTATAACCCCTTAATAGCGTCCAATGTCTGCAATGTCAGTGCGTCTAAAAGGCTGCCAGCAAAATATTGAGTGGCTTAAAAGATTGCAATATAGTTAATATAATCAGCAAATGTGTATCCCAAAATCTTGTATCTGAAATATATATCTCACCCTGCAAAATAACTAAAGTGTTCAGCTACATGGAAGAAAAAGAATAAGTTATTGCTGTTAAAATGCAACTATGCAACAAATATATATGCATACCTACATCCTAAAGGTTAAAAAAAATCACTTATTTCTATCATTTACATATTTTTGTTATCTTTGGTGCAAACTGATGCTAACTGAGCATGACTGATGCTCAAAATAAATCCATTTTTTCAAAATATTTTTTCTGTTCTTCTGACAGATCAGACGAGCGGAAATCAAAATCATGATGTGAATGCATGCTATGTGTAAGGTAGCAAATAGGGATGAGCAAATCGACTTCAGATGAAATATCCGAAGTCGATTCGCATAAAACTTTGTTCTAATACTGTGCAGACCCAGAGCTCCATACAGTATTAGAATGTATTGGCTCCGATGAGCTAAAGTTATTACTTCGAGAAGTCTCACTAGACTTTGTGTAATAACTGGATTCGGTTCCAAGTGGTAATAACTTCGGTTCATCAGAGCCAATACATTCTAATACTGTATGGAGCTTCTGTGGGTGAACAGACCGCCGGATCCGTGCTGCCGCAGGTGCACGTGTGGGGCCGGAACTGCATGTTGTATTTTCGTTCCGGCCGCCTCTCAGCAGGGGTTGCCGTGATGCGGCCGGATCCGCGGCCCTCCCCCATTACAGTGAATGGGGCCGGAGCGCAGTTTCGGCCCCACACGTGCACCTGCAACAGCACGGATCTGGCGGGCTGTTCACCCACCGGAACAGCCTGCCGGAGCCCCACGCCGCAGGTGTGAAAGTAGCCTAATACAGAGATGACTGCACATCTCTGTCATTCACATATCCTGGTTACTTTTAACAAAACAGTGAAATTAGGAACCTTCAACAAACATACACCCCATCCACCACTTCTCCAGACACTGTCACAGCACATAGTCGCTGGAGCCACGAAGATGGCACCATTAGTTGACTGCACCAGCAGGGAGGAAAGGAGGTATGGGGCTAAGCAGTGCTAAAATTAATTTAGAACTTGGACAACTCCTTTTAAGTGGTATAATAATTTTTATTTTATTAGTGATTACTCCTGAATTCTCCATTCTCCAGTGGTAATGACCACTTTAGGGTGCAAAAGGCATGCATAATTTTGTCTCAAAATGTATGCTCTTATTTTTAACAACATTGAACCTTATCTGACATTTTCCTGACCAACCACATCTCCCTTTAGAGATGTCTTCTTCTTCACATGGTTTCAAGAATTTAAGAGTGGATCTAAACCTGTTTTGCCCATTAAAATGATAGACACTTTGCAGTTATGACTAGAGATGAGCGAATCATCCATAATTCGCTTCGCCGAATATGTTCGTCGAACTTTTCAAAAGATTCGTACCTCATACAAATCTATTTGACAAAGCTGCGTACAAATCATACGTTATTATGTGGTGTTTTTTGAACATTCGAGCACTAATAACGAACGTACAGTTGTTAAAGGTACGCATGACAGGCTTTGCTGGAGCGGAATGGTGGAGCAGGAGGAAAGCTCTGAGTCTGACCCTTGGCTACATGATACTGTATCAGCAGATGACAGCAGATCATCCGGCTGTGATTGAGATGAGTGTGCCAATTCCCTCCACCTCATCCACTTTCTCCTCCACTACAATTTTGCGCCTTGGTGGGTTAGCCCGGTGGAACATCGGCCAACTATTGCGAATTCTACAAGTAGAAGCTCCGGCTACAGGTCCTTGGCACTGCTGCCCTGTGCCACCTTCTCCTTTTTTTAGAGCTCAAGGTCTGGCTGGAACTGGACCCCTTTTGCTTATCTATTCCAGACATTTTTCACTTGACTGTGGCCCTGCAGCTGGTCTTTGTCTTTGTCCCTGTCTCTCTCTCTGTCTCTCTCCATGCCTGATTAATTACTAAACCTGCACTTGCCCTGCAGTATCCCTGATATGTGTAATATGGATTCCCAGAACAATTACACCCCAATTGTGTACGCATCAGCATATAAAGTAACTTATACGTAACATTAGCGTACAATTTATCAGACAAGTACATAGTGAATGCGTAACATGGTTTACACTTGAACTCTTTTAGTGAACTTACCATCACCACCTCCTCAGGCAGAGAGTTCCATAGTATAACTGCTCTTACCATAAAGAATCCTATTCTATGTTTGTGTACAAACCTTCTTTCTTCCAGACGCATAGGATGTCCCCTCGTCACAGTCACAGTCCTGGGGATAAATAGATCATGGGAGAGATCTCTGTACTGACCCCTGATATATTTATACATAGTTATTAGATCTCCCCTCAGTGGTTTATGTGGTACCGTGTCAAATGCTTTGGAGAAGTCCAGATATACGAAATCCATTGATTCGCCGTGGTCCAGTCTAAAACTTACCTCCTCATAGAAACTAATTAAATTGGTTTGACATGACCGATCCCTCATGAAGCCATGCTGATATGGAGTTATTTGCTTATTTTCATTGAGGTGCTCCAAGATAGTATCTCTTAGAAAACCCTCAAACAGTTTACCCACGACAGATGTTAATACTAATGGGGATTACACAATAAAAGAGAAAAAAATACAATACAGTGATATGAAACCGAATTACTGTAGTCCCCTTTTAAAGTCCCCGAATCTAAAGTCACATAATCTAAAGTCACACACTTAATTCAAACACGCACTTAAAAATCAAACGCGTGAACGCTCAAACTCGTGTTGTGTCTCTGCTTTTATAAATACAACACTCAAACCAGTCTGCTTTTTTTCCTCTGGATTCAAAGGCTTAGAAAACTTTAAGAACATTTTCGAATCTAACTAAGCATATCGTATCGAATCTACGAAGCGGCGAATAGATTCGCTCATCTCTAGTCATGACATTACTCAATACATATATCTAGTTTTGAGACAGCATTTCAAATTTTGCCATCCGTCCCAGTAATTTCTAGCTATGCCCATGACTGCATCACTAACAAGCCATCTGCCACTAGATGATAATTGGGAAAGTTTGAGCACTTTGCATTTCCATTACCTGGATTTTCGGTAATGGAATCTTGGTTTGTTCTGACAAGCAGTGAGACCTAAAACGAGCAAGTAAGCACAGAGCTTTATAGATGCCTCACTTGGCCCATTGCCCCTATATGTCTTTCATATTTTAGCTTGTAGCTACCTTGTTAACTTTTTCACTGTGTACTTATCCGAAAATAAGAAAGATGATATTTAATTGTGTCCTTGGGTGGCTGTTAACAGTTGTAGTCTGCATTTTATTTTTCCAACTGTATGTATCTGGGACATTTGGGACAACCAGTAAGGACATCAATAAGTCCCCTACATGAGTTGTCACAGTTTTTCAAGACTGACAAATGCGCCTTATTATACAGTGAAACATATTTTGGATTTTAATGAAGTTTGTATAACTACAATATGTTTGTGACAGCCATTGTAGAACTTATTAGGTATGCTGTATGAGCTGTAGTTTTTTTTTTTTTTCAAAATTGATTTATCTCAAAGATGGCTAAATACAATGATTGAAGGCAACTTATTGTATGAAAATGACCTGTAGCTTGCACTATAATTTGTGATTTTTCGCTCTTCTCAGCATTTTCAAAAGTGGTGAGGGAAAAGTGTGTGGGGATTAGTGGAGCGGACATCGCCTCCCATGGCCAGTCAGATTTATTTTATGCCAGGCCTGGCTAAATTATACACTAGTTCAAATTTCATAGTTGCATATATTTGAATTACTAATACATAGACTGCTGACCAATGCACCAAATTAATTACGAGTCTTGTGTCTCTTAATAAATTTGGCACATTTTGTGCCAGCGGATTTTATACTAAAACTGGCATAATGCTAATCTTTTCAGGTTAAGAGGTTGTGCAAGAATTGGGGTGGGGGAGGGGGTTGTCAACTGGTTTCACACTGCCTTCATCGAATCACTGGTTGTTGTGGTGCCGACCAGATCCCCTTGCTTCATATGACCATAAGGGTAGCCGTTTATCACCGTGGCCACTGATTTTTTTTCAGTGAGGGATCCCAAGCGGAGCATCACAGGATGGGAGGAGACTGAGTAGGGGGCTTGCACAGAGAAGTAGGGAAGTAACCTTCCCTTTACAGGTCCAGCCAAAAGAGGCCATTCTTGCACAACCCCTTTAATAAAAGGTAACACATCTATTATAAGAGATGATTCCATTGAAAATAGATGATGGGGGAAGCTCACCTCTTCTTCCCTCTACTTGATATTACAAAGAGTATGCCCACAATATTCTTCCACAGAAGTTCTTTTATTCCATGTGTCATATACATATGTGTTACTCTCATACTCACCCTCACTCATACTTGGATTGTGAAAGCCACCCCTACACTAAAGACTAAGGACTCATCACAACATGCCACATGCAGCAACTAATTATTGAAATTTCTCTTTTAAGACTCCAGAAAATAAAGAGGCAGCATCTAGTGGCCCCAGGGTCCAACTAGTAGTCTTGTATTAGTGGAGTCCGTGCTTACTTAATAAAAAATAATAGAATGGACACAAAACAAAGCAAAATCATTGGCTAATAATGGATGTCCAAAGTTATCTACAAACTATCTGCAGCATTTGACATCTTAGTTGTAAACCAGTAGGAAGGAGTTAACCAGGACCATGTTGAGAATTGCTATTCCTGTAAATTCAGCACTTAAACCAGTATGACCAATTGAGTGGAACTTATAAGCTAATTTGTCATGGTTTGTGTTGCAAATTAAATGGTTTCGCCAATAAATGATGCAGCTGTGTTCTCGACTACAAATAACTATGACTTGATCATTGAAGCTGTTTTGCTCTGAGATGTCTCTAAGAATATATGCATCCTACTGTTATAGCCTGATAAACTGTTTTTAAAGCCAAAACCAGTGAAATCTTATTTTGCATTTGCATATATTAAAAATTTCAGACATGAAGAATATTACTTTCAAAAGCATGAAATGCTGTATAATATGGCAATTGCTTGGTTGCAGTCCACACGCATGTCAATTACTGACTTTACAAGTTATTCTTTTTAAAGAGTGTTAATAAGCTCTAAATTTCTAATTAATCAAAATTAATTGACTTGTGATTGAGCTTTGGAAAAAGGAAATTCTGCAAAAACATCTACAGTCATGGCCAAAAGTTTTGAGAATGATACAAATATTAATTTTTACAAAGTCTACTGCTTCAGTTTTTATAATGGCAATTTGCATATACTCCAGAATGTTATAAAGAGTGATCAGCTTAACAGCAATTACTTGCAAAGTCAATATTTGCCTAGAAAATAAACTTTATCCCACAAAACACATTTCAACATCATTGCAGCCCTGCCTTAAAAGGACCAGCTAACATCGTTTCAGTGATTGCTCCATTAAAACAGGTGTGGGTGTTGATGAGGACAGGGCTGGAGATCAATCTGTCATGATTAAGTAAGAATGACACCACTGGACACTTTAAAAGGAGGCTGGTGCTTGGCATCATTGTTTCTCTTCTGTTAACCATGGTTATCTCTAAAGAAACACGTGCAGTCATCATTGCACTGCACAAAAATGGCCTAACAGGGAAGAGTATCGCAGCTAGAAAGATTGCACCTCAGTCAACAATCTATCGCATCATCAAGAACTTTAAGGAGAGAGGTTCCATTGTTGCCAAAAAGGCTCCAGGAAGCCCAAGAAAGACCAGCAAGCGCCAGGACCGTCTCTTAAAAGTGTTTCAGCTGCGGGATCGGGCTACCAGCAGTGCAGAGCTTGCTCAGGAATGGCAGCAGGCAGGTGTGAGTGCATCTGCACGCACTGTGAGGCGGAGCCTTTTGGAGCAAGGCCTGGTCTCAAGGAGGGCAGCAAAGAAGCCACTTCTCTCCAGAAAAAACATCAGGGACAGACTGATATTCTGCAAAAGGTACAGGGAGTGGACTGCTGAGGACTGGGGTAAAGTCATTTTCTCTGATGAATCCCCTTTTCGATTGTTTGGGACATCTGGAAAACAGCTTATTCGGAGAAGACGAGGTGAGCGCTACCACCAGTCTTGTCTCATGCCAACTGTAAAGCATCCTGAAACCATTCATGTGTGGGGTTGCTTCTCAGCCAAGGGAATCGGCTCTCTCACAGTCTTGCCTAAAAGCACAGCCATGAATAAAGAAGGGTACCAGAATGTCCTCCGAGAGCAACTTCTCCCAACCGTCCAAGAGCGGTTTGGCGATCAACAATGCCTTTTCCAGCATGATGGAGCACCTTGCCGTAAAGCAAAGGTGATAACTAAATGGCTCAGGGAACAAAACATAGAGATTTTGGGTCCATGGCCTGGAAACTCCCCAGATCTTAATCCCATTGAGAACTTGTGGTCAATCATCAAGAGACGGGTGGACAAACAAAAACCTACAAATTCTGACAAAATGCAAGCATTGATTGTGCAAGAATGGACTGCTATCAGTCAGGATTTGGTCCAGAAGTTGATTGAGAGCATGCCAGGGAGAATTGCAGAGGTCCTGAAGAAGAAGGGTCAACACTGCAAATATTGACTTGCTGCATTAACTCATTCTAACTGTCAATATAAGCTTTTGTTACTCATAATATGATTGCAATTATATTTCTGTATGTGATAAAAACATCTGACAAACATACATAAAAACCAGAGGGCAGCAGATCATGTGAAAATATAATATTTGTGTCATTCTCAAAACTTTTGGCCATGACTGAGTGTATTTTTTTAAATTTGGTGTTCTATATATTTTAAAAAAATATCACTATAAAATAACAATGGCTTCAGAAGCTCTTAATTATGTTTTAGAAATCCATGACGTATTTCATCATAGGTTTATTACTTTTAAACAGTTATAGTCCATTCTTGAATTCTACCACAAGAGTGCAGGATTTGAAGATTGAACTTTATTTCATGGCATGTTGTATTTTTTTTTTTCTCATCATTTTATGATCAGTGGGGGTTTGACCTCTGGAATGTTCACAATCCTGAGGATGAAGGTGCTGCATTACTGATTCAGCACTTTTGCCCCTTCATAGTCTTTCAGGTTGTGCCAGCGATTGGCTACAGTGGTGACATGGGGACAATGCAGTGGTACAGTAAACAAAGATAGGTGGGGACCACCAGAGCAATGACATTGGAATAACAGGGTGTTATTTGACACCCCCCCCCCAACGAACACAAACACACCTTGATTTGCTGATCTCAGGAAACTCCTTTAATGTATTTTTTGACTGTAAAATAGTGATCTAAGGTGAACGACACGGCATGAACTACAATGGAAAGCCACTGAGATATTCAATGTGGCCAAGCAATGCCAATATTTCTCAGCTTATAAAAAAAAAATTGCAGTTGTAATGTAATCCTTGCCTTGCCATGCAGCTCAGCTGGCATATGTAGTTTTACTGGAGCCCTTTTCCTACTATCTAGTTCATCTGAGGGTAGTAGGTTGTTTTGCTATCCTAATGCCCTGAGGAGAATGCAGCAAAACATATCATGGGACTATGTGATAGAACTATTTGTGGATTATTTAGTGCTAGGGTCAAGTTCCTGATGGGGTTGCCCTTCTCGGAGAGGCTCTCTTTGGTTAGGCTTATCACCGCTAGCACAGCACCCATCCGTAGGGCGATTGTAGGGTTAAGTATTTATCTAATTCATGCACTTTTTTGAACCCCTACAGTTCTGGTTCATGCCTAATGAACACCTCACCAACACACTGGTTGCTCTTTGACAGTGCTTCTACTTATCCACTTGGCACGCACCACACACCAGGATATCTTGACCCTCCTTGGTCTGCAGAATCTGATTGGAGACTACACCTAGAGGTAGTAGTTTGGTGGTCCATGCATTGAAGTCCAGATCCCTGTATGGTGGTGAAAGAGTGAATACCAGGGGATCACCTTGCCAATAATCTCAGCAGTAACCCCAAGTAAATTCCATTCATGGCACAGTGGGTCCACACATTCTGCATTACAGAAATGAAGTGACAATGGATTGCTAGCACTGGATTTATTTTGTAATAATTAGAGATGAGCGAGTAGTGTTCGATCGAGCCGGTATTCGATCGAATACTACGCTATTCGGCATACTCGATTTCGATCGAGTATAACGGCGATGGCGCACTTAGAATTAGTTTCCCCTCCCACCTTCCCTGGCGCTCTTTTTCCACCAATCACCATGCAGGGGGGGTATGACAGGCCCGCGGAGCACGCTGGCAGCGCGAAAACGGCATCTACATGGATTGGCTGGAAAAACCACGTGACCTCGAATATTAATAACTCAGGTCTTCCTGCTCGTTCGCATATGCTGCGTGAACTTAGTCAGGGACAGAGGCTGGAGAAGGGAGAGATAGGTTTTAGCTGTTGGACAGGCAGGAGCGTGATTAAAAGCCCTTATCAGGGCTACTATAGTGCAGTACAGTGATAGCTTTACTACTATATACACTCTGCAGAGAACGGCTGCTGTATTCAGGGATAGCTGCTGGAGTAGGGACAGAGAGAGGCATTAGTGGTGTATTAGGTGCTCTGCTACATACCAAACTATATTTGGCACTACTGTTCTGCGTTCTTTTTGGCTGCAAAACCCTGTTATATACCTAGTGTGTATATGCACCATCTGATCTTCTGGCAGTATACGGCTGTGTACATTTTTTTTTTTAAATACAGTTTCTTTGGCTCTAGTGTTCTGGGTTCTGTGTGCCTGCAATACCCTTTTTGTATACCAGGTGTAAATACCCACCGTCTGACCTGTTAGTACACGGCTGTGTACTCAGACATATTTAAAAAAAAAGTCCTGTTATTTGGCACCTGTATTGTGCGTTCTGCGTGCCTGCAAAACTCTTTTATATACGTGCTGTTAATACCCACCGTCTGACCTGTTAGTACACGGCTGTGTAATCAGACATATTTAAAAAAAATTCCTTTTATTTGGCACCTGTACTGTGCGTTCTGCGTGCCTGCAAAACTCTTTTATATACGTGCTGTTAATACCCACCGTCTGACCTGTTAGTACACGGCTGTGTAATCAGACATATTTTAAAAAAAGTCCTGTTATTTGGCATCTGTACTGTGCGTTCTGCGTGCCTGCAAAACTCTTTTATATACGTGCTGTTAATACCCACCGTCTGACCTGTTAGTACACGGCTGTGTAATCAGACATATTTAAAAAAAAGTACTTTTATTTGGCACCTGTACTGTGCGTTCTGCGTGCCTGCAAAACTCTTTTATATACGTGGTGTTAATACACACCGTCTGACCTGGTAGTACACGGCTGTGTACCTAGAAATATTTTTTTAAAAAGTCCTTTTATTTGGCACCTGTATTGTGCGTTCTGCGTGCCTGCAAAACTCTTTTATATACGTGGTGTTAATACACACCGTCTGACCTGGTAGTACACGGCTGTGTACCTAGAAATATTTTTTAAAAAAGTCCTTTTATTTGGCACCTGTATTGTGCGTTCTGCGTGCCTGCAAAACTCTTTTATATACGTGGTGTTAATACACACCGTCTGACCTGGTAGTACACGGCTGTGTACCTAGAAATATTTTTTAAAAAAGTCCTTTTATTTGGCATCTGTACTGTGTGTTCTGCGTGCCTGCAAAACTCTTTTATATACGTGCTGTTAATACCCACCGTCTGACCTGTTAATACACGGCTGTGTAATCAGACATATTTAAAAAAAAGTCCTTTTATTTGGCACCTGTACTGTGCGTTCTGCGTGCCTGCAAAACTCTTTTATATACGTGGTGTTAATACACACCGTCTGACCTTGTAGTACACGGCTGTGTAATCAGACATATTTAAAAAAAAGTCCTTTTATTTGGCACCTGTACTGTGCGTTCTGCGTGCCTGCAAAACTCTTTTATATACGTGGTGTTAATACACACCGTCTGACCTTGTAGTACACGGCTGTGTACCTAGAAATATTTAAAAAAAAGTCCTTTTATTTGGCACCTGTACTGTGCGTTCTGCGTGCCTGCAAAACTCTTTTATATACGTGCTGTTAATACCCACCGTCTGACCTGTTAGTACACGGCTGTGTAATCAGACATATTTAAAAAAAAGTCCTTTTATTTGGCACCTGTACTGTGCGTTCTGCGTGCCTGCAAAACTTTTATATACGTGGTGTTAATACACACCGTCTGACCTGGTAGTATACGGCTGTGTACGCCAAATATGGTAACCAAAAAAAAAAAAAAAATGCGGAGGGCTAGCGGAATCGGACGTGGACGAGGACGGGGGCGCGGAAATGCTGTTGGGGGCCTTGTTGAAGCCAGTGGGGATACAATGCGTGCTGGTGAGGGGCAGCCAGGATTCCGCTCATCCAGAATCCCTGCCTTTATGGGACAGTTAAGCAGGGGGCGGGTTACACCGCTGTTGAGGCCTGAGCAGTGTGAACAGGTGGTGCAATGGATAGCCGATAGCGCTTCCACACAGTTGTCCACCAGCCAGTCATCCACACAGTCTCACTCTGACCCTCCTTCCTCCACACCTGGCCAACAGAGTCATCCCACCCTTGACCCCTCCCAGGAGCTCTTTTCGGGTCCTTTTTCAGATGTGCCGGAAGAATCCCTGGAGCTACCAGAGGAATTTGTTTGTAGTGATGCCCAACCACTTGAGTATTCGCCATCTCCTGCTGATGTGGACCCTGAACCAGCATCTGTTATCATGAGCGATGATGATGATGAGACGCAGTTGCCATCAAGGGAGGCTGTTGGAATGTCCAGTGGGCAGGAGGAGGAGCAGAGTGAGGAAGTGGAAGAGGAGGTGGTGGATGACGAAATGACCGACCCCACTTGGCCAGGGGTGATGTCCAGCGGGGGAAAGCAGTGGAGAGGTGGTGGTCTGCGCAGCACCGAAAAAGGCAGCAAGAGGCAGAGGGATGTCCAGAGGCAGAGGGATGTCCAGATGCAGAGGACAGTCCAGACAGAGAAGTGAGGCCACAGCCAGCAGGGCCGAAGCTGTTCCCGGCAGCAGGCAGTCGCGCGAAGCTCCCCCATCGAGGCCTCGTACTTCTGTGGTGTGGAGATTTTTTAATGTTTGTGCGGATGACAAACTGAGCGCGGTTTGCACACTCTGCCACTCAAAACTGAGTAGGGGCTCTGAGAAGAGCAATATGACCACCTCAGGCATGCGGCGTCACTTGGAAGTCAAGCACTGGGCTGAGTGGGAGAGAGCAAACGCAATACAACCTGCGCCAGGTCTTCCTGCCACTGCCTCTTCCCCTTTGTTGTGTGCTGCCACTGCGGTCCAGACCTCCAGCCAGGACACCTCCACATCTGCCTCTGCCTCGACTACTTTGGGGCCTTCTCCTGCTGCCTCCCCTTCCCCCGCATCTTCGCCTGCACCTTCACACTCCTCGTCCCATCAACTGTCCATCTCGCAGGCGTTCGACCGCAGGCGGAAGTACGCCTCGAGTCACCCCCAAGCCCAAGCCTTAAACTGCCACATCTCCAAACTGCTGGCCCTGGAGATGTTGCCGTTTAGGCTTGTGGAGACGCAGGCCTTCCGCGACCTGATGGCGGCTGCCGCACCTCGCTATTCCGTCCCCAGCCGCCACTACTTTTCCCGGAGTGCCGTCCCCGCCCTGCACCAGCACGTGTCGCGTAACATCAGGCGGGCCCTGAGGTACGCAGTCAGCGCAAAGGTCCACTTGACCACCGACTCGTGGACAAGCGCTTGCGGCCAGGGACGATACATCTCTTTGACGGCACACTGGGTGAATGTTGTGGAAGCGGGGACGGGGTCGCAAAGAGAGACGGCCTACCTACCACCCCCGCCCAAGATTGCCAGCAGGGGTTCTGATAAACCCCCCTCCTCTTCCTCCTCCTCCTCCTCTGCCTTAACATCGCCCTCAGCCGCTAGCTGGAAGCGTTGCAGCACTGGCGCGGGGAGACGTCAGCAGGCGGTGCTTAAGCTCATCAGCTTGGGCGACAGGAAGCACAGCGCCCCAGAGGTGAGGGACGCCATATTGCAGCAGACGGAGATGTGGCTGTCGCCGCTGCAGCTAGGACCAGGCATGGTCGTGTGCGATAACGGCCGTAACCTGGTGGCGGCTCTGGAGCTTGCCGAACTCAATCACGTACCATGCCTGGCCCACGTTTTTAATCTGGTAGTCCAAAAATTTCTAAAGACTTACCCCAACTTGGCAGAGCTACTGGTGAAAGTGCGGCGCTTGTGCGCTCACTTTCGGAAGTCAACTGTAGCTGCTGCTAGCTTAAAAAAACTCCAGCAACGCCTCCATTTGCCTGAACATCGGCTGTTGTGCGACCTGCCGACTCGCTGGAATTCCACCTATTCCATGTTGGCCAGGGTGTGTGAGCAGCAGAGAGCATTGATGGAAGTACCAGATTATGAATCCACGCGTGCCTCCAACTCAGCTCCCTCAGTTTGCCAACCACGAGTGGCCATGGATGGCAGACATATGCGATGTACTGCGTATCTTTGAGGAGTCCACCAAGAAGGTCAGCAGCGAGGACGCTATAGTGAGCGTAACCATCCCGCTCCTATGCGTCCTTAAAGAATCGCTCATCGCAATAAGGGAGAACGCATTGCACGCAGAGGAGACGGGGGTAGGAGGAGACGCAACGGAGCTACACAGTCAGACCACACTTTTGTCTGCTTCTCGGTGGCAGTTGCAGGAGGAGGAGGAGGAGGAGGAGGACGACGTGGAGGTGGCTGTGGAAGAGGAGGAGGATGCTGGCGGCGAGGGTAGCAGTCAGGCTGTGTGCGTCCCATTGGTTCAGCGCGGATGGGGCGGAGAGGAGGCGGAAGAGGAAGAGGAGGAAATGGCAAGTGATCCTTCTGGTGGGGGCAGTGACGTCATGCCTATTCAGAGTCTGGCACACATGGCTGACTTCATGCTGGGCTGCTTTTCCCGGGACACACGTGTTGTCCGGATAGTGGAGAACAAACTGTACTGGGTCTTCGCACTCCTGGACCCCCGGTATAAAGATAACGTCTCCTCTTTTATTCCGGTAGAGGAGAGGACGAATCGATTGCTGGAATACCAGAGGGAACTCGTGCAGAACATGATGGAGATTTTCCCACCCACCATCGCTGGCGGCAGAGAGGAGAGGGTCTCCCAGAGTCCCACAACATCGATCAGGCCCACAGCCACCAGGGGAACACTCTCCAAGGTGTGGGACACGTTCATGGCACCCCCTCGTGCAACTTCCATCACTGCGGGGCCCGCTATCAGCAGGAGGGACAAGTATCGGCGGATGTTGCGGGAGTACCTGGCAGACCGTACCCCTGTCCTCCCCGATCCCTCGGCGTCCTACACTTACTGGGTCTCCAAGTTGGACACGTGGCTGGAACTGTCCCTGTACGCCTTGGAGGTGCTTGCCTGCCCTGCCGCCAGCGTGCTATCAGAAAGGGTGTTCAGCGCAGCCGGGGGCATTATAACCGATAAGCGCAGCCGCCTGTCAACCGACAGTGCCGACAGGCTGACGCTAATCAAAATGAACAGCAAGTGGATTGACCCGGACTTTGCTTCTCCAACAGTGGAAAGCAGCCAAAAGTGAAGTGCCATCTGTATGAAGTGCCATTTCCTCCTCCACCTCCTCCTCCTTAACCGCCGTAGAATTGCTCCGTAAAAAAAAAAAATAAAATATTTATGGCTCACCTCTTGGGCCTACAAGCAATTTTTATCATGGCTCACCTCTTGGGCCTACAAGCAATTTTTATCATGGCTCACCTCTTGGGCCTACAAGCAATTTTTATCATGGCTCACCTCTTGGGCCTACAAGCAATTTTTATCATGGCTCACCTCTTGGGCCTACAAGCAATTTTTATCATGGCTCACCTCTTGGGCCTACAAGCAATTTTTATCATGGCTCACCTTTTGGGCCTACAAGCAATTTTTATCATGGCTCACCTCTTGGGCCTACAAGCAATTTTTATCATGGCTCACCTCTTGGGCCTACAAACAATTTTTAAGAGGTCTCACCTCTTGGGCCTACAAACAATTTTTATTATGGCTCACCTCTTGGGCCTTAATACAATTTTTAAGAGGTCTCACCTCTTTGGCCTCCACTTAATTTTTTCGAGGGCCACCTCTTGGGCCTCCATATAATTTTTTCGAGGGCTCACCTCAAGCTAACTTTGCGCACTCATTAAAATATTTTCACAACAAGGACCTAAGAGCCCTCGATGGGAGAGCTTTGTGTGGGGGCCTGTTATAGGGAAGAGATGCGGCCCTGCGGGCTCTAGCCTGCCTTCTCCATGAGCCTCTGGCCAGCCCACGGCCTCTTCCTGCCTTTTGCGGTCCTACGCATCCCTCAACATCCCCACTGCTTTACCTGCTAGACATGACACTGGGCCAGGTCGGGTCACTGACTTCGTCATACTCAACCACCTCCTCTTACACTGCCTCACTTTGCTCCAACAGCCTCCCTTGCTGGCAACTGTGTCTCATCATCGTCCCTAATCATTTTACACTTTAGTGCCCGTTCCACACCACCATCAGCTAGAGATGGAGCTTGCTCCAGTGTTGGGGCATCAGAACAAACAAAATCCTCAGATAGCTCCTGCGATTCTTGCATGGGTGGGAACACTGGGTTGATAACATTGGGCAGGGTGGGAGGAAGGAGGGTCAGAGTGAGGTCCCTGCAGTTTCTGCAGGCTATCGACGAGACTGGACTTTGTGGACTTGACTGGGTGGTGGACAGATTTAACAAATCTAGAAGGAGAAGGAGGGGTTTGCCGAGCTGTCTGTAAGGGTTGCGGAAATCCAGACAGAACCAAGGCCCAAAACTTGGGTGGGGGTAGCAGGTTTGCCCGTCCCCGCCTCCACAACATTCACCCAGTGTGCTGTCAGGGAGATGTAGCATCCCCTGGCCTCAAACCAAAGTGTTGGTGGTCAAATGGCCTTTTGCAGTAACCGTGTTACTCGGGCGTGGATGATGTTTTGGGACATGTGCCTGGGCAAGGCAGGGATGGCACAGAGGGAAAAATAGTGATGGCTTGATTGCTTTCCCCCTTGCCTATGCCATCTGTGGTTGTCATAGGCAACGTGATTTTAAGGGGTGCAGAATTTTATCTTCTTTTTTGTCTAGTTTGGCTTGGGGTCCATGGCAATGTAGAGGAAAGAAGGTTTCCTTGTATGGTCTCACTTTACAGAGAGGTTATATTGTCTTTGGAGTGTATTGTTGAGAGGCTGTGATAGTGGCGTAATAGTGCGACTTGGGCGCGTTATATGCACCCAGACATGCTTCCCCTGCTGTCCCAGTTGCATTCCAGCAGTGTTGGCATCCTTTTCTGAGGTTTCAGGGTGGACTTGGTGACCTCCAAGTGGTCGAATTGAGATTTCCAAGTGGCGAGCATTTTTTTCCATAGACTTTAATGGGATTCGATATTCGGTCGAATAGTCGAATATCGCGGTCTATTCGAATCGAATTTCGAACTTTTGAATATTTCACTATCTCTAGTAATACTATTTCGCTCATCTCTAGTAATAATATATTACTAGAATTTTTCTACAGTTAAGAAATGACAATTTTGTTTTGCTGTGACTCAATTATTTCTAACACTGCACTTAATTTCTCCCAGTGGAATATAGACCTGTGTTCTAAGCCAATAATGTGTTTGCTGATATTTTTATTTCGTGTATATCAAAACAATGATGATAAAAATTGCAGGATTGTTTCACATGGAGAATGAAAATATTAAGAAACAGCCATATTGATTATATTTTTTTGAGATTCTGAGGTAGGATGACTACTTTTCTGTCTCCTTGAAACATGAACTAGAATTCATCAGCAATTAAGGAGCCTCCAATTTCCCATTTCTGATGTTCAATTGGTTGGCTTAAAAATGAAGTTTGATGTTTAAAAATTTTATTTTTTTTGCTCCTTTGACACATGCTTTGAATTGTATCTGCTTTACGAAAGTATGTATACATGGCAAGAAATCTGGTGTCTCTGGTCCCTATTCTGAGCCATAGCTTTACAGACTCTATAATTTATAATCCAAAAATATTTGCTGGGATATATACGGCACCTTCCTCAATGGGAATGTGTCTCAGCAAAAACCTCCTAGCTTGTCTTGTTTATGATGCTATCATGCGTTCTTACATCCTATGTCTGACCTCTTGACCCTGGGCTACCTGTCCAGTCCTCTGTCTGATTACTGTATTGACTCTGTGCCTCCTGTCCTGACCAATAGACATTTTTACCATATTGCATGACCTCTACCAGTCCTGACCTCAGCTTGCCCTGAAACCACACTTCTGCCACTTCTAGAGTTAGTGGTTCGGTGGTCTCTGCATTGAAGTGTATAGGGGTGAAAGAATGAATACCAGGGGACCACCTTGACAATACTCTTAGCAGTAACCCAAGTCAAATCCATTCAGTGGCACAATGGGTTGACACTAGAGATGAGCGAGCATACTCGTCCGAGCTTGGTGCTCGTTCGAGTATTACGGTACTTGTAAGTGCTCGCTGCTCGGACGAGTATCTCGCCATACTCGAGGAAATGGCAACTTCCGCATCGTGCTTTTTTGGCGCCTATAAACACAGCCAATCACAAGCCAGGAGACTCTACGGTACACCCAGCATCACGTGGGGCCCTTACATGTCGATAGCAGGGGTTGGCTGGCCTGATCAGGTGACCCTGGAATATACTAGTGACTGGCCGCGGTGCTCGGCTCAGATGCCGTCTGGATGTCGTTAGGGATAGAGCTGCTGCCTTTCAGGGACAGTGTTAGGGCCTGCATTTAGTTCTCTGTTAGGCAGGAATCACCCACAAAGAACCCAACAGCCCTTCTAAGGGCTAGAAGAAATTTTTTTTTGTCTCCTGGCTTGGCAGGCTGGCTGGCACTAGTAGCGCAGCTATCGCCATATCTAACCCTATTTTTTTTTTTTATTGTTCTATCTCAGTGATACAAATCCATTGCACACAGCAGTGTGGAACCATTCTGTGTGTCACAGTTCAGCACACTCACTCCAATCCATATATACTGTCCAGGTGACACTTTCTGTACGTCACAGAATACAACCAAGTCATTTGCTACCAATAACGTATACAGCTTGATCCAAAAAACTCTGTGAGACATTTGTCTGGGTCGCAGTCTAAATAGCCACTGTTAACAGGGTGTCAGTCAGTTCTACGATAGTTTCTGCACGTCACGTTCCCAAAAAAACAAAATTTTTTAAAAAATTAGTTTTTCCGTTGTTTTAACTCAGTGATACATTTTACTCAGCTGCGTGTAACCTTTCTGTGTGTCACAGTTCAGCACACTCGCTCCAATCCGTATATACTGTCCAGGTGACGCTTTCTGTACGTCACAGAATACAATCAAGTCATTTGCTACCAATAACATCTACAGCTTGATCCAAAAAACTCTCTGTGCGACATTTGTCTGGGTCGCAGTCTAAATAAGCACCGTTAACAGGGTGTGAGTTAGGTCTCCGATAGTTCCTGCACGTCACGTTCCAAAAAAAAACAAATTAAAAAAAAAAAAATATAAAAAACAAAATATAAATAAAAAAATAAGTTTTTTTGTTGTTTTAGCTCAGTGATACAAATCCATTTTACTCGTGTAACCTTTCCGTATATACTGTCCAGGTGACGCTTTCTGTATGTCACTTAATTCAACCAGACTGAACAAGTTTGTGGGTTTCAGTACACCAGGCCCGTTTATTTATTTATTTATTTATTTTTATATCATACACTTATATACAAAAAATGTTGAACCCCAGGGCTAAGGGTCGAGGGCGTGGGCATTCAATTACTGCAGGGGGCAGAGGCCGTGGTCCTGGGCAGGGTGAGACAGTACCTGCTGATGAGGGAGCTGTGGAACGCCGCAGAGCTACACTCCCTAGCTTCATGTCTCAACTTACAGGGACACGTGGTAGAGGACTGTTGAAACCACAACAGTGCGAACAGCTGATCTCGTGGATTGTGGACAATGCTTCAAGTAATTTGTCCACCAGTCAGTCTTCCACGCAGTCCACCCACGTTACCCAAGGGAGCACTCCTATGGCTCCTCCACCTCAACCTCCTATCCCCCAGTCTGCCCCCTCCCAGGAAAATTTGGAATGCGATCCGGCATACTCTCAGGAACTGTTTTCTGGACCCTTCCCAGAGTCACAAACCACTTCTCAGGTTGCTGCTGACCTTGTTCCCGATGCCCAAGTTTTCCAACTGTCGCAGTCTGTGGGTGATGATGATGATGATGACAATGTTGAGTTAGTGGAAGAAGTTTGTAAAGAGGTGTCGGACGATGAGGAGACACGTTTGTCAGACAGTGGTGAAGTTGTTGTTAGGGGAGGAATTCCGAAGGGGGAGCAGACTGAGGAATCGGAGGATGACGAGGTGACTGACCCAAGCTGGGTTGATATGCCGAGTGAAGACAGTGCTTCTGAGGCGGAGGCGAGTGCTGCACCAGAACAGGTTGTAAGAGGCAGTGGTGTGGCCAGAGGGAGAAGCAGGGCCAGAGCTGGTGCATCAGCAGCAACTGTTTCACGTAGTACCTCAATGAAAATAAGCAAATTACTCCATATCAGCATGGCTTCATGAGGGATCGGTCATGTCAAACCAATTTAATCAGTTTCTATGAGGAGGTAAGTTCTAGACTGGACCGCAGCGAATCAATGGATGTCGTATATCTGGACTTCTCCAAAGCATTTGACACTGTACCACATAAAAGGTTAGTATATAAGATGAGAATGCTTGGCCTGGGAGAAAATGTCTGTATCTGGGTAAGTAACTGGCTCAGTGATAGAAAACAGAGGGTGCTTATTAATGGCACATACTCAGATTGGGTCACTGTAACTAGTGGGGTACCACAGGGGTCAGTATTGGGCCCTATTCTCTTCAATATATTTATTAATGATCTTGTAGAAGGCTTGCACAGTAAAATATCAATTTTTGCAGATGACACTAAACTGTGTAAAGTAATTAACACAGAAGAGGACAGTACACTGCTACAGATGGATCTGGATAGACTGGAGGCTTGGGCAGAGAAGTGGCAGATGAGGTTTAACACTGACAAATGTAAAGTTATGCATATGGGAAGGAATAATGCAAGTCACCAGTACATACTAAATGGTAAAATATTGGGTAACTCTGACATAGAAAAGGACCTAGGAATTTTAGTGAACAGAAATCTAAGCTGCAGAAACCAATGTCAGACAGCTGCTGCCAAGGCCA
>ONZH01001708.1:0-26077 GCA_900303285.1 Rhinella marina
AACGGTGTATAACAACAGCTACTCGCCTGAGCGCTAATGTAGAAAACAAAGGCGGAGGTAGACAAGAGTTTTTGTTTTTTAAAAGGGTTTTGGTTTGGAGACTTCGGGTTCGCACAGCCCATGACATGACACAAGACGTTTGGCATGTAACATTATGGGCCGGCTGGCTGACTGCAACAGTTGGAAGACACTTGGACTATTTTGGCCTGCAAGGCCTGATCTAATCACCTGCCTCAACAATAGGAGTATGAAATTCGGAGGTAATCCAGCCTTTATTCATTTTTATAAAGGTGTTTTTTTGCACACTGCCAGGTGACAGTTTGGTCCTTTTGGGTGTCACCAACCGCCCAGCAGGGCTAAAAACCCTCTCTGACATGGCACTGAGGCCTGGGCAGGAAAGAAGCCCTAGTGCATAGTGGGAAAGCTCCGGCCATTGTTGTATTCTGCCTGCCCAGAAGTCCAGAGGGTCTGAGAAGAGGCTTTGCTAGCCAGACTGCAGGTAAGCCTAAACCTGCTCGTTGAGGCGGGTGGCCTGGGCCTGCTCACTTGGCTGTGGCTGTTGGGAGGCAGAGAAAAATTGCTGCATCATACTCATTAGGCTTAACTGGCTGCTGGTTGTGGCAGGAGGTGGATGACACTGCTGGACCTCCTTCTCAGATACGCTGGGAGCAGGCTGGGGTTGGCTGAAAGCTGTGGCCAGGATACTACATAGCTTCTCCTGCAACAATGCTAATTTCTCCTCCCTTTTCTGGGGAAGAAAAAAATCCCCCATGTTGGATTGATACTGCGGGTCTAGAAGCATCGCCAGCCAGTATTCGTTTGTCTGCCTTATTTTTAGGATACGCCTGTCACTCCGTAAGCATGTGAGCATATAGCTCACCATCCTGGCCAGGGTGCCCGAGGAGCCAGTTCTTTCCATCTCAGCCTCTCTCTGAGACACTTCAGTGTCCATGAAAGTCTCATCATCGTCATCCTCCAGATCCTCCAGCTGTGTCTCCTCCTCCTCCTCATCATCATCCTGATTAAAATTCTCCCCTCCCCCTCCTCTACCTGAAGCTCCTCATCCTCATCCTCCTCCTGCACCGCAAGGGAACTTTGGCGTTGGGGCTCCCCTACAGTGACAGCATGGCATGCAGACAGATGGCCAGGATTTCCTTCCCCCATTGCTCCCTGCTGCATGAGCGTGAGTGTCTTTTCCAGCACAAATATTAGTGAAATTATGTCGTTCATACTGCAGCTGTCCCGGCTGACCAATTTAGTGGCTTCTTCAAAGGGCGTTAGAACAGTGCAGGCATCTCGGACCAGCCTCCAATGATGGAAATCAAAGCCGCACCTGCTCCCTATGGTCGAAGATTCTGGCTGCTGCTGGACAAAATCATCAGAGCAGTGGTCCCTACATTTGTGGCTTTCCCATGGCTCAATTTCTGTTTACAGAAATTACACGTGGCCGTTCTGCTGTCCCTCGGCAGAGTGGTAAAAAACTTCCACACACCCGACGTGCGCCCTCCACAGCTGGCCAAGCTTGTAGCCCTTGCACACTTACATCCTGGTTCCAGCCCCACTATACTTGGGGTCTTGCTAGTTCCCAAGGAAAGACTGGCCTTGGGCCTAACTCGCTTCTGCCCTCTGTTGCTGCCACTACCACCACCCTCCTCCTCGGAGATCAAACCCTCCTCACCAGCCCCATCCACCTCCCACGTCCTCCAGTCTAACACATCAGATTCATCATCATAATCCTCCCCACCACTTTTTTCGGACAGCAAATTAGGCTGTTTCCCACCAACCTCCGATTCCAGGCAGTCCAAACTCTGACTGCCCTCTAAGAATTCCTCAAGGAGGCTGTCCTCTATAACCGCCGGATTATAGGGTGGGGTTCGGTGGCCTTTTATTTTATAAATTGCAGAAGGGACACCACTAGGAGTAGGCACTGAAGCCCGAGAGGTGGAGCGGAATGGTGGAGCAGGAGGAATGCTCTGAGTCTGACCCCGGGTTACATATGGATACTGTATCAGCAGATGACAGCAGATCAGCAGGCTGTGACTGAGATGAGCGTGCCATTCACTTTCTCCTCCACTACAATTTTGCTTTGAGAATTACCAATAACAGAAGTAGAAGATCCGGCTACAGGTCCTTTGGCACTGCTGCGCTGTGCCACCTTCTCCTTTTTTTTTGAAACTCGAGGTCTGGCTGGAACTGGACCCCTTTTGCTTATCCATTCCAGACATTTTTCACTTGACTGTGGCCCTGCAGCTGGTCTTTGTCTTTGTCCCTGTCTCTCTCCCTGTCTCTCTCCCTACCTCTCTCCCTGTCTCTCTCCCTGACTGATTAAGTACTAGCCCTGCACTGGCCCTGCAGTATCCCTGATATGTGTAATATTGATTCCCAGAACAATTACACCCCAATTTTAACAAAACAGGTCTCAGTCTTTAGGAACTTCACACACAGTGCTTCTGCTCGTCTCAGCAGTCACAGCACAAGTGATGTGTCACTGGCTTACCGAGCCTGAGCTAATCAGAGCAAGCCCTGCACACTAGGTCATGTGACTGCTTTATTCCCGGGCTTTTGCCACACAAATAACAAACTAACAGTAAAAGTTCACTAATTAACTGAATTCGTACGCATCAGCGTATAAACTAACTTATACGTAGCATTAGTGTACAATTTATCGATCAAGTGCGTAGCAAATGCGTAGAAAGCCTTGAGAACATTTTCGAAACTAACAAAGCGAATCTCAAAAAATTCGGATTCGCTTCACAGCAGAAAATTTCCAAGATTTGTATCAAATCTACGAAGCGGCAAATAGATTTGCTCATCTCTAAATACACTCCGAAATGGTATCCATAAAAACTAAAGATTGTCCCACAAAAACTGAGCCCCCCATACAGCTCAGTAGATATAAATATAAAAACGTTACGGGGGTCAGAATATAGTGATGTAAAAAAATAATTTATTTTTCAAAGTTTACATTTATGTTTACACTATTTAGACATAAAAAACCTATACATATGTGATATCATTGTAATCATACTGACTCAGAGAATGAAGGGCACAGGTCAGTTTTGGTGCAAAGGGAACTCTGTGGGAACAAAACCCGTAAAACTGATCTTTTTCCCGCTTCTGACTACATTGTATGCCATATTAAATGGTGGCATATAAAAGTACAACTCGTCCCACAAAAAAAAAGCCCTCATACAGCTATGTAAACAAAAGTTATGGTTCACGGAAGATAGGGAAGAAAAATGAAAATGAAAAAATGAAAAAAAAATCTCCGGTATCCTAAGGGTTAAACTATATAAAATCTCTTGCATTGTACCCCTTCATCTAGTTCTTGCATTCCCTTAACCTTTTAACAGTTTTCCCCAAGCTCTGCTCAGGCTTTAAGAAGCAGTGCTAACAGATCACAACCAAGCAGAGCTGAGCAAGGGGAGCGAGAGGCCCTCTTTATCCCCTTGGGCTTGGTAACACCTAGATATATGAGACTTGTTTGAAAGCTGACAGCCTAGGCTTTAAAATAAGAACATAATCCTAGCATGATCATAGATTCTTTACATTGGGAAATATGGCTGTTAGAAATCTGTATGGAGTGATAGCAGCTGAAAATGAAAGCAGGTTTCAGTTGCTTACGATTTCTAACAACTGTGTCACTGGATGAGGAGATAATGCTGGCATAATGGTCTTGTTTGTGTTGTCTGTGATCTCTGCCAGCCTGGAGAAGCAGAGAGGACATTGGAGGAGCTGACAGATTGCAGGCAGAAGAGAAAAAAATATACACTATAAAAAATATGTAAATATGGCAACATCATAATTAGTTATCATGTTGTTTATACCACATAGTGAATGCTGTAAAAATAAATTTCACAAACTAATGTTAAAATTGCAGTTTATTTTATTTTCTCCCTAAAAATAAAATAATAAAAGTTATTTAATAAACTATATGAACCTCTATATAGTACCTACAAAAAATTCTACTTGTCCAGCAAAATTCAAAGGCTCATACAGCTAAATTGAAGGAAAAATATAAAAGTTATGATTGCTGGAATACAGAGAGAGAAAAGGTTTACTGGTCCTTAAGGCTAAAATTAGTTATGTCACTAAAATTTCTTTTACATGAACGTTGTGTTTTGCGGTCCACAAATTGTGGATCTGCAAAAAAAAGGATGATGTCCGTATGGCGTCTGTTTTTTTTGCGGATCCATGGTAACAATGCCTATCCTTGTCTGCAAAACGGACAAGAATAGGGCATGTTCTATTTTTTTTTTTGCGGGCTACGGAACGGACATACGGATGCGGACAGCACACAGTGTGCTTTCAGTATTTTTTGTGGACCCATAGAAATGAATGGGTCCGCATTTTTTCTTCAAAAAATGCAGATCAGAGCCCCCAAAAAATACTGTCGTGTGAAAGAGGCTTAAAGAGGCTCTGTCACTAGGTTTTAACCTATGTATTTAAATACATAGGTTAAAACCCCTTAACTAGTACAGTTATATCATACCTTTATTGCAGAGTACAGCGCAGCGGTTGTGCTGAAAAACCAACTTAAAACTCTATGCTAATGAGCCTTCGGAGCACCGGGGGGCGGGCTCTTTCTTCCTGAGCACCGCTTCTTCACTTTCGCTGCGGCGCGTGCGCACAAGGATGGAAGCGCTTGCAGTGTTCGGCACTGCAAGCGCTTTCTGCGCATGCGCCGGCGCGATCGGACTGCGCAGGCGCCGGATTTCAGCGCTAGACCAAAAGGTCTAGCGCTGTCAATCAAATTCCAGGGGACGGCATCGGGGAGAGCCTCGGGCCCTAATGAGCCTTCGGAGCACCGGGGGGCGGGCTCTTTCTTCCTGAGCACCGCTTCTTCACCGCCCCCGGGGCCCGAGGCTCTCCCCGATGCCGACGTCCACGCCCCTCTGGAATTTGATTGACAGCGCTAGACTGTTTGGTCTAGCGCTGAAATCCGGCGCCTGCGCAGTCCGATCGCGCCGGCGCATGCGCAGAAGCGCTTGCAGGCCGAACACTGCAAGCGCTTCCATCCTTGTGCGCACGCGCCACAGCGAAGTGAAGAAGCGGTGCTCAGGAAGAAAGAGCCCGCCCCCCGGTGCTCCGAAGGCTCATTAGCATAGAGTTTTAAGTTGGTTTTTCAGCACAACTGCTGCGCTGTACTCTGCAATAAAGGTATGATATAACTGTACTAGTTAAGGGGTTTTAACCTATGTATTTAAATACATAGGTTAAAACCTAGTGACAGAGCCTCTTTAAGGGGTTAGAATGCACTTTTGCTCCAATGTGCCAGCCATTCAGGCATAAATTCAAAATCTACAATGAAAAGGTGACATTTTCAGGAGGGTTTTTCCAATTTTAATGTGACTGTTGAGTTAAACTGTATATTCTTTTCAGTGTCTCCTTTATCAAGTTACTATGTCACTCGGCAATTTTTTGTCAATTTCATCTAATTCTTATAGAAGGATTATTGCTTCTTGATTGATAACTCATTTAGATCTTGTTTTCTTTGATGTTGTTCACCAATTTCCAAGGATAGGGACTCTGCTCATGTAAATACATCAATGTTTGAGAAAATGTCTGTAGACTTGATTGATTTAAAGCACTCTTTTTAATGCTGTGCTGCTATATTGAGTTCGAGGTGTAAACACAGATGACAGGGTCAGGTAATTTCTCTTTGTATCTGTAGAATACAGGCAGAATTACAAGGTAGTGGTGATTCTGAGAATAACATACATTTTCTTTATTTAGCCAAAATCAGGAACTGGGAGAATATTATACTCAATGAGTCTTTATTAGTATCTCAATAAATTACACATATTTAGTAAGGTTAAAAGTTAATAAATAATGATGGAGGACAATCCTAGGTACATGATTATACAGGGACAAAGAAGGGCGACATGAGCCAATGGGTATTTGTAGTATTATATGCAAGATCAGAAAAACTTCATAGTGTCCAATATCATGAACCCATATTACCGCGCGGGACTTAGCGGTCGGTAATATAGGTTCATGATATTGGACACTATGAAGTTTTTCATTTTCTGCAATATGCTGAATGTGGCACTAGCACTTTATTGGCAAATACTTACCTTATGATTTCATACTGCTAATCATGTGGACTTCTCTGTCTGAGATTATCTGTTATCGTTTTGTAGTACATGTTAACATAAGAATATACAGTATACATTCCCAGTAGTTTAGGTGGGACTGTCAATTGATACTTTATCGTGTTTGTCTGTTTTTATTATCAACTCTGTGGAACTTTTTTGTCTGATCTTGCATATAATACTACAAATACCAATTGGCTCATGTCGCCCTTCTTTGTCCCTGTATAATCATGTACCTAGGATTGTCCTCCATCATTATTTATTAACTTTTAACCTTACTAAATATGTGTAATTTATTGAGATACTAATAAAGACTCATTGAGTATAATATTCTCCCAGTTTCTGATTTTGGGTTTATAATTGATTGTGGGTCAGTGGGAGTTGTTGTGTATGTATATGGACCCGTTCTGTTTATATGTTAGTAATTATTTTCTTTATTTAGGTATACAGTTAAAAGGATGAGCAACATATATGAATCAGCAGCCAATACCCTTGGGATCTTCAACAGTCCATGTCTCACTAAGGTGGAATTGAGAGTTTCATGTAAGGGGATATTGGACAGAGATGCGCTCTCCAAACCAGATCCCTGTGTAATCCTGAAAATGCAGTCGCACGGGCAGTGGTTTGAGGTAAGAGTACAGAATGCATCCTCATTTGCTTTCCATGTATGTATGTACGGTATCAGTGAAATACGCAACCTGACATTGTAATACATTAAATACTGATACATCAAAGTTATTATTACAGATGAGAATACATTTTTACTGGTTTGATATTTACAACAAAATCAGGCAGGTTATAATGTTTAGTGTAAGTAATTTAAAAAAAATACAAACACATCTAGACTGAAAAGCATTGTGCTTCCTGCTAAATTTCAAGTGCTAGTTCCTGCACTAGAGGCTGCAGGAAACAGCTAATCAGTGGAGGTGCTGGGTGTTGGGTCCCCAAAGATCAGATATTGATGATCTATCCTGAGGACTGGGAAATCCAATTTAGCTGTATGACGGGTATTTTTGAACCTAGTTATAGAAAAAAATAGTGCTCAAGGGGAGGCATTCAGTTATTGAATGATAGAGCTCATAAACTGGACAACAAGTGCAACAAGAACATTTTCATTCATTAATAGTTCCTTCTCAAAAACAAAGGTTAAAGGAGTTATCTAAGACTAAACTTTTTTAACAGAGGTTTGTCCCTGTGGTGGGGTTTATACTTACCTGATCCCCTCTGCTGGATTCCAGCTGCATCACTCTATGGCTGCCTCTGCAAGTCCTGGGTCTCTGGGAATCAACATCCTGTAGAAGAGTGTCCCTTGACCTCTGTAGCCAGTCACTGGTCACAGTCGTGACCTGTCACTCATGTATGTCACTGGTTTACCTTATGCTTGTCAACAGAGTGTTGATTCCCAGAGACCTGGCCTCCATGAAGTAATGAAGCCAGAATCCAGCTGCAGGGAACAAGTAAGTATGAATCCCATCAAAGATCCATCCACTCTCAAGAGGTTTAGTCTTGGATAACCCATTTAGGAGCCCTATACTGTTCATACATGTTCTAAATTATTCAAATATAAACTGCCTATGGGCAAATCAATATGTTATAAAATAGGTAATCTGTGGCTTAGCAATGAAAGAAGCTTCCCTCTGAATCAATTTAGAAATTATTTCCTTTCTGCTGTTGAAATGATTTGTATCTTTCCCCATGCAGTGCTATTATCATTCATTTTTCGGTAAAGATACTTGTCACATTTAATCAGCCTACTTACCGAAAAAAATGTTCATGTTCCTTGTCTTGTGCTTTATTGTATCTTTCTCATTCTTCGAAACAAAAAATGGAACGCACTGGAAATAGAGATTGCTCATCATTTTGAGTGTCACCAGGAGCATTCACAATCTGTTTAACTGAAGGAATATTGTTAAAATACACATTTCCCCCATCCTGAAGCATTATTGTAACTTGTTAGAATTTATTGAGAATTCACAGCACTTGCTTCTCATCCCTGTCTTTTGTCAAGGATCAAAACCCAAGCTGTACAGGAGTGATGGGGTCTTTGAGGAAGCATTCTCTTATCTACCATGGTTTCTGCATACTCTGCAGGAATGAAAGGGAGCCTTATTATTGTGTGGAAAAAGTGGAATTCCTGGTACCTTGTAGAAGATTTCATCCAAAATGAAAAGCCAACACAGCTGGGAATCTCGAGTAAAGATTTTCTATGTGTGTTGGCTTCAATAGAACGGTAGCAGACCTGTGAAATGTAGGAATGTGCCTTTATTAAATAAAATTACCTATACCATATAGAATTGGGCAAAGGAAATTGGATAGAAATGAGGCAATTTCTTCTAGAATAGGGTGAGAACTGTAGAGTTTGTAAAGGGGTTATCTTCCCTTTCAAGCTGTTTTTAGCATCAATTACTGCAGTTAATTATATACATCATTCAATACCCACCAGCTTTCAGTCATCATTCAGTCTTAAAAGATAGAAGTGTCATATTGAAGAGACTGGAAGAAATTAGCCAATGTGAATTCTAACTGATTGATGTTACTGTCAATGCTGGGAAATGTATAATACGCATTGAATATCCTTAACTGATAATGTCTCCTTTCATACCTTATTCCCATATGTGTAAAGCAATTCGGCTTTTAAATAAACATATCAGATGAGTTGAAATCTGATGATCAGAATTAGGGATGAGCGAACCGAACTGTAACGAACCAGATTCGTTACGAACTTTCCCAAAAGTTCGGTTCGTCACCGAACCGAATTTTGACAAAGTTCGTAACGAATCTGGTTAAAATAACGGCGACGCAAAATATACGCATATTTATTGAGAATGTACGCTAATTCGTACATATTCAGTTAAGTAGCGTACAATTGACAACGCTACACTGTATGTTCGTTACTTGAGTAGGAATGTTTGCAGACGCAGTGTATGCGTACGCTAATGCGTACATATTCATTTAGTTAAGTAGCGTACCTTTGACAACGCTAGACTGTATGTTCGTTACTTGAGTAGGAATGTTCGCAGACGCAGTGTATGAGTACGCTAATGCGTACATATTCAGTTAAGTAGCGTACCTTTAACAACGCTAGACTGTATGTTCGTTATTTGTGCGGGAATGTTCGCATTACGTACGCATTAGTGTAGATTCTCAAATATGCGTATATTTTGCGTCGCCGTTGTTGAAGTCACTTGGATTTTTTCCACTTTTTTCATTGTAATAGAAACTGCAAGTAAACGAAACTGTACCCTATCTGACTCCCATTATTGTAGAAGCAATTATTCAGCCGTTATAGCAAGGTTCGTTTTAGGTTCGGTTCGTACGAATCCGAACTTCAAGAAAGTTCGCCGAAACGAACCGAACCGAACTTTTCAAAAGTTCGCTCATCCCTAATCAGAATGATAACTGCTATGCTGACATTTTAGGAATTGGCCTTTTCATTGAGCATTGTCCTAATTTTAGGAGAACATACTGTAGAGCAAGAGGTTATCCCAAAAAATAGCAGAGAAAAAATATATGATATATATGAAATATACTGAAGGGAAATTAAATTTTTAAGGGGAATCTGTCATTAGGAAATTCAGTGTTAACCCAGGCATGATGCTTTGTAGAGCTATCTCAGCTGAATGTACTGATATCTTTCACTTAACAACCTGTTGCTTCATTTTAGAGAAAAACAGAACAGTTAAGTGCCCCAAGGGTGTCCAAGTCATGGCCTCCCTTGTCCTCCTGCCTCCTCTACCAACCACTCTCTCTCCTTCTTGATTGACAGGGCCATGTATGATATGTTTTTCATAATAAAAACATAAACTTGACATAAAATGTCCAGAACATTGAAATTCTTTCATCCTAGAAATTTGGGAAAGTCCAAGCCTATTGAGCTTTGCTATGTGGCCCCCATCAAATTGAAGCACTCATTTGTATGTTTAAAGTA
Organism: Rhinella marina; assembly: GCA_900303285.1. Lineage (NCBI taxonomy): Eukaryota > Metazoa > Chordata > Amphibia > Anura > Bufonidae > Rhinella > Rhinella marina. The sequence goes on from ONZH01001708.1 coordinate 10,024, forward strand.
TTGCACTTTGTATACAAGTTTCAACATATACATTAAAGGGAACCTGTCATGTTCAAAATGCAGTCCAGTCTGCGGACAGTAGCAGGAGGAGCTGAGCAGAATGATATATAGTTTTATGTGAAAAGACTTGGTAGAACTAATAGTTTATTCATCGAAGTATCTGCTCGTTCTAGGCTTTTCTCACAAAAGTATATATCGATCTCAGCTCCTCCTACTCTATATAATGCTGACCTAAGATTGCACTGCATTTTCAATGTGAGTTGTTCTCTTTAAATTTGTCTCCAATGGTTTGTTTACCCAAATACATCTACTGGCCTTTACTGAACCACAACTGAAAACTGTATTGGTCATGAAACCAAGCCATAAAGTATTAGCTCTAAAAAAAATCAGTCTACTTAGGGTATGGTCACAAGTGCAGTTTTTTAATGCAGTTTTTGGAGGCAAAGTCAGGAGTGGATAAAAAAGAAGATACAGTATAAAGGACAGATAAGATTTCTCTTTTACTCCTGATTTTGGCCTCAAAAACTGTCTAAAAACCCACAGGTGTATCCATACCCTGTAAACGTTTAAATGAGCAATTCCTCACATTGTTCTGTTCTATTTACGGTGTTGTCATGTTATATGTAGATGTGCATTAGATGCATCTTTGCTCACTCTGCAGCTTAATTGCTAAACACGTCCTAGAGCAATCAGACCTCAATTTAAAGATCTGTTCCCTCGTGTCATTGTAGATGTGTGAATGTGAGGACAAGTCGCTGTAAGCTGTGACAGACTTGTAAATTCACACCTTTCACATTTTTGCAAATTCCTTAGATTTATATTTAGATGAAGAAATTTTAAGATCAATTAATATACAGTATAAGACATCTTAAATTAACAATTGCTGCTCTTGATTCAAATGAGGGAATATAATATAATGTGTAACAGTTTCCATGACTTAATATATCCTATTGTCATTTTCAAAGCCTTTTACACAGAGACACAGTCTCACATTGCTCACCTTCAAAGTTACATAAAGTCCCCCTCTCTGGTACTGGAAACCATCTTCCCTTTAAAAGGGGGATGCTGGCGGGATATCACCAATACATGGCACCAGTGCATAGCTAGGGGGGTTGAAGTAGTCGCAATGTCACAATTGCAACTGGGTGTCTAAGCCTGAGAACGCAAAGCCCACCTCACCACATTAATACTGATTGGGTAAAGCATTCCCAAAGCAGCTCTGCCCAAAAGAGATTTTATAGCCATACAGTTACAGTTGCTCCATCTTCTCTATTCCCTCTCTCATCTATGTGATCAGTGTAAGGAGAAAACAGCAAAGTGCAGATAGGACTATACTGGAGCCTGGAGATGTGAATAACAATAGGACCATAGGTACACAGCATTAACCCTTCCACTGCTCTCCAAGGGATCCTCACTTTAACCCCTTCAATAATCTAGACCACCAGAGATAATGGGATCAAACCTGCCGCCCAGGGAATCCTGCAGAATGAATACCTGTGAAGTCCTGATGCAATGACAATAATGATATCACCTGCTTTATGCTATGGAAATCCTGAAAAGATGACATGCTGGGGAGTCATGAAAACTGGAGTTTAGAAACACTATCCTAGACCACCAGTTATACTGACATCAACCCTTTCACTGCCCTAGACCATTAGGTACAGTTGTGTTTTTCTTACCTTACTCATAACTTGTGAAATTCTCAGATGAGTGGCACAAAATGACCACCTTTTTCAAACATGGTTGTCTTTTGCAACTCATCTCAGGATATCTCAAGAAAAGCGGGAAGGTAAGGAGGGACATATCTGTATACTAATGTTAGCTCCTTCACTGCCATAGACCACCACTGTACTGAGTCATTGCCAGCCAAACAGATAATTTCTGGAGCAACATGAACAACTAGAATTGGATTTGAAGCCTCAATCTGAAAATACATTAAATTGAAGAAATAGCTTATTATTGCCCCTTTAATTGCAGTCCTCGTTATGTTGATTACTGGGCTGTACAGTGTTGGGAATGGCATACCTTTTCTTCCCTTCGGGGAACTCTCTGACTTTGGGGTTCCTGTCTGGTGTTAGGTAGGATGCCCTTGATGTAAATGAGTTTTGAGGTGCAAGGCAGAGTGTCTGAGGGGGAGAGGGAGACAATGCAGTTGTGTCGCAATGCAGGTGTTAGTGCATGTAATGATGAACAGTCTTTACTGCAGTAGCTTGGCACACCGTTCACACTGAGCTTGTGAAGTTAGGCACAGTCTTTGTCATACACTAGCATCCAATATCTCACCTTAAGGTTACTATACAGAGTAGACAGGCCAAATTTTCTCAGAGTCACTCTCTGAATAAAAGGTTCCTTCTTCCAAGTTCAGCCACAGGGTAGCCCTCCACATATAACAGACTAAGTTGTGTTCCTTCCACGGGTTGCATTACCAGTATCACTTGCTCCCTCACAGGCAGGTGGTATTCAGACACTGTTGCCTCCTATACCCAGCTAGTTGGCTGCTCCCTGCTAAACTCTACATGCTGCTTTCTTCCTTCATTCACTGTCTCCTACTCCATCTCCCTCTACAGGGCATGGACTGAGCAGTCACCAACTAACTACTGCTTCTATGAGCAAGCTACAGTATTTAACTCCATACTGAAGTACTCAGGGCAAAAGTAAATGCACAGTATTAGGCTACATACACATGACAGTATGTATTTTGTGGTCCAGCTATGTGTGTGCTGCATTTATCTGATAGAACTCCCTATTCTTTTCCTCAAAACAGACAAGAATAAGACATTTTATAATCTTTGGACCTGCTGTACAAATGCGAACAGCACATGGAAGATGTCTGTGTGCTTTCTGCATTATTTGTGGGCCCATAGAAGTGAATGGGTCCGCATCAGAGCCGCATAAGGATCGCGTGCATGCGGCCTAAGACCACAATTTAACACATTAAACCCACATTAACCATTTGCAATGGGACACTGCATATACAGTATAATATAATTATATATACCATCTAAGGGGAAATGAAATAATATACATAGATTCTTATTTCTAAGAATAAAATAAATAAGATATGGAAAACACTGCATGTACAGCAATCCCCTGAGGAGCTGAGGGAGGATGGGAGTGGTAGTGGCTCTATCACAGCGGCTTTCCTCGCACTGTTGCTCCCTTGGGCAGTGCAGTGAAAGGAGGGCACACTCTTTATTCCCTCGGGCACTACTCCATATTAGCGTTCCTTCCTGATTGTAGTTTGGGGTGCTCTTGGTTAACGTTTGTATGGGTGCAAGGCAGGATGTGTAGGGTGTGCGATGACCAGTGTATGGTGTAGGATTCAGTAACCAGGTCAGATTTAACAGAATGAATGTATCTCTTTACTACACTGCAAAATGTGGGCTGTGGTACTTACAATCCTAGAACATGGTTCCACTAATGTGCAGTGCAAATCATCCCCCATGGTAATATGCTACTGCGGCGTACAGATTTAGGGAACTGACCAACCAGATTATATCTAAGTGTGGATTGTGCCTTTGCAGTATTTCACTCTGTTATCTTGGCCGTTATAGATTTAGTGTAGTAATGGCGTAACTAGAACAGACTGGGTCCCAAAGCAAATTTTTGAATGGGCCACTCCCCTCAGTCCCGTTAATTCAGACCTGAGACTGGACCGAAAAATAAAATACTCATCTATCTTCTCCCCTGGGGATGCCTCTGCTCTTTGTGTAGCACTTTGTCTAGGCACTCAGTACACTGTGACCTGACGTTGCACAGCATCAGGTCATAGTGCGCTCCTACACCACGTCCTGCCCTGAAGCTGTGCCAGGATTTAGTGCAGTGCAGGCACTCAAAGAAGAAGAACAGGAAACAGTGAGTAATACCAGTGCTATGACAAGGATAACTATACTCACCACTCCCTGGGTCCTAAAAATAAATCCATTTATTCCTCCAGGGCCCCTTCCTGAGTTCAGACCCCATAGCAGCCATTTCCCCTGCTTCCATGGTAGCTACTCCCTTGAGTGTAGAGATGGTTCACTCTTGGTAGATCATGCGGAGAGTTAGTCTCTGTAGCTGGAGGCATACAACCGAGGAGTGGAACACATGAACTTTTCCTCCTCTCACTTTTCCTGCTAACTCTAGATCAGTGTTGGCTAGGGTGGCCACCGGCTTCATCTCAAAAAGGAGGACATTTTCGGCCACACCTCCAATATGTTAAACCACACCCCAATCTGCTAAACCACGCCCCAATCTGCTAAACCACGCCCCCAATTGGCTCGTACACTGTCACCCATCACACCTCCCCTGGCTCTTACCACACATACACCCCCACCACGGGAAAATTTAAGCCAGCAAGCCTAACTATAAAAATACCGCTCTAGTATGGTTAGAATAAAGAGGATTGTTCAGTAATTAAAAATAAAATATGGCAGATGGAAAAGAAATCCACAATTCTCAGCTGTTCCCTCCCTGCCATTGAATGCTTTGGTTATATGGCTGCAGTGGTGACGCCTGTGACACGCTGGACTTTCTGGCATCATTGCTGCTGCCACGTAAACAAAGACTGACAGGCATGTAATGGGCGAGTGTGCACATCTGCTGGTGCTGGTGATGTGCACACTGATGGGCAGGTGTATGGCATGTGACCACTGCAGCCAGTTCTCAGCATTAGAGCACTGATTGGCTGCAGCAGTAACATACCATATACCGGCAGGTGACACATATCTGGATGGACATTACATTCACCAGCACCAGACATACCAGATGATACAGCACCACTTACCTCTTACATCCAGTGACGTCTTCCTGATGTAGATCTTCTCTTTTCTCATCTTCTCTATTTGGCCCACACCGCCATGACACTTTTTTCAGCTCCATCTTCTCTCTGCCACAAAGACATCATAGATTACCCACTTTTACTGTTATCCTGCTGCTGCCTAAAATACTGCGCCCACTGTGCTCCCCAATGTCCCCAAATACTATATTGTAGATATAACAGTGCCATATAGGTAGGACCCCATATAGTCACTGTGCTCCCACTAATAATTTTCTCCTAGAGTGTCCCATTAGTAATAGTGCCCCAATAGTAATAATGCTCCACCAGTATCCCTTTTTAGCAGTAGTGCCCTCCATATTGTACTAATAATAGTACCCCTGGTAGTAGTAATAATTCCCCATAATAGAAACCATTTTCCCATAGTGCCTCCAGTAGTGCTCCCAGAAATAAGAAGGACCTGCTGTAATGGTCCTCAAATCATCCCACTGTGCCCCCATCAGACCTCACATCAGCCCACTGTGCCCCCATCAGACCTCAGATCAGCCTGTAGTGCCCCCTTAAGACCTCAGATCAGCCCACTGTGCCCCCATCAGACCTCAGATCAGCCCACTGTGCCCCCTCCAGACCTCAGATCAGCCCACTGTGCCCCCATCAGACCTCAGATCAGCCCACTGTGCCCCCTCCAGACCTCAGATCAGCCCACTGTGCCCCTATCAGACCTCACATCAGCCCACTGTGCCCCCATCAGACCTCACATCAGCCCACTGTGCCCCCATCAGACCTCACATCAGCCCACCGTGCCCCCATCAGACCTCACATCAGCCCACCGTGCCCCCATCAGACCTCACATCAGCCCACAGTGCCCCCATCAGACCTCACATCAGCCCACTGTGCCCCCATCAGACCTCACATCAGCCCACTGTGCCCCCATCAGACCTCACATCAGACCACAGTGCCCCCATCAGACCTCACATCAGCCCACTGTGCCCCCATCAGACCTCACATCAGCCCACTGTGCCCCCATCAGACCTCACATCAGCCCACTGTGCCCCATCAGACCTCCGATCAGCCCACTGTGCCCCTTCAGACCTCCGATCAGCCTGTAGTGCCCCCTTCAGACCTCCAATCAGCCTGTAGTGCCCCCTTCAGACCTCAGATCAGCCTGTAGTGCCCCCTTTAGACCTCAGATCAGCCTGTAGTGCCCCCTTTAGACCTCAGATCAGCCTGTAGTGCCCCTTTAGACTTCAGATCAGCCTGTAGTGCCCCCTTTAGACTTCAGATCAGCCTGTAGTGCCCCCTTTAGACCTCAGATCAGCCTGTAGTGCCCCTTTAGACCTCAGATCAGCCTGTAGTGCCCCCTTAGACCTCAGATCAGCCTGTAGTGCCCCCTTCAGACCTCAGATCAGCCTGTAGTGCCCCCTTTAGACCTCAGATCAGCCTGTAGTGCCCCCTTCAGACCTCAGATCAGCCCACTGTGCCCCATCAGACCTCAGATCAGCCCACCGTGCCCCCTCCAGACCTCAGATCAGCCCACTGTGCCCCCATCAGACCTCAGATCTGCCCACTGTGCCCCCTCCAGACCTCAGATCAGCCCACTGTGCCCCCATCAGACCTCAGATCAGCCCACTGTGCCCCCTCCAGACCTCAGATCAGCCCACTGTGCCCCCATCAGACCTCACATCAGCCCACTGTGCCCCCATCAGACCTCACATCAGCCCACTGTGCCCCCATCAGACCTCACATCAGCCCACCGTGCCCCCATCAGACCTCACATCAGCCCACCGTGCCCCCATCAGACCTCACATCAGCCCACAGTGCCCCCATCAGACCTCACATCAGCCCACTGTGCCCCCATCAGACCTCACATCAGCCCACTGTGCCCCCATCAGACCTCACATCAGACCACAGTGCCCCCATCAGACCTCACATCAGCCCACTGTGCCCCCATCAGACCTCACATCAGCCCACTGTGCCCCCATCAGACCTCACATCAGCCCACTGTGCCCCCATCAGACCTCAGATCAGACCACAGTGCCCCATCAGACCTCCGATCAGCCCACTGTGCCCCTTCAGACCTCTGATCAGCCCACTGTGCCCCCTTCAGACCTCAGATCAGCCTGTAGTGCCCCCTTCAGACCTCAGATCAGCCTGTAGTGCCCCCTTCAGACCTCAGATCAGCCTGTAGTGCCCCCTTTAGACCTCAGATCAGCCTGTAGTGCCCCTTTAGACCTCAGATCAGCCTGTAGTGCCCCCTTCAGACCTCAGATCAGCCTGTAGTGCCCCCTTCAGACCTCAGATCAGCCTGTAGTGCCCCCTTCAGACCTCAGATCAGCCTGTAGTGCCCCCTTCAAACCTCAGATCAGCCTGTAGTGCCCCCTTCAGACCTCAGATCAGCCTGTAGTGCCCCCTTCAGACCTCAGATCAGCCTGTAGTGGCCCCTTCAGACCTCAGATTAGCCTGTAGTGCCCCCTTTAGACCTCAGATCAGCCTGTAGTGCCCCCTTTAGACCTCAGATCAGCCTGTAGTGCCCCTTCAGACCTCAGATCAGCCTGAAGTGCCCCCTTTAGACCTCAGATCAGCCTGTAGTGCCCCCTTCAGACCAGCCTGTAGTGCCCCCTTCAGACCAGCCTGTAGTGCCCCCTTCAGACCACCCTGTAGTGCCCCCTTCAGACCAGCCTGTAGTGCCCCCTTCAGACCAGCCTGTAGTGCCCCCTTCAGACCAGCCTGTAGTGCCCCCTTCAGACCAGCCTGTAGTGCCCCCTTCAGACCAGCCTGTAGTGCCCCATTCAGACCTCAGATCAGCCCACTGTGCCCCATAAAAAAAAAAATCTTACCTTTCCTGGGCTGCAGCTCTGCTCCACCGCTCTTGTCTCTTCACTGCCCGCGCTGCACTGTCACCTGACTGCGTGCAGCGTCAGGTCAGAGTGCGCGCACTATGTCCTGACGCTGTACCAGTCAGGCGTGTGCAGCGCAGCCAGACAGGAAGACACCGGAGCGCAGGAGGAGCTGAGCGGTGAGTACAGACCCAGCTCCTGCAATGAGCGCTTCCATCTGTATTGATGGAAGCGCTCATTGCTTCCTGCTCCCCTAAAAAGGAGGACTTCTGGCCGTCCGTCCTGGCCTTTAGCCGGACGGAGGACCAGGAGTCCAAACACCGGACTGTCCGGCCAAAAACCGGACGGATGGCCACCCTAGTGTTGGCTAACCTCCGGCACTTCAGCTGTGGTGAAACTATGACTTCCAGCATGCTCCATTCATTTCTATGAAGTTCTGAGAACAGCCAAGCAAGTGTACATCTTGGGAGTTGTAATTTTACTACAGCTGGAGTGCCTGAGGTTAGCCATCACAACACTAGACTATCCTAGATAAGACTGAGCTAGGGGTAAGTCCACAACTCAGCTTCCCTAAGAGTCATACCAGAGTCGGTTAAGTCCTTCAGTCCCATACATTACCATACTGGAGATACAAAGCATAAAATGATATAACATACTGTAAATAAACAAAACAGTTTGCAAATACTGTACCTCCTGCTCTGGGGTTCTGCACATACATATACCTAAAACTTGTCTTGTCTTGTTCTCTCTCTATGTATCTTTAACATATTAGTAGAGATGAGCGAGCACTAAAATGCTCGGGTGCTCGTTATTCGAGTCGAACTTTTCCCGATGCTCGGGTGCTCGTTTCGAATAACGAACCCCATTGAAGTCAATGGGAGACTCGAGCATTTTTGCGGGGGACCAAGGCTCTGCCTAGGGAAGGCTGGGTGAAAACCTGGAAACCTCAGAAAATGATGGAAACACCACGGAAATGGACAGGAAACAGCAGGGGCAGCATGCATGGATGCCTCTGAGGCTGCCTAATCCCACCATTACCCCAAATTCTCAGGCAACAGCCTGGTGGTTACCCTCATGGCAATTGTGCTCAACCTGACCAAGAAAGGCGAGGCAAATACCCTTCACATGTTAGGGAAGCACCAAAATAGGTGTAACGAAGGTCCATCACCGCCTGCAGGTGACACCACTGCTCATGCTGGCACTGCAGCTGAAATCAAGTTTAGTATCTGTTCTTATAAGTTGCTGTGGCTGCTGGTGGTATAGTGGTGAGCATAGCTACTTCCCAAGCAGTTGATCTGGGTTCAATTCCTGTCTATCGCAGGAGGCAATTAAAAATCAGTACAATATCTAATACGTCCCCCTACCCGGGTAAATTGTTTGGAGAGAGGGCCTGTGGGGGGGAAGGAGGTTTTGCTGGAAGAGCCAGAGGAGTGCCCCCTGGGCTAGCGTGTGTGGTGGTGACAACAGCCGGAATGCATTTGGAAAAACTCTAGCATCAGCCGGTGCGGTATCGATTCTTCTCAGTTTAATACCGTATACGTCCACTATCTTGGGACCTTATATTTTATGGATTTTTCGACCACGGAAAACGGAAAAAGAGCTTGCTCTGGCCAGGGGAGTGTCTTTCCCACTGCAGCTAAGGGGACGTGTCCATGCTCTGCCTATCACAGGTCAGGAGGCAATTAAAAGAAGAACAAAAAAAACATCAGTACAATATCTAAGACGTCCCCTATCCGGGTAAATAGTATGGAGAGAGGGCCTGTAGGTGGGGGAAGGAGGTTTCGCTGGAAGAGCCAGAGGAGTGCCCCCTGGGCTAGCGTGTGTGGTGGTGACAACAGCCGGATGGAGTTAGAATGACGACACAGGACCCCAACTTAAAAATTTAGCATCAACCGGTACAGTCGTAAATTATGAGATTGATCAAGTGTGGCATGACTTTTTAGATGGAGATTGCATGTGGTCACGTACTCCCTGGAACCCCATAGTCACCCCTTCTCTGATGTGCTAGCCCACAACATTCTCTGCCCTAATTCGCAAGACCTTTTGCTGTTTCCGTGTGCTGACAGTGGGGATCTACCAGTGTTGTCTGAGGAGGTGGTGGACAATGGCGAGACATAGGTGTCGGGGGGTGAGGTAGTTGTATGGGAAGCAAGTTACAGTGGGGACTCCTTGGGGGGACTTTTTCATGATGGGACAGATTCAACTTGGGTGGATCAGGCACAGGAACAGATGAATTTTTGGGGGGGTTTATTTAACTTTTATTTAGCAAAAATAACCACAGAGATATTTATTCGTTATCTTCTCTGAGCAGTCTGGCATTGGGGTTTGTCACTTTGATGGCGAGCTGTGCCGCTCTCTCCACAATGGTCTGTAGGTTCTTAGATGGAGACTTTGTTGGCGATTTCAGTACAGAAGGACTTGTTGCTCATCCACAGAACCTCGACCTCCTTGACATTGTGGACAAGGAATTTGCGGGTGGACCAGGAATTTGCGGAACCCTGTGGGCAGCATGTGTTTGGTCTACTACTTGCTACCGTATCCAATGTTGGGCAATATAGATTCGCAAGTAATATTATTTTTCACACCTATCCCAAAAATAAAAATGTATGCAGTTTGCGCAAATAAAACTGGAAACTGGAATTGGAGACAGGGCCTGTAGGTGGGGGGGCAGGCTGGGGGGAAGGAGGTTGAGCTGGAAGAGCCAGGGGAGTGCCCCCTGGGGCTAGCGTGTGTGGTGGTGACAACAGCCGGATGTAGTTAGAATGACGACGCAGGACCCCAACTTAAAAATTTAGCATCAACCGGTACAATTGTCAATTATGAGCTACATCTAGTGTGGCATGACTTTTAAATGGATATTGCATGTGGTCACATACTCCCTGGAACCCCATAGTCACCCCTTCCCTGATGTGCTAGCCCAGAACATTCTCTGCCCTAATTCGCAAGACCTTTTGCTGTTTCCGTGTGCTGACAGTGGGGATTTACCAGTGTTGTCTGAGGAGGTGGTGGACAATGGCGAGACACAGGTGTCGGGGAGTGAGGTAGTTGTATGGGAAGCAAGTTACAGTGGGGACTCCTTGGGGGGGAATTTCTCATGATGGGACAGATTCAACTTGGGTGGATCAGGCACAGGAACAGATGAATTTTTTGGGGGGTTTATTTAACTTTTATTTAGCAAAAATAACCACAGAGATATTTATTTGTTATCTTCTCTGCGCAGTCTGGCGTTGGGGTTTGTCACTTTGATGGCGAGCTGTGCCGCCATCAAAGGTTCTTAGATGGAGACTTTGTCGGCGATTTCAGTACAGAAGGACTTGTTGCTCATCCACAGAACCTCGACCTCCTTGACATTGTAAACAAGGAATTTGCGGGTGGACCAGGAATTTGCGGAACCCTGTGGGCAGCGTGTGTTTGGTCTTCTACTTGCTACCGTATCCAATGTTGGGCAATATAGATTCGCAAGTAATATTATTTTTCACACTTATCCCAAAAATAAAAATGTATGCAGTTTGCGCAAATAAAACTGGAAACTGGAATTGGAGAGAGGGCCTGTAGATGGACCTCCGGAAAAATTGTTTGGAGAGAGGGCCTGTAGGTGGTACTCCGGAAAAATTGTTTGGACAGAGGGCCTGTAGGTGGAACTCCGGAAAAATTGTTTGGAGAGAGAGCCTGTAGGTGGACCTCCGGAAAAATTGTTTGAAGAGAGGGCCTGAAGGTGGACCTCCGGAAAAATTGTTTGGAGAGAGGGCCTGTAGGTGGAACACCGGAAAAATTGTTTGGAGAGAGGGCCTGTAGGTGGACCTCCGGAAAATTGTTTGAAGAGAGGGCCTGTAGGTGGACCTCCGGAAAAAATTTTTGGAGAGAGGGCCTGTAGGTGGACCTCTGGAAAAATTGTTTGAATAGAGGGCCTGTAGGGGGCCCTCCTGAAAAATTGTTTGAAGAGGGCCTGTAGGTGGACCTCTGGAAAAATTGTTTGAATAGAGGGCCTGTAGGGGGCCCTCCTGAAAAATTGTTTGAAGAGAGGGCCTGTAGGTGGACCTCTGGAAAAATTGTTTGAATAGAGGGCCTGTAGGGGGCCCTCCTGAAAAATTGTGCTAAAAGAGTGCCAGTTGGACCTCTAAAAAATGGCGTTTTTTGGGTCAGTGTTAGGCAAAGACGATATGTAGGAGGAGGAGGAGTAGGAGGAGAAGTAGAGAAGAGGAATCGGATACATAAGTTATTTAAATCTTTAGCAGCTTTCCCCCGGAGGAGATTTGAATTCCGGTGAAATCCAGGCTTTGTTCATTTTAATAAGCGTCAGCCTGTCAGCGATGTCAGTTGACAGGCGTGTACGCTTATCGGTGATGACGCCACAAGGTACACTGAATACCCGCTCTGACAGCACGCTAGCGGCAGGGCAGGCCAGCACCTCCAAGGCGTACAGCGCCAGTTCAGGCCACGTGTTCAGCTTTGAAACCCAGTAATTCTATGGAGCAGAGTGATCGCTACGGACGTTGGTATGGTCAGCTAGGTACTCCCTCACCATCTTTCTGTACAGCTCCCCCCTACTCTGCCTAGACTGGGGACAGGTGACAGTGTCTTGATGGGGTGACATAAAACTGGCAAAGGCCTTGGAGAGCGTTCCCCTGCCAGTGCTGGACTAGCTGCCTGCTCGGCTCCTCTCCCCTGCTACTTGGCCCACAGAACCATGCCTTCTGCCGCTAGCGGCGTCAGATGGGAAGAATTGTTTCAGCTTGTGCACCAGGGCCTGTTGATATCTATTCACTCTCATACTCCTTTCCTCTGCAGGGATGAGAGTGGAAAGGTTCTGCTTGTACCGTGGGTCCAGGAGAGTGAACACCCAGTAATCGGTGTTTGAAAAAATTCTTCTAACGCGAGGGTCACGGGATAGGCAGCCTAACATGAAGTCTGCCATGTGCGCCAGAGTCACAACACGTAAGAATTCCCTCTCCTCACTGGCCTGACTCTCCATTTCCTCCTCCTCCTCCTCCAAGTCCTCCTCTTCAGCCCATACACGTTCAAGAGTTAAGGACTGAGCACTGGTACCCTCTACTGTCTCGCCGACATTCTCCTCCTCTTCCTCCTCATCCTCATCCCCCTCCTCCGATACGCGCTGAGAAACAGACCGGAGGGTGCTCTGGCTATCAAGCGACGTATCTTCCTCCACCGTCTCTTGTGACAAGCGCAAAGCATCCGACTTGATGCTGAGCAGTGAGTTTTTCAACAGGCAAAGCAGCGGGATGGTGAGGCTGATAATGGCGGCATCGCCGCTGACCATCTGTGTTGACTCCTCAAAGTTGCTCAACACCTGGCAGATATCAGACATCCACGTCCACTCCTCATTGTAGACTTGAGGAATCTGAGAGACCTGACTAACAGTTCTGGTGGAAGATGACATCTGGCAGTCTACAATCGCTCTGCGCTGCTGGTAAACTCTGGATAACATGTTTAATGTGGAATTCCATCTCGTGGGCACGTCGCACAACAGTCGGTGAGCGGGCAGTTGTAGGCGGCGCTGCGCTGCCCTGAGAGTGGCAGCATCTGTGGTCGACTTGCGGAAATGCGCACAGATGCGGTGCACCTTGGTGAGCAAATTAGACAGATTGGGGTATGTCTTGAGGAACCGCTGAACTATGAGATTGAACACGTGGGCCAGGCATGGCACATGTGTCAGTCTGCCGAGTTGCAGAGCCACCACCAGGTTACGCCCGTTGTCACACACAACCATGCCTGGCTTGAGGTTCAGCGGTGCCAGCCACACATCGGTCTGCGCCGTGATGCCCTGTAACAACTCTTGGGCGGTGTGCCTTTTGTCACCTAAGCTCAGCAGTTTGAGCACCGCCTGCTGGCGCTTACTTACGGCACTGCTGCTGCGCCTAGAGCTACCGACTGAAGGCGCCGTGCCCACGGATGGTAATTCGGTGGAGGAGGAGGAGGAGGGGTCGGAGGAGGAGGAGGCATAGTACGTCTGAGAGACCGTGACCGAGGTAGGCCCCGCAATCCTCGATGGGGGCAGTACATGAGCGGCCCCAGGGTCATTCTCGGTCTCAGCCTCCACCAAGTTAATCCAATGTGCCGTCAGTGAGATATAGTGTCCCTGCCCGGCAGCACTTGTCCATGTGTCCGTGGTTAGGTGGACATTCTCAGAAACAGCGTTGGTCAGGGCACGGATGATGTTCTGTGACACGTGCTGGTGTAGGGCTGGGACGGCACATCGGGAAAAATAGTGGCAGCTGGGGACGGAATACCGAGGGGCAGCCACCGCCATGAGATTTCGAAAGGCCTCGGACTCTACCAGCCTATAGGGCAGCATCTCCAGGCTAAGCAATTTGGAGATGTGGACGTTGAGGGCTTGGGCATGTGGGTGGGTGGAACTGTATTTCCTCTTGCACTCCAGCGTCTGCTGTAAAGACAGCTGAACGCTGCGCTGGGACACGTTGGTGGACACTGTGGAGGATCGTGGAGGTGAAGGTGTGGTTTTCCGGCAGGAGGCGCTCGTGCCGGGGTCCTGGGCAGGGGGTTGACTAGCAGAGGCAGCAACTGACGCAGGGGGTTGACTAGCAGAGGCAGCGAGTGACACAGGGGAAGGAGCAGTGGTGTGACCCGCAGGAGGTGGTGAACGGCCTTGGTTCCATTGAGTGGGGTGTTTAGCACTCATATGCCTGCGCATGCTGGTGGTGGTTAGGCTAGTAGTGGTGGCACCCCTGCTGATCCTGGTGTGGCACAGGTTGCACACCACAGTCCGTCGGTCATCCTCACTTTCTTTAAAGAACCTCCAGACTTGCGAACATCTAGGCCTCGCCACGGGAGCTTCACTACGTGAAACAGTTGCTGCTGATGCACCAGCTCTGGCCCTGCTTCTCCCTCTGGCCACACCAATGCCTCTTCCAACCTGTTCTGGTGCAGCACTCGCCTCCGCCTCAGAAGCACTGTCTTCACTCGGCATATCAACCCAGCTTGGGTCAGTCACCTCGTCATCCTCCGATTCCTCAGTCTGCTCCCCCCTCAGCATTCCTCCCCTAACAACAACTTCACCACTGTCTGACAACCGTGTCTCCTCATCGTCCGACACCTCTTTACAAACTTCTTCCACTAACTCAACATTGTCATCATCATCATCATCACCCACAGACTGCGACAGTTGGAAAACTTGGGCATCGGGAAAGAGGCCAGCAGCAACCTGAGAAGTGGTTTGTGACTCTGGGAAGGGTCCAGAAAACAGTTCCTGAGAGTATGCTGGATCGCATTCCAAATTTTCCTGGGAGGGGGCAGACTGGGGGGAAGGAGGTTGAGGTGGAGGAGCCATAGGAGTGCTCCCTTGGGTAACGTGGGTGGACTGCGTGGAAGACTGACTGGTGGACAAATTACTAGAAGCATTGTCCGCATTCCACGAGATCAGCTGTTCGCACTGTTGTGGTTTCAACAGTCCTCTACCACGTGTCCCTGTAAGTTGAGACATGAAGCTAGTGTGTGTAGCTCTGCGGAATTCCCTTGCTGCCTCATCAGCAGGTACTGTCTCACCCTGCCCAGGACCACGGCCTCTGCCCCCTGCAGTAATTGAACGCCCACGCCCTCGTCCTCGACCCTTAGCCCTGGAGTTCAACATTTTTTGTATATAAGTGTATGATATAAAAAAAAAATTAAACGGGCCTGGTGTACTGAAACCCACAAACTTGTTCAGTCTGGTAGAATTAAGTGACGTACAGAAAGTGTCGCCTGGACAGTATATATGGAGCGAAGTGAGTGTGCTGAACTGTGACACACAGAAAGGTTACACGCAGCTGAGTAAAATGGATTTGTACCACTGAGCTAAAACAACTGAAAAACTTATTTTTTTTTATATTTTGTTTTTTATTTTTTTTTAAATTATGTTTTTTTTGGGAACGTGACGTGCAGGAACTATGGTAGAACTGACTGACACCCTATTAACGGTGGCTATTTAGACTGCGACCCAGACAAATGTCGCACAGAGTTTTCTGGATCAAGCTGTAGATGACATTGGTAGCAAATGACTTGGTTGTATTCTGTGACTTACAGAAAGTGTCGCCTGGACTGTATATACGGAGCGAAGCGAGTGTGCTGAACTGTGACACACAGAACGGTTACACGCAGCTGAGTAAAATGGATTTGTACCACTGAGCTAAAACAACTGAACAACTAATTTATTTTTTAAATTTAGTTTTTTTGGGAATGTGACGTGCAGAAACTATCATAGAACTGACTGACACCCTGTTAACGGTGGCTATTTATACTGCGACCCAGACAAATGTCGCACAGAGAGTATTCTGGATCAAGCTGTAGATGATATTGGTAGCAAATGACTTGGTTGTATTCTGTGACGTACAGAAAGTGTCACCTGGACAGTATATACGGATCGGAGCGAGTGTGCTGAACTGTGACACACAGAAAGGTTACACGCAGCTGAGTAAAATGGATTTGTATCACTGAGCTAAAACAACTG
>ONZH01001709.1:0-29554 GCA_900303285.1 Rhinella marina
TAATTTTTATTGTTTTTTCTGTTATTAGTTATGTACAACCATGGCTGGCATGGTGGGAATATATAGGTTTGCGTCACAGACAGTCCACTGCACCGTTACATTTTCTTCATCATGCCAATTACTTTTTCACCAACTGTTGTCTGGCAAATGATAAAGGGGAAGGTTGAATCCACTGCGAAGGAAAACTGTCATCCTCCTACAATTCTCACTTGTTCTCATGAAAAGGGGATGTCTATTGCCGTGGCCTTCCTCATAGTGGCCGCTTCTGCGGACGACAGAGGTGGTGTACCTACTGACAGCCTGACCGAACACGATGGCAACGGGAGACACTCCCTCATGTAAAATTGTTTTGGAGTGTCTGCGGTTGACCCTCCTGTAAAATAGTTTTCTCATTTTTTTTGTTTTTCCTGTTATTAGTTTTAGTACAACCCATGGCTGGCATGGTGGGAATATATAGGGAAGCACCCAACTAGGGTGCAACGAAGGTCCATCACCCATGCCCATGCTGGCACTGCTCTCCTATCCCCAGCCACACGATGCAGGCATAAGCCTGACACAGCATGGCGGTGACACCAACAAGTGACCAAGTTAGATGAGGTAGCAGGTGAGCCACCCAAAAATTTAGCCTGACGCAGCATGGCGGTGACAACAGAGTGACCGAGTTAGACTGAGGTAGCAGGAGGTGAAGCATGGATGGTAATTCGAAGGTGGAGGAGGAGGGGTTGGAGGAAGTGGCATAGTAATTCTGAGAAACCGTGAATGAGGTAGGCCCCGCAATCCTCCAAGTGGGCAGTACATGAGCTGCCCCAGGGTCAGACTCGGTCAGAGTGACCGAGCTACACGACGGTAGCAGGTAGAGCACATTAAAAATTTAGCGTAGCCCTGTATGGCTGCGACAAAACATTGACCGAGCTACACAACGGTAAGCAGGTAGAGAACATTAAACATTTAGCGTGGCCCTGTATGTGGACATTGAGGGCTTGTGCATGTAGGTGGGCTGAACTTTTTTTCTGCTTGCGCTCCAACGTCTGTTGTAATGACAGCTGAACGTTGCGCAGGGACACATTGGTGGACAGTGTGGAGGATCATGGAGGCGAAGGGGTGGTTTACGGCGGGAGGCGCTCGTGCCGGGGTCCTGGGCTGGGGGTTGACTCGCAGAGGCAGCGAGTGACACAGGGGAAGAAGTAGTGGTGGGACCCGCATGAGGGGAAAGGACGGCCTTGGTTCCATAGTGTTGAGCACTCGTATACCTGCGCATGCTGGTGATGGTTAGGCTGGTAGTGGTGGAACCCCCCACTTAAAAATTTGGCATCAACTGGTACGGCTGTCAACATTGAGCTCGAACTAGTGGGGCATGTGTGGTATCGATTCTTCTCAGTTTAAAATCGTATACGTCCCCTATCTTGGGACCATATATTTCATGGATTTTTCGAACACGGAAAAGGAAAAAGAGCTTGCTCTGGCCAGGGGGGTGTCTTTTCTACTGCAGCTAAGGGGACGTGTCCATGCTCTGCCTATCACAGGTCAGGAGCCAATTAAAAGAGGAACAAAAAAAAATCAGTATAATATCTAATACGTCCCCTATCCGGGTAAATTGTTTGGAGAGAGGGCCTGTAGGTGGGGGCAGGCTGGGGGGAAGGAGGTTGAGCTGGAAGAGCCAGAGGAGTGCCCCCTTGGCTAGCGTGTGTGGTGGTGACAACAGCCAGATGGAGTTTCGAATGACAACGCAGGACCCCAACTTAAAATTTAGCATCAACCGGTACGGTTGTCAACTCTGAAATTTGTCAAGTGGGGCATGTGTTGTAATGCATTCTTCTCAGTTTAATATCGTATACGGCACCTATCCGGAAAAATAGTTTGGAGAGAGAGAAAGAGAGGAAAAAGACATATTTTTTAAAAGTGACGTTCAGTATAGATCAGTTAAAGAGAAAGAAAGGATTTTATGAAATGGATTTGTATCACTGAGAGCAAAAGAACCTATTTTTTTACGTGACGTGCAGTATAGATCACTTGGAGATAAAAAGGGGAATGTGCAGAACTTGGGCTGCTATAGTGCAAACCACTATGGTGGTGACAACAGAGTGAGCGAGTGACACTGCGGGAGCAGGCGAACCACATAAACATTTTTCGTGGCCCTGTATGGCGGCGGTGACAACAGAGTGACTGAGTTAGTATGCGGTAGCTGGTGAAGCACCCAAAAATTTAGCCTGACACAGCATGGCGGTTACACCACCAATGACTTTGTCCGACTGAGAATGCAGTGAAATGGCTTTTGTTGAGCCTCCAAAAATTGTTTTCTTTTCGGAGTACATAAAGTCGACCCTCAGCCAAAAAATGTTTTTTTTTTAAATGTCGGTACTTGCGCCTCCTGAAAAATTGTTTTGGACTGTCTGTTTGACGCTCCTGAAACATTGTTTTACACTGTCTGTAGTTGACACTGCGGAAAAATTGTTTGGAGAGAGGGCCTGTAGGTGGACCTCCGGAAAAATTGTTTGGAGAGAGGGCCTGTAGGTGGACCTCCAGAAAAATTGTTTGGAGAGAGGACCTGTAGGGGGCCCTCCGGAAAAATTGTTTAGAGAGAAGGCCTGTAGGTGGACCTCCAGAAAAATTATTTAGAGAGAGGGCCTGTAGGTGGACCTCCGGAAAAATTGTTTGAAGAGAGGGCCTGTAGAGGGCCCTCCTGAAAAAATGTGGTAAAAGAGTGCCAGTTGGACCTCTAAAAAATGGCGTTTTTTTGGTCAGCGTTAGGCAAAGACGACAAGGAGGAGGAGGAGGAGTAGGAGGAGTAGAGAAGAGGAATCGGATACATAAAGTAATGTAAATCTTTAGCTGCTTTCCCCCGGGGGAGATTTGAATTCCAGTGAAATCCAGGATTTGTTCATTTAATAAGCGTCAGCCTGTCAGCGCTGTCAGTTGACAGGCAGGTACGCTTATCGGTGATGACGCCACCAGCTGCACTGAATACCCGCTCTGACAGCACGCTAGCGGCAGGGGCAGGCCAGCACCTCCAAGGCATACAGCGCCAGTTCAGGCCACGTGTCCAGCTTTTGAAACCCAGTAAGTTGTATGGAGCAGAGTGATCGCTACGGACGTTGGTATGGTCAGCTAGGTACTCCCTCACCATATTTCTGTACAGCTCCCCCCTACTCTGCCTAGACTGGGACAGGTGACAGTGTCTTGCTGGGGTGACATAAAACTGGCAAAGGCCTTGGAGAGCGTTCCCCTGCCACTGCTGGACAAGCTGCCTGCTCGCTTCCTCTCCCCCGCTACTTGGGCCCACAGAACCATGCCCTCTGCCGCTAGCGGCGTCAGATGGAAGGATTGTTTCAGCTTGTGCACCAGGGCCTGTTGATATTGATTTCACTCTCATACTCCTTTCCTCTACAGGGATGAGAGTGGAATGGTTCTGCTTGTACCGTGGGTCCAGGAGAGTAAACACCCAGTAATCGGTGTTTGAAAAAATGCTTCTAACGCGAGGGTCACGGGATAGGCAGCCTAACATGAAGTCTGCCATGTGCGCCAGAGTCCCAACACGCAAGAATTCCCTCTCCTCACTGGCCTGACTCTCCATTTCCTTCTCCTCCTCCAAGTCTTCCTCTTCAGCCCATACACGCTCAAGAGTTAAGAAGGACTGAGCACTGGTACCCTCTTCTGTCTCGCCGACATTCTCCTCCTCTTCTTCCTCATCCTCATCCCCTCCTCCGATACGCACTGAGAAACAGACCGGAGGGTGCTCTGGCTATCAAGCGACGTATCTTCCTCCACCGTCTCTTGTGACAAGCGCAAAGCATCCGACTTCATGCTGAGCAGTGAATTTTTCAACAGGCAAAGCAGCGGGATGGTGAGGCTGATAATGGCGGCATCGCCACTGACCATCTGTGTTGGCTCCTCAAAGTTGCTCAACACCTGACAGATATCAGACATCCACGTCCACTCCTCATTGTAGACTTGAGGAATCTGAGTGACTACCAGTGGTGACTGAGGTAAGACCCTCAATCCTCAGTGTGGGCAGTACATGAGCGGCCCCAGGGTCAGTCTCGGTCCAGCCTCCACCAAGTTAACCCAATGTGCCGTCAGTGAGATATAGTGTCCCTGCCCGGCAGCACTTGTCCACGTGTCTGTGGTTAGGTGGACCTTCTCAGAAATAGCGTTGGTCAGGGTACGGATGATGTTCTGTGACACGTGCTGGTGTAGGGCTGGGACGGCACATCGGGAAAAATAATGGCGGCTGGGGACCGAATACCGAGGGGCAGCCACCGCCATGAGATTGCGAAAGGCCTCGGTCTCTACCAGCCTATAGGGCAGCATCTCCAGGCTAAGCAATTTGGAGATGTGGACGTTGAGGGCTTGGGCATGTGGGTGGAACTGTATTTCCTCTTGCGCTCCAGCGTCTGCTGTAAAGACAGCTGAACGCTGCGCTGGGACACATTGGTGACGCTGGTGGAGGATCGTGGAGGCGAAGGTGTGCTTTTCCGGCAGGAGGCGCTCGTGCCGGGTTCCTGGGCAGGGGTTGACTAGCAGAGCCAGCTAGTTACACAGGGGAAGGAGCAGTGGTGTGACCCGCAGGAGGTGAACGGACTTGGTTCCATTGAGTGGGGTGTTTAGCACTCATATGCCTGCGCATGCTGGTGGTGGTTAGGCTAGTAGTGGTGGCACCCCTGCTGATCCTGGTGTGGCACAGGTTGCACACCACAGTCCGTCGATCATCCTCACTTTCTTTAAAGAACCTTCAGACTTGCGAACATCTAGGCATCGCCATGGGAGCTTCACTACGTGAAACAGTTGCTGCTGATGCAACAGCTCTGGCCCTGCTTCTCCCTCTGGCCACACCACTTCCTCTTCCAACCTGTTCTGGTGCAGCAGTCGCCTCCGCCTCAGAAGCACTGTCTTCACTCGGCTTATCAACTCAGCTTGCGTCAGTCACCTTGTCATCCTCCGATTCCTCAGTCTGCTCCCCCCTCGGACTTCCGCCCTGACAACAACTTCACCACTGTCTGACCACCGTGCCTCCTCATCGTCCGACACCTCTTTACACACTTCTTCCACTAAGTCAACATTGTCATCATCATCATCACCCACAGACTGCGACAGTTGGAAAACTTGGGCATCGGGAAAGAGGTCAGCAGCAACCTGAGAAGTGGTTTGTGACTCTGGGAAGGGTTCAGAAACTGTTCCTCAGAGAATGCTGGATCGCATTCCAAATTTTCCTGGGAGGGGATAGCTTGATAGCCAGAGCAACCTCCAGTCTGTTTCTCAGCGCGTATCGGAGGAGGGGGATGAGGATGAGGAGGAAGAGGAGGAGGATTGTCGGCGAGACAGTAGAGGGTACCAGTGCTCGGTCCTTAACTCTTGAGCATGTATGGGCTGAAGAGGAGGACTGGAGGAGGAGGAGGAGGAGGAGGAAATGGAGAGTCAGGCCAGTGAGGAGAGGGAATTCTTGCGTGTTGGACTCTGGCGCACATGGCAGACTTCATGTTAGGCTGCCTATCCCATGACCCTCGCGTTTAGAAGAATTTTTTCAAACACCGATTACTGGGTGTTCACTCTGCTGGACCCACGGTACAAGCAGAACCTTTCCACTCTCATCCCTGCAGAGGAAAGGAGTATGAGAGTGAATAGATATCAACAGGCCCTGGTGCACAAGCTGAAACAATTCTTCCCATCTGACGCCGCTAGCGGCAGAGGGCATGGTTCTGTGGGCCAAGTAGCGGGGGAGAGGAGGCGAGCAGGCCAGCTTGTCCAGCAGTGGCAGGGGAACGCTCTCCAAGGCCTTTGCCAGTTTTATGTCACCCCAGTAAGACACTGTCACCTGTCCCCAGTCTAGGCAGAGTAGGGGGGAGCTGTACAGAAATATGGTGAGGGAATACCTAGCTGACCATACCAACGTCCGTAGCGATCACTCTGCTCCATACAACTACTGGGTTTCAAAGCTGGACACGTGGCCTGAAGTGGCGCTGTACGCCTTGGAGGTGCTGGCCTGCCCTGCCGCTAGCGTGCTGTCCAGAGCGGGGTATTCAGTGCAGCTGGTGGCGTCATCACCGATTAAGCGTACACACCTGTCAACTGACAACGCTGACAGGCTGACGCTTATTAAAATGAACAAAGCCTGGATTTCACCGGAATTCAAATCTCCTCCCGGGGAAAGCAGCTAAAGATTTAAATAACTTATGTATCCGATTCCTCTTCTCTACTCCTCCTCCTCCTCCTCCATATCTGCCTAATGCTGACCCAAAAAACGCCATTTTTTAGAGGTCCAACTGGCACTCTTTTACCACAATTTTTCAGGAGGGCCCCCTACAGGCCCTCTATTCAAACAATTTTTCCAGAGGTCCACCTACAGGCCCTCTCTCCAAAAAATTTTTCCGGAGGTCCACCTACAGGCCCTCTCTTCAAACAATTTTTCCGGAGGTCCACCTACAGGGCCCTCTGTCCAAACAATTTTCCAGAGGTCCACCTACAGGCCCTCTGTCTAAACAATGTTTCTGGAGGTCCACCTACAGGCCCTCTGTCCAAACATTTTCCGGAGGTCCACCTACAGGCCTCTGTCCAAACAATTTTTCCGGAGGTCCACCTACAGGCCCTCTCTCCAAACAATTTTTTTCCGGAGGTCCACCTACAGGCCCTCTATTCAAACAATTTTTCCAGAGGTCCACCTAAAGGCCCTCTCTCCAAAAAATTTTTACGGAGGCTCCACCTACAGGCCCCTCTCTTCAAACAATTTTTCTGGAGGTCCACCTACAGGCCCTCTGTCCAAACAATTTTTCCAGAGGTCCACCTACAGGCCCTCTTGTCCAAAACAATTTTTCCGGAGGTCCACCTACAGGCCCTCTGTCCAAAACAATTTTTTCCGGAGGTCCACCTACAGGCCCTCTGTCCAAACAATTTTTCCGGAGGTTCCCACCTACAGGGCCCCTCTCTAAACAATTTTTCCGGAGGTCCACCTACAGGCCCTCTCTCCAAAACAATTTTTCCGGAGGTCCACCTACAGGCCCTCTCTCCAATTCCAGTTTCCAGTTTTATTTGCGCAAACTGCGTAAATTATTATTTTGGGATAGGTGTGAAAAATAATATTACCTGCGTATCTATATTGCCCCAACATTGGATATGGTAGCAAGTAGAAGACCAAACACATGCTGCCAACAGGGTTCCGCAAATTCCTGGTCCACCCGCAAATTCCTGATCCACAATGTCAAGGAGGTCCAGGTTCTGTTGATGAGCAACAAGTCCTTCTGTGCTGAAATCGCCGACAACGTCTCCATCTAAGAACCTACAGACCATTGTGGAGAGAACGGAACAGCTCGCCATCAAAGTGACGAACCCCAACGCCAGACTGCGCAGAGAAGATAACGAATAAATATCTCAGTGGTTATTTTTGCTAAATAAAAGTTAAATAAACACAAAAAAAATTGATCTGTTCCTGTGCCTGATCCACCCAAGTTGAATCTGTCCCATCATGAGAAAGTCCCCCCAAGGAGTCCCCACTGTAACTTGCTTCCCATACAACTACCTCACCCCCCGACACCTGTGTCTCGCCATTGTCCACCACCTCCTCAGACAACACTGGTAAATCCCCACTGTCAGCACACGGAAACAGCAAAAGGTCTTGCGAATTGGGGCAGAGAATGTTCTGGGCTAGCACATCAGGGAAGGGGTGACTATGGGGTTCCAGGGAGTACGTGACCACATGCAATATCCATTTAAAAAGTCATGCCACACTTGATCGAGCTCATAATTGACAATTGTACCGGTTGATGCTAAATTTTTAAGTTGGTGTCCTGCGTCGTCATTCTAACTACATCTGGCTGTTGTCACCACCACACACGCTAGCCCAGGGGGCACTCCTCTGGCTCTTCCAGCGAAACCTCCTTCCCCCCAGCCTGCCCCCCCACCTACAGGCCCTCTCTCCAAAGAATTTACGTCTTTGTCCTATCTTTCTCTCTCTCCAAACTATTTTTCCAGATAGCTGCCATATACGGTATTAAACTGAGTAGTATACATAGAAGACATACCACACTTGATCAATCTCATAATTTACGACTGTACCGGTTGATGCTAAATTTTTAAGTTGGGGTCCTGTGTCGTCATTCTAAATCCATCCGGCTGTTATCACCACCACACACGCTAGCCCAGGGGGCACTCCTCTGGCTCTTCCAGCGAAACCTCCTTCCCCCCAGCCTGCCCCCCCACCTACAGGCCCTCTCTCCAAACAATTTACCCGGGTAGGGGACGTATTAGATATTGTACTGATGTTTTTTGTTTTTCGTCTTTTAATTGCCTCCTGACCTGTGATAGGCAGAGCATGGACACATCCCCTTAGCTGCAGTGGGAAAGACACTCCCCTGGCCAGAGCAAGCTCTTTTTCTGTTTTCCGTGGTCGAAAAATCCATGAAATATAGGGTCCCAAGATAGGGGACGTATACGGTATTAAACTGAGAAGAATTGATACCATACCGGTTGATGCTACAGTTTTTCAAAACCCATTCCAGCTGTTGTCACCACCACACACATTAGCCCAGGGGGCACTCCTCTGGCTCTTCCAGCGAAACCTCCTTCCCCCCCCACCTACAGGCCCTCTCTCCAAACAATTTACCCGGGTAGGGGACGTATTAGATATTGTACTGATTTTTTTTTAGATCTTCTTTTAATTGCCTCCTGCGATAGACAGGAATCGAACCCGGGTCAACTGCTTGGGAAGCAGCTATGCTCACCACTATACCACCAACAGCCACAGCAACTGATAAGAACAGATACTAAACTTGATGTCAGCTGCAGTGCCAGCATGAGCAGTGGTGTCACCTGCAGGCGGTGATGGACCTTCGCTGCACCTAGTTGGGTGCTTCCCTAACATGTGATGGGTATTTGCCTCGCCTTTCTTGGTCTGGGTGAGCACAATTGCCATGAGGTTAACCACCAGGCTGTTGCCTGAGAATCTGGGGTAATGGTGGGGTTAAGCAGCCATTTTAGTACTCGCTCATCTCTAATCATTACCTCATATAATGTAAATTTCACATATTTACTGTTCAGTAGTAATAAAAGATGTATTCTTCCACTGCTACCCACCTTCCTCCTAAATTACTATGGCATCGACCTGTAATTCAGGCCACCGTCAAAAGAAGGACTTAAAATTCCCACCCCCAGATCCCACTAAGTCACGCCCCTGACTCAGTCAGGCCACGCCCCTTCCATGCCGCATTTGACCGGGATTAAAAATATAGGTAAAAATCACCTTCTTTCAGCTGCAGGGGTGGGGGGAGGGTGACTTTCTCCCTGCAGCTCATTGCTCAGACTGCACAGTGCTGCTGCTGAGAGTGAGCTGTTCAAAAGGACATCCCTGTGTCCATCCAGGCCCTGCGCATGGCAGAGGACAAGGAGTCTGAAAGCCAGACTGTTCAGCCTAAAACAAGACCTCTGGCCACCCTAGGGGCAGGCTAATGTTAGGGTGGCCAGATGTCCGGCTTTAGACTGTACAGTCCAGTTTTCTGGCTATCTGTTCTCCGTCCGACGCAGGGCCTGGACAGACACAGGGATGTCCACCCTTTCAGTAGCTCACACTCAGACAGCTTCTCCTCCGTGTCTTCACGGAGCCAGAGGGGCATGGCCTCATGTTTAGTGGTGTGTCTTCATGGGAACTGGGGGCACTGTTTCACGTTTGAGGGAATGGACGGTGAGGTCTGGCTTTCTGGGATGAAGACAGTAGCCACTCTAGCTGCTGTGGAGGTCACAGTTAAAGGGGCGGGCAGCTGTAGAGGTCACTGTTAAAGGGGCGGACTGCTGTAGAGGTCACTGTTAAAGGGACGGGCTGCTGTAGAGGTCACTGTTAAAGGGGTGGGCAGCTGTAGAGGTCACAGTTAAAGGGGCGGGCAGCTGTAGAGGTCACAGTTAAAGGGGCGGGCTGCTGTAGAGGTCACTGTTAAAGGGGCAGGCTGCTGTAGAGGTAACTGTTAAAGGGGTGGGCTGCTGTAGAGGTCACTGTTAAAAGGGCGGGCTTCTGTAGAGGTCACTGTTAAAGGGACGGGCTGCTGTAGAGGTCACTGTTAAAGGGGCAGGCTTTATAGTTACACTAGTTAAAATCAGCCTATGGAGCAGGCGGGGCTAGTCCGGAGTGCATGACCAAATGGAGTAGCCACACCTCCAATACAAACTTACAAAGAAAAAAAGAGGGGTTTTCAGTCAGCACATCCCAATGCGCAGGTGCACGTTGCTATGGCTGATTGCAATGAAAAGCAAAATACATACAATGCAACCGCACACTGCTAACCATATAAAGCACAAAATGCCATAGAGATATGAAGTATTCTGGAGCTAATGCTATGCTTGTTTGGTAAATTAGAGATTCTTGGCAAATATATTTTGTACAAAATTATCTGGACCCGTTCACCAAATCGTCCAGGTGATCTCTGTAGAACGGGAACCTAACACTATTTCCTACCTGTTATGTGCCAACCTTGGCTTCCATATGTTAGGTTCCCGTTCTACAGAGATCACCTGGACGATTTGGTGAACAGGCCCAGATAATTTTGTACAAAATATATTTGCCAAGAATCTCTAATTTACCAAACAAGCATAGCATTAACTCCAGAATACTTCATATCTCTATGGCATTTTGTGCTTTATCTGGTTAGCAGTGTGCGGTTGCATTGTATGTATTTTCCTTTTCATTGCAATCAGCCATAGCAACGTGCACCTGCGCATTGGGATGTGCTGACTGAAAACCCCTCTTTTTTTCTTTGTAAGTTTGTACTGGAGGTGTGGCTACTCCATTTGGTCATGCACTCCTGACTAGCCCCGCCTGCTCCATAGGCTGATTTTAACTAGTGTAACTATAAAGCCGAGTGGACTCGGCATGCATGCTTGGTACCTGCATCCCTGTATTAGTGGAGGCCTTTGAAGCACTACAAATGGCAAAAGGCAGAAGGGACCAAGCATGCATGTGGAACCAAACACCCCCTCATAAATTACCATGGCACCGACCTGTGAGTCACACCACTCTCAAAAGAAGGACTTACAACACCTGCTCCAGGTTTCACTAAGCCACACCCCAACTCTTTCAGGCCACGCCCCCTTCCCCCTCCGCAGCCAATTGGGATTGAAAAGATGAAGGTAAAAATAAACTTCTGTCAGCTTCAGGGGTGGGAGGGTGAGTTTCTCTCTGCAACAACACACAGAAACATTAGATGAAATAGACTAATATTAGACTACTACCGTTCACTAGTAATAAAAGATGTTTTCTTCCACTGAAAGGACTTAAAAGCAACCCCCCCCCCAAGGTCCCGCTAAACCATGCCCCCGGTCAGGCCACGCCCTCTCCCACTCCGCAGCCGATGGGGATTGAAAAAATGAAAGTAAAAATCAACTTCTGTCAGCTACAGGAATGGGTGGGAAGGAGACTTTCTCTCTGCAATGACACGCACACAAACATTAAATGAAATAGATTAAATATACTTGTGCGAAGCAATGTTTTCTTCCACTGCTACCCACTGTGTTTCCTCAAATTACCATGGCATTGACCTATAATTCAAGCCACCCTGAAAAGAAGGACCTAACCCCCAAGGTCCCGGTAAATTACACCACTGTCCCGGTCAGGTCATGCCACCTCCCACTCCGCAGACAATGGGGATTGAAAAAATGAAGGTAAAAATCAACTTCTGTCAGCTGCATTGACTTTCTCTCTGCAACAACACACAGAAACATTAAATGAAATAGATGAAAATATACCCAGGCGAAGCCGGGTCTTTCTGCTAGTATTAAATAAAAATAAATGCATCCTATTTTAATATGTACCTATCACTTGTTCCTACAATGAGTTTTTCTTTTGCCAAAAAGTTGCATCTTTGTTCCACAAATGTGACTTTTTACACAAAACACCACCACATAAGCTGGCTTAATTGTCCGTAACAATTGGAGCCATTTCTGCGAATAAAAGGATGATAAATGAGACAAAATATGCACCAGTTTTAAAGCCCTGCTCTGCCCACTTTGACATTTATAACTCATTTATAACTTATTTCTGGTGGATGCATTCTTGGAGAAAACAGTTGATATATTTGGTGCAAATCAAAACACCATTCTTTTTGGCACATTTTATGCCATAATTCTGGTGTAACATGCTTAGTAAATGTCCCCCATTATTCTTTATAAAAACAGTAATTAAAAAGGCTTTTTTAGAATTGCTGTCAACAGACTCCTAGTTAGATGCTCATTTGTCTTTGTACAACACACAAGTCTGTTAGGTTGTGTAATTCTCATGTTGGGTTCACATTGCATTTTTCCCATCCATTTAACGTATACAAAAAACGTATACGTTAAAGGGATGCCTCAGAGAGATGCCACACAGTGGCATCCGATCACCATAGAGTTCCATTGTTAAAAAAAAGTTTTTTGTTTTGTTTTTTTTACTTCAGAACACAAAAACTTGGTTTGCTACGTTTTTGTATCCTTTTCCACCCTAAGTGGAATGTTAAGATAATGTAAATTTAAAGAGGTTCTGTAGTTCTGTAAAACTGATGATCTATCCTCTGGATAGATCATCAGCCTCTGATCAGCGGCGGTCCGACACCCGGGACCCCCACCAATCAGCTGTTTGAGAAGGCAGTGGCGCTGCTGGAGCGCCGCGGCCTTCTCTGTGTTTACCGCAGGCCAGTGATGTCACGACTAGTATCACTGGCCTGGGCGGGGCTAAGCTCTGTTCTTGAATGTAACTTGAATGTAACAGTTGTGATGTCACTGGCCTGCGGTAAACACAGAGAAGGTCGCGGCGCTCCTGCAGTGCCGCTGCCTTCTCAAACAGCTGATCGGCGGGGGTCCTGGGTGTCGGACCGCCGCCGATCAGAGGCTGATGATCTATCCAGAGGTTAGATTATCAGTTTTACAGAACTACAGAACCCCTTTAACCTCCTGCTAGTGATTAAAAAAGCTAAAAGCATAATGTTCCAAAATTGCTGTTATAGAACTAGTGCTATTAACAGTGTTGTGTCATCAGAGACATCCCCTGTAATTAGTCCCCATAGTGTTCTTAAATCTATGTATTTAAAATAATCCAAAGGTAAGACGCTATCTGCCAAAATATAGTCAATGGGACACTCACTGTTTGAATTGGTTGGCCAATTATGCATCCACCTGCTGCACAGTTGTAGGATGGACATGCATGGTCATCATTCTGTCCTATCTGCAGTGTATATCAGCCGCTCGTCACATCAGTTACCTTCAGAAAAAAAATCAGCCATCCAGTGTAAGTAATAATAGAAATAATACCTACCTCACCTCTTCTATATGGCCTCCTTGTCCTGAATTAAATAATTTCTGAAATACATCTGCATCATAGCTTACTTTCATAGGCAATGATACTGTTCCTGATCCATGGATTAGTGACAGATCCCAAGGGCGCCAGATGGACCACATTGATTTATAATGGGGTCCGTTAGGGTCCCATCATTATATCTGCAAAAATGAAACAACTGCATGTATAGTGCAGATATAGGCTCTACCTATGTGTCTCTGTGGCCACAGACTTAAAACAAACCTTGTGTGCAGTCTGATCCAATGTGAGTTACTTCACATTTTTAGTGAAAGTTTGTGAATCCTTTTAGAAATTTGTAGCTTTCAGCATAAATTTGACCTAAAGCTCTAATTTTCCCACAAGTCCCAAATGTAGATAAAGGTAGCCAAATCAAATAAATGAGTCAAAAATATTATACTTGGTCATTTATTTATTAAGGAAAATGATCTAAATGATCACATGTTCGTGAGTGGCAAAAGTATGTGAGCCTTTGCTTTCAGTACCTGGTGTGACCCTCTTGTCTGGCTATAAGTGCAACTAAATATTTCATGTAATATGTGATTATTTCTGCACATTGGGTTGGAGGAATTGTAGCCCATTCCGCCATACAAAACAGCTTCAACTCTTATGTGTGTGGGTTTCCTCCTATGAAGTGCCAGGACTTTGATTTGTCCATTCTAAAACTTGAATTTTATTCTTCTTTAACCAGTCTTTACTAGAAACACTTGTGTGTTAAGGGTTGTCCTCTTGCTGCATAACCCACATTCTTTTGAGATTCAGCTCACAGCCAGATATCCTGACACTTTCCTTTAGAATTAGCTTTTATATTAAAGAATTCATTGTTCCATCACAAGCCGTCCTGGCCTAGATGCAGCAAAACAGGCCCAAACCATGAAAATACCCCACCGGTCTCATCCATTCTTAAAACATTGTTCCAATAGCCTTCTGGCTTGTCCAGGTGATCTTTAGCAAACTGTAGATGGGCAGCAATGTTCTTTTTGGAGAGCATTTGCCTTACCCTTTCAGACCATGCAGACTATTGTTGTTCAGTGCCTTCCTGATGGTGGACTCATATAGATTAACATTAGCTAATGTCAGAAATGCCTTTAGTTGCTTAAAGGTTACTTTGCGTTCCTTTGTTGCCTTGTGGATTATTACACGCCTTGTACCTGGCGTTATCTTGGCGTGTTGTTCAGCCACTCCTGTAATAGTCATGAATTTCCTCATTTGTACACAATCTGTCTATGGATTGGTGGAGTCCAAATTCTTTGGCGATGGTATTGTAACCTGTTCTAGCTTTATGGGCATCGACAACTCTTCTTCTGAGGTCTTCAGACATCTACTTGTTTTATGTCATGATACATAAACGTTGTAAAGATCAAACTTTGATAGATCCCTATTTATGTATAATGGGCCACCCACTCACCCTTGATTGTCATCCCATTGATTTGAAAACACTTGACTAATTTTACTTTCAAATTATCTGCTAATCTTAAAGGTTTGCATACTTTTGCCACTCACATCTGATATTGGATCACTTTTCTCAATAAATAAATGACAGAGTCTAATATTTTCGACTCATTTATTTGATTTGGTAATCTTTATCTACTCTTAGGACTTGCTTAAAAAACTGATATATTTTGAGATCAAAATTATGCAGAAATATACTAAATTCTCAAGGGTTCACATACTTTCCAGCTCCACTGTATATTGACTCGGTAAGGTTTGTTTGTGGTCAACATGACTAATAATTTAAATGAAGATTCCCCCTCCCAATATTTGTTTCATTTTCCTTTTCAGGCTATAGTCATGCAAAAATAATATTTAAACACAATTTTTTGTACAGAAAATGAAATATGCATGACAGTATCACTTTTATTTTAGAAAGTATGAAGTTTTTGTTATTTTCTGCATGTATTGGCTTGCATGTTCACATTAGGAAGGACAGAATTGATTTCTTTACCTCACAATCTTTAGAATGAGATCAAAATATAAAGCTCAATTTTAACCAGACAGAAGTACTAAAGATTCTTTAATTTCTAAAACTGCAGAAGGAGATTTATCCAAACATCTCTAGGGCTTTAATACTGGATATCCATAATTCTCTGAATCGTATTCCCTTCACAGTGATATTTTGTAATTCTGTTCTATTACCCTTGCTAAACATTAATGAGATAAAAAGATCACTTTATGGCGATTGATGTTCTTCAAATTAAATGCACGTTTCATTGTACAAAGCTGTCTGCTAATTTAAAAACCTAGCAAGTAACATGGCATCATGATCATGGTCATCGCTCAGCTGGGATCAGATAGCATTTTTATCTATTCATTGGATTTAACAAGACAAGAGATGGAAGCAGAATACAAAGTATGGGCAGATTATCCTGCATCCCCTTCTGACCACTTCTTGGCAATTTCTGCAAGAAAGCTAAGGCTTCATGTTGTCATAGAAATAAACCTCAAGGTCAAAGGGGCATATGGAAGGACGGACAATGACAAAGAAGCATCTGAGAGGCCATCTGGATGAATGACCTGACATAATTAGTCATTAATCCCACTCTGGGGAACAATAGAGTTTTCCAAGAATGTGCTTGGACTTTGATCGTGGTCAGGAAGATCCCATGAGGAATAGGAGAGAAAGCTCCACTTTGTAACTAAGCAGATTAACACAGCATCCTGTTAACTATGGAAGAGTAAGCAGTGGAGACGGGGGAATCTACACTTTACATATCGTACTCTTCTTTCTCTCATGTGAGTTCTGTCTTCCAGCATGCCATGTGGTTGTCAGATTAGCTGCTGGTTAACATTTCTTTTACAGTACTACAATGAAATGAAAGATGAAGCCCAAAAACATTTGCTCAAAATCCTAAAACAACAGATGGGGAGATAGCAGAGTGGCCAAAGGCATCAGTGAGCTTGGTTTACAGGTGTCAATATTTACTGAGCTGAGTTTGCCACAATTCCTGTGGGAGAACGAAGGATCTTAGATAATCTGTGAGACATTAGCAATCAGCTCAGTCATGAATCATAGCTAGGATGATAAAACATGAGATGAGCTATTTCTCCATCTGTCTTCAACAGTTAAATGGTGCTACAACGGCATGTCTCAGAAAACAGCATATATTAAGTTTTGTAGCTTAAGTACAAGGAATACAACAGGAAGGAAATACACAGTGAATGAAATTGTGAAATAGGTTTAATATTCATAGAACAATTAATGCAATAATATATATTAGTAAGAAATGTTAACGTAAATGCATGGTTTCCAAAAAGTAAAAGTAGAAAATGATGCAGGCAGTCATGATGCCTGCACTTTGATATCAGAAAAACATGTCAAATTACCAACATCAATGGGACCTATATTATGGTTAGTTCTGGTCATTAGACCCGCAGTTAGGTTGGGATTAATTGCTGTATTATGTTTGCTTAACCCGTTAAGGATGTGATCAGGTATGCTACTTAGTGCTTGATGGGGGTTTTTTGTGTTTGTTTTATCTCTGCATTTCAAAAGCCATAACTTTTTTGCTTTTCGATTGACAGCAGTATGAGAGCTGTATTATTATTATTTCTAATGGCCCTATTTTGGGGTACATCAAATAAAATTGTTTTGTGGTGGGACAGTACGAAAAAATGCTAGCCTTCCATTGTTTTTAGATTTTTTACAGTATTCACTGTACAATATTAATGACATTTTAACGTTATTCAGCTAGAATGATTGGTTGAATGATCATCTAATGAATTATCATTTTACAGACTGAGCTATGCACATCTTAATCCATATTGGCCATTACTGTTATTCAAACTGGTGCCCATACATGTTCAATGGGAGCAGTTAAGAGACAAAGACTAAACAAACCATCAGCTAAACCTGCTAAGATATATCTGCATTAGGTTGACACTTAAGAACATATTAGTGGCTTAATTACTGTGTTTCCTTTGTCTGAGCAGTTACTATATATTGAGGCAATTAAAGCTTTCATTGCTCATTTTCTGCTAAGCTTGTGATAGAATATTACTACAAGGTATATGACTAACAGCCATCAAAATGAATTTCCAGTAGAGAGTGACTTTGATCAATTTATCACCAGCAAAGTTTGAAGAATGCAAAGAGAAATGGAAATTCAATTGTTTTTTTTTTTAATTTCGGTTCATCTATTACTGCTAGAAATTATATATTAGATTTTTTTTTTTTTACATTTCGTCATGGTGGGATTTTTCCCACAATGGAACACTAAAATCAAAACTGAACTTCCTGTTGTAAGAGCAATGAGTTAAAAGATTATTGCAAATTACAGAATAACAAATAGTGTTTTTTACTGAAATGCATGTTTGTTTTTTGTGGCTAAAAATAATTTTGTGAGCTTTAATAAAAAAATGTTCAGCTGGTTGTCTTCTACGTATCACAGTACATAGCAAGCTGCAGAATTCCATTCACAGTAAAATTCCTCAGAACACTTGAAAATCAATACATAACATTTCAGCAGAATTTTTGATTGATAATGTCCAGTTGGTTTGAAAAGAAGACGGTGGAGGCCCATTACTAGCCTCAGGTACTGAAAGCACCGAAGCAATAATCTTATTTGTCCACATGTCTCCAGTGGTCAAGTCCTTGTAGGTTGTGATGTGGAGTGCCATTCATAATCCATATGAAAAAAAATCTCTTTTTACTTTTTCAAAATTTTGGTTTTCAGATAAATAATGAAATGTCCTTTTTGTCCAACACTGAAGAAACTAAACATTAACATGTTTCTGTTTTTTATTGTGAGGAATTCCAAATGTGTGAAAAACTTTACCAGTGACTGACATGCCAATTAAGAACATGTTTGCCTAAACAAGCTGTATTTTTATAGGGAGAGAATGCAGAAAGCTAACTATAAGATTATGGTTATTGTCAGGAAAAACAAGTGTTTTCAGCTGTGGATACATTGATTTTGTTTGCATGGTCTATTCATGCTTATATGGGGTTGTTTTAAAGTACATAATACCTGTTCATCTTTTATTCTAAGTGTTTTTCTAGGTGTTAGATCACCACACATTCCAGAACTTTGTCCCAGACAGATTCCGCAGATAAGGTGTCAAAACTCCAAAATTGCCGGTCCCACACCACGTTATTGATGCCAAACACTAAATTAGCTAAAATTTCAAGTTCTTGAGTATGTTCCACTTCATAAAAGAGGTGGTAAATTAATTCATAAAAGGTTTGAGACCTATTGGATAGATGAGTTAAAGGGGTTGTCCGAGTTATGAAAAAAAAAATATATATATAGCACTGTAAATCTGATGGGCAGCAATATATAACTAAGTTAAGCAAGTTTTAGGCAAAAAAAAAATCTAGATTTCCTCATTTCCCTGGTTCTCTTCTGGCTTTTGTTTACCTGCAGTAATAACAATCTCTGCCCCTCCCCCCCTGCTCTGCACAGAGAGTGAATACAAGAGCTGCCCTGAGTGACATGTCTGTCTGCTGAAATACTCAGCAGCACATTGTATGTGTAGGACTACAAGTCCCAGCTGTACAATGACAATGCTCATACACACAGGAACTTCCCCCTACCTGTTCTTGTGCAAAACAATTCCTTTGTGAGCTCCTGCGCCCAGCATTTGTCTCCTCACTGTCTGCAGTGTAAATCCTGTTGTAAAGCCGTGAGCCCTCAGTGTGTTCTGGCTGAAGGGGTTAATGTTTTATCTGAAGGAATCCAGGGAGAGAGCAGATAGCAGCCCAGCAGTGCAGGGGGGCGTGGTCAGTGACGTCTCGTGTACATACTGTTATCTGATCTCTGAAGCTTGTGCATGAAACAACACAGAGCAAGGAGATAAGGAGACATCACAGGTCATGTGACCCTCAGTGAACTCTGAGAAACCAGCAGCTTTAGAAGCAGAAAGTGTATGGGAAAGTTATTATACTTGACAAGTTAGTAACATACAAAGAACAAAACAATAACTCGGACAACGCCTTTAAGGATCATTTCCTCACATGGCCTTAATCGAGATTTTGACTTATTTACTTAGAGACATTTCCCATTATTTGCAGTTCTTCTTTTCCAATTTTCAGTAGATGATGACATGGATAAAGGTACAGTGCACTGTCTTTTATTGAATTTACACCAGCGGTCCCCAACCACCGGGCCGCGGCCCAGGACCGGGCCCTGAATCGATGACTGCCGGGCCGCGGCGGTGGCAGGGGACAAGGAGATAAACGCTTCCATTGTGGAAGCGCTCATCTCCATAGTCATCTGTATTGCCGTCCTCAGGACGGCGATACAGATGCCTGTGCTGCGGTGGGGCAGGGACAGGCATCTCCCCTGCCTGTCCCTCTGATAGGCTGCAGGCCTAGTGCCTGTAGCCTATCAGAGGCCAGCTCAGGCGGTGCGATGACGTCATCGCGCCGCCTGAGCTGTGCAGAGAGGGACACAGGCCAGAGGAGACCTCCATCGCAGCGCTGCCAGGCTGATGAGGTAAGTATAAGTGTTTTTTTTTTTTATTGTACAAAACTGAAGGAGAGGAGCACTATGGGCACTATGCTACTATAACTACTGTGTGGGGGGCACTATGCTACTATAACTACTGTGTGGGGGCACTATGCTACTATAACTACTGTGTGGGGGCACTATGCTACTATAACTACTGTGTGGGGGCACTATGCTACTATAACTACTGTGTGGGGGCACTATGCTACTATACTACTGTGTGGGGGGCACTATGCTACTATAACTACTGTGTGGGGGGCACTATGCTACTATAACTACTGTGTGGGGGCACTATGCTACTATAACTACTGTGTGGGGGCACTATGCTACTATAACTACTGTGTGGGGGCACTATGCTACTATAACTACTGTGTGGGGGCACTATGCTACTATAACTACTGTGTGGGGGCCAGCTATGGCCTACTATAACTACTGTGTGGGGGCACTATGCCGGTATAACTACTGTGTGGGGGGCAACTATACTGGTATAACTACTGTGTGGGGGCACTATACTGGTATAACTACTGTGTATGCTACTATAACTACTGTGTGGGGGCACTATGCTACTATACTACTGTGTGGAGGCACTATGCCAGTATAACTACTGTGTGGGGGGCACTATACTGGTATAACTACTGTGTGGGGGCACTATACTGGTATAACTACTATGTATGCTACTATAACTACTGTGTGGGGGCACTATGCTACTATAACTACTGTGTGGGGGTCACTATACTGGTATAACTACTGTGTGGGGGCACTATACTGGTATAACTACTGTGGGGGCACTATACTGGTATAACTACTGTGTGGGGGGCACTATGCTGGTATAACTACTGTGTGGGGGCACTATAATGGTATAACTACTGTGTGGGGGCACTATACTGGTATAACTACTGTGTGGGGGCACTAATGGGGAATAACTACTGTGTGGGGGCACTATGCTCCGCCCCCAACAACCGCAGCGCCCCCCCCCCATCCAAACCTCCAAATCCCCATCCCCCCGCCCCCCGGGCCCTGGGGAAATTGTCTAGCGAGAAACCGGGCCTTGGTGCAAAAAAGATTGGGGGCCACTGATTTACACCACTAACAATATGAATTTTATTTTATTGAATGTACACTGCTGACATATTAATAATCATCATTGCATTAACTTCTCCCTTCTAACCCCTTCTCTTTTCTAATCTTATTTCTCTATAACCTTCTGATATACTCTTATATATTATCTATATATTGTGTACCGTATATATTGTTAACATATTATTGTTATCCCAGTATATATGTTACAATCAGCTCAATCAAGTTGCTGCCATCATAAAATGATAAGTTGTACATATATACAATACAGACCAAAAGCTTGGACACACCTTCTCATTCAAAGAGTTTTCTGTATTTTCATGACTATGAAAATTGTAGATTCACACTGAAGGCATCAAAACTATGAATTAACACGTGTGGAATTATATACTTAACAAAAAAGTGTGAAACAACTGAAAATAT
Source organism: Rhinella marina (assembly GCA_900303285.1). Taxonomy (NCBI): domain Eukaryota; kingdom Metazoa; phylum Chordata; class Amphibia; order Anura; family Bufonidae; genus Rhinella; species Rhinella marina. Next base: position 21,241 of record ONZH01001709.1, read on the forward strand.
GTCATATATTCTAGGTTCTTCAAAGTAGCCACCTTTTGCTTTGATTACTGCTTTGCACACTCTTGGTATCCTCTTGATGATATCCTCATGGTCAACAATACCATAGTTCATATTATGTCACCCTCCTCAATTGTGCACCTTACATGTTAATACTGATGTTAATAGTAGCCAGGATATGAATAGCATCCTATTGATTGCCCTCCTTGCCATTACTACCTCAGTCAACGTAGGATACACACGATAACGCGCTATACATGATAGTAGTTACTGCCAGTAGTTCACATTCAAGCTTTGCCCACAGCATATGTGTATGTCCAAAGTGACACTAGACATCTGATGTCAGACGTTCTCTTGCCCGTGCATCTTGAAAAACAACATGCGCACAAGCATATACAGGACGCCATCCATCCCCAATGCTGCAACAAGACTGATCAGTATGTAACAGAGCACTGCTTAAACTTTTCACAGTGCTCTTTCTTTGAGGCGTGCAACTCTGTTCCCAACATCTACTATCATGAATAACTTTAGGACTCTTGAAAGGAGCTCCTATTACTTGTCCTATTACATGTGATCTCTCCCTTCCTAGGGACACCCCATATTTGAATACTTGCTTAATCTTCACGGATGCTCCTGTTTATTGATTATAAACAGCCTCTTTCCATTGTGAAATACATATATAATTTTCCCACAAAGTTCCTTATGCAATAATTGATTATACTGTAACTACACATTCTATATGTTATAAAATAATATGATCCATGTGCCCTCATATTTAAATGTTTTATTTATTTTGCCATTCAGATAGTATGCTTTGTGAAATGAAGTCTGTCTTAGCATCCGAATCTTCTGATCTCTTGAACTATTCTGATTTGTTGCATGTATTTTGTTATTATATGTAGTCCTGCACGACTCAATGTATTGCATATCTATTATACACATGGGCTGTGAACAAAGTCTGGGTTGGATTAAAACGTTGGTCGTGTCAACAAAATAATTTTGGATGGAGTAAAAACCTAAAAGTAATTCAATTCCTCTACTTCATAATATTATTTTTGGTGGATTATTCTTTTATTGAGCACTCGGAACTAACCACTAATGTGGAGTGCCCACCATCCTCCTTTCTCAGATTGCGCAGATAAGACATCTGTACTGACATGAAAATAATATTTTATGCTGTTAACGCAAAAGGCAGAAACATATTCTTATAATTAGTATTGAGCGAATTGAAGTGAAGCAAATTGAATTTGATCTGAATTTCAGGAAATTCACCGCAAACCCAATTTTCCTCCCACTTCATTGTAATGAATCAGTTTTTCCTAAAATGGCAGCTACACGTGTTACAAAGTGAAAATAAGAAGCCCAGGAGGAAGATGTGACCCATAATGTCATGCAGCCAGCCAATCAGCAGATAGCCCTGTGATGTCACATCCTTATAAAAAGCCTAATCCTGCCCGGTCTCTGCCATTTTACTGTGAGCTGAACATAGGGAGAGACGTGGCAAGTGCTAGGGACAGTGTTTCAGCAATCTTTTAATTGTAGAATATTGGACAGGCACAGTGAAGGGACAGTGGAGGGAGTTTTCAGCAACTGTAGGGAGAACATAGGGTGACTACAGAGACAGGGCAGGGTATGTGTAATCACCCTGTGCATCTCGTTCCTCTGCTGTGCCATTCATTCTTAATCTGTTCTGTTATACATACAGTAGGCTGACTGTACATCAGACTTAGTCTCAACAGTCAGTCTAACATATAGGCACATGTACCTAATTAATTTGATGCGCCATCTGTTTACAGACATAGACATACGGTGCATCAGAATCATTGTCAACAGATGATGTAATATATCTGCGTTTTTCTAGCCTACCTGCTGATTCAGTTACTTTACACTGTGGCCAAAAGATAGTTGCCTGGGCCCTCAAAAGGAATGATCAGTGGCAATAATGTTGTTGTAGCCGGCACAAGTAGCAACAGAAGAAGGGCTGGTAATAGCAGTAGCCGCAGCAACAGGCCAGAGCTGCCATTGTCATCCAGCGGTCATGTTTTGACCAACAATCCAGCTGTACTGGAATGGTTGATTCCCTCTTTAACATCATCTCAGGTGACAGCAGATAGACACAGCCAGGAAACAGTGGTTCCTCTGACACTACACTTAGTTGGCATGTCCCATGAACAACCTCTGTGCCCTCACCTGCAACTTCCTCTTTCTTCTGCTGGTCCTTCTGCTCGGGAAGTTATGCATGCTGCCGGCTGTGCTCCGCTTTTCAGCAAAGAGCCTAGTGAGGACAGTCAGCAGCTACTGGCCAGCACAGACTTGGAGGCAGGGATGGTGTCACGCTCTGGTGTGGAGGGTATAGCCACACAAAGCGTAAAAGGGAAGGGAAAAGACCAAACAAGGGAAATGGTCACCTCCTGCAGGAATCCCTGAAACTAGGCCCTGGCTGACTACCAGTATGAACAGGCCTTAGTTGTAGGAGAGTTCATACACAGGAACCTAATAACAAACTGACCTTGTACAACCCTGCAGCTAGTGGCAGGAGAAAGAGTATACTCGTTCCTCCAAAAGGACAGACGAACAGGAAACTCCAGAAGGCAAAACCACAACAGGGAAAAGTAGGATAAACACAATAGGGAAAATGACACTTATCTTAATGCAGATATTGCAGCAACCGGATCTCAACTGAGAACAACACCACACATAACAATATCAGCAGAAAGTATAAACCGCAAGGAATACTGGGAGAGGAAGGGATAAATAGGGGAAAAATAAATACCAGACCCGCAAGAGCTGAGGGGAAGGGTTGTGGTAAACAGCAACCAAACCAAGAGGAAAACATGTCAAATTATGTCACTTTTGAAAGCCTAGCCGAATGCCTGCAACCTGACGCAAGTACGTTCTTGACATTACCCCCCCCTTTTACGGGTGACCTCCAGGCACCCAGGACCAACTTTATCAGGTTGAGACCTGTGAAAGGCTTTCACCAAACGACTGGCATTCACATCAGATGCCGGTACCCATGACCTCTCCTCAGGTCCATAACCCTTCCAATGAACAAGATATTGAAGAGTCCCACGGAGAACTCGAGAATCAATGATCTTGACGATCTGGAATTCCAAATTACCATCCACCAAGACAGGTGCGGGTGGCAAGGGAGATGGCTCCAGAGGTTCAACATATCTCTTCAACAAAGATCTGTGAAACACATTATGGATTTTCAGAGCCTGAGGAAGTTCAAGACGAAATGCTACAGGATTAATAATGGCCATGATCTTATATGGGCCAATAAATCTTGGACCCAACTTCCAAGAAGGAACTTTCAACTTAATGTTCCTAGTAGACAGCCACACAGAATCACCCACACTTAGGTCCAGACCATTCATACGTTTCCTGTCAGCCACACGTTTGTACTTGTTACCCATATTTATCAAGTTATTTTGAATTTTCCGCCATATAGATGACAATGATGACGAAAAACGTTCTTCCTCAGGAATACCAGAAGTATCAGAACCAGAAAATGTGCCAAACTGCGGGTGAAAGCCATATGCACCAAAAAATGGTTACTTACCAGTGGAGTCCTGTCTGCGATTATTTATGGTAAACACAGCCAGAGACAAAAACGAGGACCACTCCTCCTGGTTCTCAGAGACAAAACATCTCAAGTAAGTCTCCAGGCTCTGATTGGTACGCTCAGTCTGTCCATTCGTCTGGGGGTGAAAGGCAGAGGAAAAAGACAGTTGTACCCCAAGCCGAGTACAGAATGCCTTCCAGAATCTGGACACAAACTGAGTCCCACGATCAGAGACCACGTCAGTGGGAATGCCATGAAGTTTTATAATGTTGTCGACAAACACTTGTGCAAGAGTTTTAGCATTGGGGAGCCCAGGTAATGCAATAAAGTGCGCCATTTTACTAAAATGATCTACAACCACCAGAATAACTGTCTTACCAGACGAATCAGGCAGATCAGTGATGAAGTCCATGGATAAGTGAGTCCATGGTCTGGACGGGATGGGTAATGGAAGTAGGGGTCCAGAAGGTCGAGTATGTGTCACCTTAGCGCATGCACAGACACTACAGGCTGACACATAGTCCTCAACACACTTACGCACCCCCGGCCACCAGAATCTACGAGAGATGAGGTCGATAGTGGATTTACTCCCAGGGTGTCCCGCAAGCACCGAAGAATGATGTTCCTCAAACACCTTATGACGCAAATCAGAAGGAACGAACAACTTCCCAGGAGAGCAAGACTCTGGCACATCTCCCTGGGCCTCAAACACCTTAGCCTCAAGATCAGGGTAAAGAGCAGATATCACCACTCCTTCAGACAGTATAGAGCTCGGATCTTCAAAATCACCACCTCCGGGAAAACTACTTGACAAGGCATCCGCCTTCACATTCTTAACCCCAGGACGATATGTGACAATGAAATTGAATCTGGTGAAGAACAAAGACCATCTGGCCTGCCTCGGATTAAGTCGTTTAGCCGACTCCAGGTAAGCCAGATTTTTGTGATCAGTGAATACCGTGATTGGGTGAATTGCCCCTTCCAACCAATGACGCCATTCCTCAAAAGCCAACTTAATAGCCAGTAACTCTCTGTTTACCCACATCATAATTTCTCTCCGCAGCAGAGAATTTTTTCGAAAAAAAAGCACATGGGTGCCATTTACCAGGTGATGGGCATTGTGATAAAACTGCTCCTACCCCCGACTTGGATGCGTCAACCTCCACAATGAAAGGTTGTGACACATCTGGCTACACCAATATAGAAGCAGATTTGCTCTGACATTGGGCTTGCTTTGTAAGTGGGCTGTGTATAAGTGGAGTTAAAAAAACGGAGTGCTGGTACTGAGTGTGAATTTGTGGGAGTGACTGCAAATAACTGTCTAGTTTATTGCAAAGGTCTTTGTTTGTTTAGTGCTTGCATTTGGTTGCATTTGGTAATAACATTTAAACCCATTTTTTTTCTCTGCTGTGTACCTGGTGAAGGGGAGTGGTTAGCAATCCCAGGTGCTATAAATTACATAGCTAAACTCTTATAGAGCTTGCTTTGTAAGTGGGCTGTGTATAAGAGTTAAAAAAAACGGAGTTTAAGACCAGGAGCAAAAAAGTAAGGTCGGAGAGATTTTCTTGTGTGTTAACTTGATTTGAAGTCCTCCGGCTACAGCAAACCACAACTAATCGCATATTTACTGTTTTTCTGTACTGTACTGTATATCCCCATCTAGCAGGTGCTCCATGGACAATGCTACCAAGTGTGTGTCCTGTGCAATGTATGCATGCCTTGAAGAACCATTCATAAATACATTTGCACTATATGCAATCACGTTGCATATTTGGAAGCCCAGATCTTGGATGTAAATAAGCAGCTTGACATACTTAGGGGCATTAAACACCTGGAGAGAGGCTTAGACCTCACAGTGCAGGCACTGGCTGGGGTGAGTGAAGAGGAGGAGGATAGAGATGGGCAAGAGCAGGACTATCAGATCAGCAGTTGGGTTAATGTAGTAAGGAGGGGTAGAGGGAAAAGTGTCATGGAGGCTAGTCCTGAGCTGGAACGCCCTAGTAAATATGCCTGTTTGGCTGATATTAGGGATGAAAGCCCAGGACCAGCGACACTGCAGCAGGCCGTTTCTCCTAGAAACCAGGAGGATGACCGCTGCAGGAAGGATGGGAAATGGAGAGCAGCAAAGGCCAGACAGATGCTGGTGGTAGGGGACTCTATTATTAGGCGGACAGACAGGGTCATCTGTCGCCGAGACCGTGAATGCCGACCAGTGTGTTGTCTCCCGGGTGCTCGGGTTCGGCATATCGCGGATCGGATTGACAGATTGCTGGGTGGAGCTGGGGAAGACCCAGCGGTCATGGTACACATTGGCACCAATGACAAAGTCAGGGGGAGATGGAAGGTCCTTAAAAATGATTTTAGGGAACTAGGAGAGAAGCTCAAGTCCAGGACCTCCAAGGTAGTGTTTTCAGAAATACTACCAGTGCCACGAGCGTCACTAGAGAGACAACGGGAGATTAGGGAGTTAACCCCTTCAGCCCCGGGCCTGTTTTCACCTTCCTGCCCAGGCCATTTTTTGCAAATCTGACATGTGTCACTTTATGTGGTAATAACTTTGGAACGCTTTTACTTATCCAGGCCATTCTGAGATTGTTTTCTCGTCACATATTGTGCTTCACGACAGTAGTAAATTTTTGGCAAAATATTTCATTTTTATTTATAAAAAAATACCAAATTTACCAAAAATTTGGAAAAATTTCCAAATTTCCAAATTTCAATTTCTCTACTTTCAAAATACACCGTAATACCTCCAAAAATAGTCATTATTTTACATTCCCCATATGTCTACTTTATGTTGGCATCATTTTATAAATGTCATTTTACTTTTTCAGGACGTTAGAGGGCTTTGAAGTTTAGAAGCCATTTTTCAAATTTCACCACATTTTCCAAAACCATTTTTTTAAGCACCAATTCAGATATAAAGTGATTTTTGAGGGCTTACATAATGAAACCCCCCATAAATGACCCCATTTTAGAAACTACACCCCTCCAATTATAAAAAACTGCAGTTACAAACTTGTTAACCCTTGAGGTGTTCCACAAGAATTAGTGGGAAAATGGAGGTGAATTTTCAAAATTTCACTTTTTTGGTAGATTACTCATGTTAATAATTTTTTTTCTTGCAACACAGTAAGGGTTAACAGCAAACTAAACCTCAATATACATTGCTCTGATCCTGCAGTTTACAGAAATACCCCCACATGTGGTGGTAAACGTCTCTATGGGTTTGTGGCAGGGTCAAAAGGAAAGGAGCGCCATATGGATTTTGGAGGCAGATTTTGCTAGAATAGTTTTTAGGCACCATTTTGTAATTGAGAGACCCTGAATGTACCCTACAGTGGAAACCCTCAAAAAAGTGACCCCATTTTGGAAAACTACACCCTTCAAGCGAATATATTAAGGGGGTAACTGGCCACTTTGACCCCCTAAAGTGTTTTACGGAATTTGGAACACTTGGCTGTGAAAATGAAAAATTTTATTTCTTCCAATAAAATGTTGCTTTAGCCACCAATTTTTTTGTATTTTCCTAAGGGGTAACAGGAGAAAAGCACCCCATAATTAGTTACCCATTTTCTCCTGAATGTGGAAACACCCCTGTGGTGGTAAACTGCTGTGGGGGCACATGGCAGGACTCAAAACAGAAGGAGCGCCATATGAATTTTACAACACAGATTTTGTTGGAATGGTTTGCGGGAGCCACGTTTTTTTTTTATTTAGAGTTATTGTCTTATGTGGGGGCTCATTTTTTGCGGGATGAGCTGATGTTTTCATTGGTACCATTTTGGGGTACATAACACTTTTTGATCACTTGGTATTACACTTTTTGTGAGTCAAGGTGAAAAAAAATAGCTGTTTTGGCATGGTTTTTAAAAAAAATTTTTTACTGCATTCACCTGGGGGGCCCTCTCATGTAATATTTTTATAGAGCAGGTTGTTACGGATGTGGGGATACCAAATATGTATAACTTTTTTATTTTTGGATAGTTTTAAACATTGGATTTACTTTTTGAACAGAATAAAATCATTATTTTGTGTTGCCATTTTCAAAGAGCCATATTTTTTTTCAGTTTTCGGGCGATTGTCTCAGGTAGGGTATCGTTTTTGCGGGACAAGATGACGGTTTGATTGGTACCATTTTGGGGTAAATACGCCTTTTTGATCGCCTGCTATTACACTTTTTGTGAGGCAAGAGGGAAAAAAATGGTTGTTTTGGCATAGGTTTTTTTTTTTTTTTTTTTTGCAGCATTCACCTGGGGGGCCATCTCATGTAATATTTTTTATAGAGCAGGTTGTTACGGACGTGGGGATACCAAATATGTCTAACTTTTTTATTTTTGGATAGTTTTTACACATTGGATTTATTTTTTGAACAGAATAAAATCATTATTTTGTGTTGCCATTTTCAAAGAGCCATATTTTTTTCAGTTTTCGGGCGATTGTCCTCAGGTAGGGTATCGTTTTTGCGGGACAAGATGACGGTTTGATTGGTACCATTTTGGGGTAAATACGCCTTTTTGATCGCCTGCTATTACACTTTTTGTGAGGCAAGAGGGAAAAAAAATGGTTGTTTTGGCATAGGTTTTTTTTTTTTTTTTTTTTGCAGCATTCACCTGGGGGGCCATCTCATGTAATATTTTTATAGAGCAGGTTGTTACGGATGTGGGGATACCAAATATGTATAACTTTTTTATTTTTGGATAGTTTTTAAACATTGGATTTACTTTTGAACAGAATAAAATCATTATT
>ONZH01001710.1:0-57490 GCA_900303285.1 Rhinella marina
ACCGTACAGGGATAATACACACAGTGATGTCACAGTACAGAGATATAACACAGCGATGTCACTGTACAGGGATAATAAACACACAGTGATGTCACCGTACAGGATAATTACACACAGTGATGTCACCGTACAGAGATAATAAACACAGCGATGTCACTGTACAGGGATAATAAACACAGTGATGTCACCGTACACAGGATAATAATGTCAAACACAGCGATGTCACTGTACAGGATAATAAACACAGTGATGTCACCGTACAGGGATAACAGGGATAACAAACACATGCACCCACAGGGTCAAAACACAGGTGTCACCGTTACAGGGATAACAACACAGCGATGTCACTGTACAGGGATAATAAACACAGCGATGTCACGTACAGGGATAAGCGATGTCATAACAGTGATGTCAAACCGTACAGGGAATAACAAACACAGCCGATGTCACAGTACAGGGATAACAAACACAAACACACAGCGATGTCACCGTACAGGGATAACAAACACAGCGATGTCACAGTACAGGGAATTAAACATAATAAAACAAACAGCGATGTCTACAGTACAGGGATAACAAAACCACAGCTGTGTCACCGTACAGGCGATACAAAACACAGCCGATGTCACCAGTACAGGGATAACAAAACACAGGCCGATGTCAGCCAGTACAGGGCATAACAAACACAGCGATGTCACCGTACTAGGGATAACAAACACAGCGACTGTCCAGTACAGGGATAACAAAACACAGCGATGTCAATGTAACAGGGATAACAACCCACCGGGATGTCACAGTACAGGGATAACAAACCACAGCGATGCCCACAGTACAGGGGATAACAAACACAGCGGATGTCCACAGTACAGGGAATAGGGAGCAACACAGCGATGTCAATGTAGCAGGGATAACAAACAGGAGCGATGTCAATGTAGCAGGGATAACACAACCAGCGATGTCACAGTACAGGAATAACAAACACAGCGATGTCACCGTACAGGGATAACAAACACAGCGATGTCACCGTACAGGGATAACAAACACAGCGATGTCACAGTACAGAGATAATAAACACAGCGATGTCACAGTACAGGGATAATAAACACAGCGATGTCACAGTACAGGGATAATAAACACAGCGATGTCACAGTACAGGGATAATAAACACAGCGATGTCACAGTACAGGGATAATAAACACAGTGATGTCACAGTACAGAGATAATAAACACAGTGATCTCACAGTACAGGGATAATAAACCTCAGATCAACACATTGTGCCCCCATCAGAGCTCAGGTCAGCATCTTGTGCCCCCATCAGACCTCAGATCAGCGTCTTGTGCCCCCATCAGACCTCAGATCAGCATCTTGTGCCCCCATCAGACCTCAGATCAACACAATGTGCCTCAACACTCTGCACTTACAAGCATGTAACTGAATTTAACCCCTTCAACCCCGGGCCTGTTTTCACCTTCCTGACCGGGCCATTTTTTGCAAATCTGACATGTGTCACTTTATGTGGTAATAACTTTGGAACGCTTTTACTTATCTAGGCCATTCTGAGATTGTTTTCTTGTGACACATCGTACTTCATGACAGTCATAAATTTGAGTCAATATATTTCACCCTTATTTATGAAAAAATCCCAAATTTACCAAAAATTTGGAAAAATTTCCAAATTTCAATTTCTCTACTTTCAAAATACACAGTAATACCTCCAAAAATAGTTATTATTTTACATTCCCCTTATGTCTACTTTATGTTGGCATCATTTTGTAAATGTAATTTTACTTTTTTAGGACGTTAGAGGGCTTAGAAGTTTAGAAGCCATTTTTCAAATTTTCACCAAATTTTCCAAAACCATTTTTTTAAACACCAATTCAGATATAAAGTGATTTTGAGGGGCTTACATAATGAAACCCCCCATAAATGACCCCATTTTAGAAACTACACCCCTCAAGTTATAAAAAACTGCTGTTACAAACTTTGTTAACCCTTCAGGTGTTCCACAAGAATTAAAGGAAAATGGAGGTAAAATTTCCAAATTTCACTTTTTTGGTAGATTATTCATGTTAATATTTTTTTTCTTGCAATACAGCAAGGGTTAACAGCAAACTAAACCTCAATACTCATTACTCTGATTCTGCAGTTTACAGAAATACCCCATATGTAGTGGTAAACGTCTCTATGGGTTTGTGGCAGTGGTCAGAAGGAAAGCAGCGCCATACGGATTTTGGAGGCAGATTTTGCTAGAATAGTTTTTAGGCACCATTTTGTAATTGAGAGACCCTGACGTACCCCTTCAGTGGAAACCCTGAAAAAGTGACCCCATTTTGGAAACTACACCCTTCAAAGAATATATTAAGGGGGGTTCTGGCCACTTTGACCCCCTAAGCGTTTTACGGAATTTGGAAACACCAGGCTGTGAAAATGAAAAGTTTCATTTCTTCCAATAAAATGTTGCTTTAGCCCCAAATTTTTCATTTTCACAAGGGGTAACAGGAGAAAAGCACCCCATAATTTGTTACCCATTTTCTCCTGAATACGGCAACACCCCATATGTGGTGGCAAACTGCTGTGGGGGCACATGGCAGGACTCAAAACAGAAGGAGCGCCATATGGATTTTGCAGAACAGATTTTGATGGATTGGTTTGCGGGTGCCGTTGATGTTTAACTTTTTGAGTTATTGTCTTATGTGGGGGCTCATTTTTTGCGGGACGAGATGACGGTTTGATTGGTACCATTTTGGGGTACATAAGACTTTTGGATCGCTTTGTATTACAGTTTTTGTGAGTCAAGGTGAAAAAAATAGCAGTTTTGGCATGGTTTTTTTTTTTAAATTTTTTACAACATTCACCTGGGGGGCTATCTCATGAAATATTTTTATAGAGCAGGTTGTTACGGACGCGACGATACCCAATATGTCTAACTTTTTTATTTTTGGAAAGTTTTACACATTAGATGCATTTTAGAACAGAATAAAATCTTTTTTTTGTGTTGCCATTTTCAAAGAGCCATATTTTTTTCAGTTTTCAGGCGATTGTCTCAGGTAGGGTACCGTTTTTGCAGGACAAGATGACGGTTTGATTGGTACCATTTTGGGGTAAATACACCTTTTTGATCGCCTGCTATTACACTTTTTGTGAGGCAAGAGGGAAAAAAAATGGTTGTTTTGGCATAGTTTTTTTTTTTTTTTTGCAGCATTTACCCGGGGGGCCATCTCATGTAATATTTTTATAGAGCAGGTTGTTACGGACACGATGATACCCAATATGTCTAACTTTTTTATTTTTGGATAGTTTTACACATTAGATTTATTTTTTGAACAGAATAAAATCTTTATTTTGTGTTGCCCTTTTCAAGAGCCATATTTTTTTCAGTTTTCAGGCGATTGTCTCAGGTAGGGTATCGTTTTTGCAGGACAAGATAACGGTTTGATTGGTACCATTTTGGGGTAAATACGCCTTTTTGATCGCCTGCTATTACACTTTTTGTGAGACAAAAAGGAAAAAATGTCTGTTTTGGCTTAGTTTTTTAAAATTTTTTTTTACAGCATTCGCCTGGGGGGCCATCTCATGCAATATTTTTATAGAGCAGGTTGTTACGGACGTGGCGATACCCAATATGTCTAACTTTTTTATTTTTGGATAGTTTTACACATTAGATTTATTTTTTAACAAAATAAAATACTTTTTGTGTTGCCATTTTCTGAGAGCCATATTTTTTTTATTTTTCAGGCGATTGTCTTAGGTAGGGTCTCATTTTTTGCGGGACAAGATGACGGTTTGATTGGTACCATTTTGGGGTACATACGCTTTTTTGATCACCTGCTATTACACTTTTTGTAAGGCAAGGTGACCCAAAAATGTCTGTTTTGGCACAGTTTTTTTTTTTTTTTTTTTTTACTGCGTCGGGAAGGGGTTAATGGCAACTGTGTTTCCTTATTGAAAATGTTTATCAGTGTGTGAATAGTAATAATATAACATGTAGTGTAAAAACATTAGCCTAGGGTAGGATCCTGCCTAAAGAGTCTACCTTGTCGCGGTGGCAGGCTTACTAATCTTTTGGGCAAAAAAAGCAGTTGTGATATGCCGTAAAAAAGAAAGATGTAATGTGCTATGTGGAGGCTGCTGCATATTAAGCAAATCTGTAAAGTTTACCCGAAAGGGGGGAAGGGGGGGCCCGCGAAATTTGCCTCTAGGGGGGCCCCGAAATTCCTGATGGCAGCCCTGACTATATATACACACACACACACACACATTTTGAGACCTTATCACTAGTAATAAAACATAGTTGCAGTGATCTATCCTAAATGGAAACCAGTGGAGAGCAGCATAAAAATACAAATGATGGGCTGAAAATTAGCATAAAAATGGGCACAAAAAAGTGTTATTTAGGCTAGGGCTACATGGCGCAACCAGCATCGCTGAGTAGCAGGGATCCCTTAGAAATGAATGGGACAGTCGCTGCAGTCACAAGAAATCCAACAGGACTGGGCTTCTTGCGATTGTGGCAGCAATCCCATTTATTTCTATGGGATCCCAGCTACTCAGCGATCCTGGCTGTGGCCAGTGTCAGCATGTAGCCCTAGTGTGATCTTGTGCTGCCAAAACACAGAGGGTGATGCCCCACATTAGATACAGTGGAGTTCAGCCTGGCCTGCACAGCAGGGTTGCCAACAGTCCTTAAATTTACAGACAGTCCACAAAACCTGGGTGTTTTCTTCTGGCCCGAACTATGAACTCTGCACTGCGCATGCGTGTGCAAAGAAGGGAAATGGGAGTGACGCTCATGCTGGAGAGGAGGAGGAGGAGCCCCACACTGACCACCGATGAAAGCCTGGCTATTTTTCTTAGTCTTTTGCCTGCAGCATTCCCGCCAGTGCCATGCTACAGTGGGACTTGTATAGCAGCGGAGCTGGTTCTGCTGGAATTTAGTTAAGGTATGGGGGCATTTAAGCTGCTGGGGGGGCCACTATAGTATATAGTAAAGCTATTGGGGGTACTTAAGGGGACAATATAATTACTGGGGGCACAATGGGGGCTATCAAACTTCTGGGGGCACTATGGGGGCTAACTGAACTACAGGGGGCAATCTAAACTACTGGGGAACTACATAGGGCTATCTAAATTCTTGGGGCACTACATGGAGCGATCTAAATTGGGGGGTACTATAGGAGGCTACCTAAACTACTGGAGGCACTAGAGGGAACCATTTAAGCTACTGGAGGCACTAGAGGGGACCATTTAAGCTACTGGAGGCACTATAACGGGTATTATAATTACTGGGACCATTACAGTGGGTCCTTATTATTTCTGGGAGCACTACTGAAGGCACTATGGGAAAAATGATTTTTATTATGGGGAATTATTATTACTACTGGGGGTACTATTGGGGGTGTTACTATAATTAGTACAATATGGAGGGCACTAGTGCTAAAAGGGCTACTTGTGGAGCATTATCACTATTGGGGCACTATTACTAATGAGGGCACTCTGGGAGAGAATTATTAGTATCAGTGGGACTTTGTGGAGCACTGTAACTATATGGGGTCCTACCTATATGGCACTGTTATATCTACAGTATAGTATTGGGGAGCACAGTATTTTAGGTAGCAGCAGGATAACAGTTTTACTCTACATACCTTTGTCTCTCTCATCTCTGTCTACCTACCTAGTCAGAGTCTCTGGTCTGTGACTTCCAATAACTCTCGCCTCCAAAACGTCTCCTGAGCTGCACATGTACTCACAAATGCCTTACCTCGTATCAACTTCTCGCACTAAGTACACCTTGAAAACACACCTTTTCAGGGAAGCATATGTGAAATATGTTCTTGGATTGCCCACTACATGCCCTACATGCCAACTGATTTATTTACATATAACTGTTCCCCTATGCCACCTCGTTACTGGAGTAAGATTGCAACTAACCTTCTGAATTTTTAAAAAGTTGCAGTTGATAAATCAGCTCAACCTGGGGCAGATTAAGTGTATCATAGGCCCGGTGTTTAGCCATCTTGGACCCCCTCCATCCATTTGCCCTGACCATACCCCCTTTTGCGTTTTGCTCCATAGTAATTTTTTCTGGTAAATATTAAAGAATACTATACCACATTTATAGTATAATACCCTTTGCCCAACAAAGTATATAGTGTAATACCCCCAGCCCCACACAGTATATAATATAACACCTTCAGTCCCTCATAGTCTATAGTGTACAGCAACCCATAGTATACAGTATAGTATAACATCCCCACAATATACAGTATATAGTATAACACCTCCACAGTATACAGTATATAGTATAACACTCCACAGTATACAGTATATAGTATAACACCTCCACAGTACACAGTATATAGTGTAACTCTTCCACAGTACACAGTGTATAGTATAACACTCTACAGTAAACTGTATATAGTATAACATCCCATAGTATATAGTATAACACTCTACAGTATATAGTATAACACCCCACAGTATTCAGTATATAGTGTAACATCCCACAGAACACAATATATAGTATAACACCCCACAGTATATAGTGTAACATCCCACGGTATACAGTATATAGTATAACATCCCACAGTATACAGTATATAGTGTAAAACCCCATAGTATACAGTATATAGTATAACATCCCACAGTATCCAGTATATAGTGTAAAACCCCATAGTATACAGTATATAGTATAACATCCCACAGTATCCAGTATATAGTGTAAAACCCCATAGTATACAGTATATAGTATAACATCCCACAGTATCCAGTATATAGTGTAAAACCCCATAGTATACAGTATATAGTATAACACCCCACAGTATACAGTATAACATCCTACAGTATACAATATATAGTGTAAACTCCCATAGTATACAGTATATAGTATAAAACCCCATGTAGTATGTAGTATACCCCAAGTATGTAGTATATAATATAACATCCCACTGTATATAGTATAACACCCTCTGTCACCTTCTCCTGATTCAGTTTCCACATAACACTACAGCAGCCTTCTCCTGCAGCAAGACCCATCATCGATGCTAAAAGAAGAAAGAACCTGTGATTGTTTTTATCCTTCACTGTATATTGTAGAAAAGTTTGAGACACAATTTATACTACTATTACACTATACTGTAAGGACTGGCACACAAAGTGTTATGATATTAGAGGCACCCCATAAAAAGGGTAGACAATCAAAATTCAGTTTAAACAAGCGGATCTGCATGCATAGTGCTCAAAACAGAGAAATGTTCTTTAAATCATGAGGCCAGATAAGAGATGAAGCTGAGCAGAAGGCACAAGAATAGTTGAGATAAAGAGCGAGAGGATTCAATAAAACAACCCGATGTATCTGCATGTCCTTCAGATAAGGGCAGACATGTTTTCTTTTCCTCCACTGCAGGAGTTTAAATGGGTCCACTAAAAATGTATCTACAATGAATCATACAACAACTGGCTACATTCAATGTGTCTGCTGCTATGTAGTGCAATTTAGGTGGCTTTTCAGCAGATCGAGGTAGGAAACCCTAAACACATCTATGTGGGACTAATTTCATTATGAAATGTGTAATAATTAGCATTAGTAATGATGATGGGTGATTCCATCTACCTTATTCTCTGATCTACCTATTCCAACCATATGATACCATGGTTCTACCACAGGATATGTCTTATAACCTAACGAAGGAAAATTCCTACCCTGAATTGTGATATTACATAAAAGTTTCGATAAGTAGTACTATTTGTGGGGATGTAGTACCCCAGTACAGGGGATATCTACAAATGTTATATGTTATGTTGCTTAATGTTATGTATTGCACCCAGTATAGTGTGCATGGATAAGAAACCCAGGGTTAACAAACCCTGACTCAGTTCTCGTAAGATGTTAGTTGTGGGCTGGCCACACCTGTAAACTTTGGGGAGTGTATAGTGAGACTTCAGGGTGGAAGGAAGCAAAGTCCATGTGATCTCTCTTCTTGGGCCTCAAGTTCCAGAGAGTAACTGATCTCTGTGGAAGTTACTGCTTCTGCTACAGCTAAAAAAATAAAAATGACCTTAAAATCTGAATGGCCAAGCATAGGATTCAGCAAGGTAAGCTGTGACTACAGCTAACCAGACTTTGTTGCTTGTGAGGGATTACAGTTTAGGCACCCTACTTAGACACGTCTTGAGTCTTGACCTGACCTACTATCATAAGACCTGTGTTGCACAGTGGAGATTGTAGCCATTACTGCCAGAGTACTATTGCCTGCCAAAGATTCTACTGAGACAGATTTTAGCAAGCTGGAGAAGAAAAAGGGATATAGCTCCTATCCTTGCCGAAACCCTGCTATCTGGGAGAGAATTGCACTGTGAACATTTGGAACTATGTTTTGCTATAGTTGAATGTACTACTACTCCTATTTTACACTACAGTAAAGTGAGTCATTTATTCTTCTAACTCTGGCCTGGTCTCCTGACTCTTACACCATACACTGGTCATAGCACTCTACATGCCCTGCCTTGTACCAATCCAAACACCTAATATCAAGAACGCCTCAACTACCACCAGGCAGGAGCCACAGAAATAGTGTTCCCTTCTTATTCTGCACTAGCCCTAGGGAGCAATGGTCAAAGGATCTGTATAATAACTGGAGACGCTACCACTCCTATTCTCTACTCTAGCTCCTCACAGGCTGCTGCAGGGACAGTGTTGAAAATTGTTCTTTTTGTTTCTTTTATATGTAGGATACATTGGAATTGGAGGAATCAATTTGCTTATTAGTTACTGATATTCTATAAATGTTTGATTAGATTAGCATAGTTTAACCACTGGGTTTGCCATTGAACCTGAGATTGGGCACCTGAATCTTGGAACAGAGGTGGCAACTTGTACACAGCTATTCTTCTTTAGTATAAATGAAAACTATGGAACAATCAAGTGAGCAATCCAGTTATAGGATTTGGGGATGTGGGTCCAAGATGTTGGCATTTATATCCAAATGTTTTTTTGTGGCAAATTCCCTTTAACCCCTTCGCGACCAGCGCCGTACATGTACGGCGCTGGGGCGATGCGGGCACATGGCGCCCGCTCGCGGGTGCGGCGGGCGTCATGGCCGGCAAGTCTCTGCTGTTTCTAACAGCAGAGACTTGCCGCTACCTACTGTGTCGGCGGCGTCTTCCGGGGTGACTAGATGCCGTGATCACACGTGATCACGGCATCTAGTTGCGTCTAAACCCGGAAGCGTTCGCTTCCGGGTGGTGTACAGACACCCCGTGTGGCCAATCGGGGTGTCTGTACACCATATGAAAACTGTAATCCTTGCTGGTGAGGATTACAGTTTTCAAAGTGCAATTCTTATTCTGGCCACTAGATGGCAGGCCAGGATAAGAAATGAGCAATTCATGGATTTCTGAGTCTATAAAATCCATAATTGCTCATAAAGAAAAAAAAAAGCCACAATATATAAGCCCATATTTGAGCTTTCTAATAGTAAAAAAAAATAAAAAAAAATGTTAAAAAATATATAAAAAATAAAAAAGATGTAAAAGTTCAAATCACCCCCCTTTCCGTATAAGTAAAAAATAAATACCTAAATAACAATAAATATAGACATCATGGGTATCACCGTGACCGAAAACGCCCGTACTTTTAAAATATAAAAAAAAAAATTCCAATACGGCGAATTGTGTGGCGGAAAAAAGCGTCCAAATGGCGATTTGCCGTTTTTTGTCGCTTTTTTTTTCTAAAAAAAATTAAATAAAAAGTGATCAAAAAGTCATACACACCCCAGAATGGTATCAATAAAAACTTCAGATCGTCCCGCAAAAAATGAGCCCCCATACAGCTCTGTACACATAAATACCAAAAAGTTATAGGGGTCAAGATTTGACAAGGAAAAAAAAAAAAAAGGGCAACTTTCTAATTATTTTATCACTATGAAAACGCAGGAAAAACTATACATATTAGGTATTGCCAGATTCGTACTGACCAGTAGAATGAAAGTAACGGATCAGTTTTAATGCACATTGAACGCTGTAAATAAGAAACCCGTAGAACTGTAGCGGAATAGCGTTTTCTTTGCAATTTCACCCGGTTTGGAATTTTTTTCCCGCTTCCCACTACACCGTATGCAATATTAAATGGTGGCGTTGGAAAGTACAACTTGTCCCGCAAAAAACAAGCCCTCATACAGCTATGTGAACAGAAAAATAAAAGAGTTATGGCTGTTTGAAGGCAGGGAGCGCAAAACGAAAATGCAGAACCGAAAAAAGCTCCGGGCGCGAAGGGGTTAAACTCTCAGGCCCTGATTTATCATACCATCACTCCAGAATTCTGGCATCAAAAAGTCGCAAAATAGGGCTTTTGCGACTTTTTTGCGCAAAATTTTGCGACTTTTTGCATGTGTACACCACTCACTCCAGTTTTGTAATATGGGCGGAAAAGTGGGTGTGGTTAGCTATGTTAATGAGTTTCACTCCAGATTTATCATTGCGACTTTTTTAAAAAGTCGCAAAATAGTCGCAATCTCACTCCAGGAGGAGGGTGGAGTAGGAAAAGTGGAGTAACTTCTCTAGACAGAAGTGTTAGGTCTAAGGACAAGCCACATTTATCAAACAACCTGTGACGTTTGATAAATGTGGCACAAAGTACTCCAACATAGACTGAAGCAAAACTGACTTTAAATATTCTCCTAATGATAAATTCCCCCCTTAGACTTTAATGTATGTGTGGGTTTCATGTGCTTGTAAGAGACCAATCAGAAATAAACTTATGGAAGGGAGCCTATGTTTGTTTCTATATGAAGCTCATTGAGGATGGCCTGTTAAACGGAAGCCCAAGTAGTATCAGAATTTTTGATTGTCTGCAATAGAAAACCCAAGGAGTAGAGTTGCCCACTTGAGACGTTATTAGTAGAACCAGCTATGATCTTAGCATTTAAAAGCAGGGCACCTATTGAAATTTGTGGATGTTGAGAATGACAATTTCTTAATGGATTCCACCCTGCCGCCCTGTGATCATTGCATTGAAAGGAAATGGTAAAATATAACTTTTAGCCATTGGCAAAACGCCTTTCTATTAACTGTTTCCACACTTAGCACCTATTACATTACATTAAATGTGGGCAAATATACTGGCACCATTCTTGACTTTCTCCATGTTTCTTTGATTCGGAACAATCTGCCAAATTGTAAACCATAGAGGAAACTGTTGAGACAATGCACAGAAAACATGTAAGGTACAGATAAAGATGGGACAGCAGAAATTACAAACGGTTGAAGAGAATTTGTGTGGAAAGGTGATTGAAAAGTCACTGTGTGCCTTTGGGGGCAAATGGAAAGTGAAAATGAGACAGAAGAAAGGAGAGAAAAAATGAGATAGGAATGTATCTATCAATGTTGACTGCACATGAGGGAGAAAGCTGTAAACTGCTGGCCGAGAGCAAATAATATTTCCTGAGATTGAGATAATATGTCCCAACAACTATTTACGGCTAATTCCCAAGCCCATCAAAATCTGTTTTATTAACCCTTGTAGGTAGAAATGAAAGGGAACATTGTTTTCTCTTTTATGAACAGTTTCATGGCTGTCACACCACTTTATCTGTAACTGATGGAAGATGAAGTATTAGTTTGTTTGCTTCAAAAACACAGACTTAAATAACACTCACTAGCTGTCTGCCGCACAACTGTGTATTAAAGATCCTCTCTCTCCACAGCTCTGTATAATCCACATCATCATCATAGGGCCTTGGCATTCTCAGCTCTAATCTCTCAAATACCAGTTCTGTGTTACAACTGCTTGAAAGTGTGGAAATTCTTTCCATGAAAGGATTTCCCTAAAGGAAACAAAAGCTACTTCTATATTCCTTTCTCCCTGAAGCATCCACATTGCCAATCTTCTCATTAGGCCTGACCTGTCATCCAGGCCTCTGCAGTATCACAGCGTAAGGTGACAAGTTTTCTGTGAATGACAAAAGCTCTTTACTTGGAACAGAACAGTCAATCTGCTAACTTTGTTTCAGAAAAAGGACACTATTTTATTCCAAACTCTATTTTTACTGTCTATCTTACCCATTTAAATGTGACATGTCATTCTCAGTGTGCGTTCACACATGAATTTGGCCACAAAAAAGGCCAATAACTGCTTGTATTTTTTTTTTTACATCTTTTTTGTTTTTCTTCTGGTGTTATTTGCAAACAGTGGCTGAGATTTACGAATACTATAAGTAGCATAAACCTAGACCAGCTGCCTGTAACTGCAATCGATTTATCACAGGGGCTCAGGCTGGATGGTAAATGTGATGCCGGGATAGACATTTTGGGGGTCATCTATGAAGCTAAAATGCACCTACATTAGGCGTATTTCAGTGCAGTGCAATTAACTGCAATGTTCGACTTCTCCCCGCTCACGCCAGATCTCAAAAAGCGGGAGTGGTGGGGATTGAGGGGGGAGGAGGGGCGGGATCAGGCCAGCAGGTCTGTCTCATTTGCCATTTTCTACGCCTGTTTTAGAAGCTATCTTACATTAAGAACTGGCAAAGGATCCATAAAAACCGGCGTCTCTTCATAACTTCAGCAGATCCACCACCAGCTTAGGGGTTTATTAAGACCGGCATCTAAAATGCCGGTTCTAATAAATGTGCCCCTTTGTTTAACTTAATGCCAACTATTGGTTGGCTTACTTTGAGAACAAATTTTACGCCACAATAGGCCATACCTAACACTATTTCCTACCTGTTATGTGCCAACCTTGGCTTCCGTATAATCAGGGGGTATTGGTTCCACATGCATGCTGGATCCACTCTGCCTTTTGCCATTTCTGGTAGAGAGAGTGGCAGAGTGGATCCAGCATGCATGTGGAACCAACACCCCCTGATTATACGGAAGCCAAGGTTGGCACCTAACATGTAGGAAATAGTGTTAGGCATTTTGTACTTTATCTGGTTGGCAGTGTGCCGTTGCATTGTATGTATTTTTTTAATGTGTTGTGTAGTGTTGTGAAAATGCCTTAAAAATGCCATACTGCATTTTTGAAAATCCGCCAGAAAGACTGTGTCCTGCTTTTTATATTTCACATAGACCTTCAGCTATCATCTTGTGCTGGCATTCTTACAACAAAAAATGTTTGAAAAAACACTTGCAAAAATGTCACTAAAAATGCAAAAGTGCTGCAAAACACCAGCAAAAAACCTATGTGGGAAAACACCCTTAGGCTACTTTCAGACTAGCATTTTTGCTGGATCTGGCAGGGTTCAGCAAAAGCGCTTCCATTACTGATAACACAACCATCTACATCCGCTATGAACGGATCTGGTTGTATTATCTTTAACATACCCAAGACGGATCCGTCATGAACTCCATTGAAAGTCAATGGGAGCGGATCTGTTTTCTATTGTGACAGATTGTGTCAGAGAAAACGTCCCCATTGACTTGCATTGTGGGTCATGATGGATCCGTCTTGCTCCGCATGGCAGGACGGAAAGCAAACTACAACATGCTGCGGTTTGCTCTCAGGTCTGGGAACACAACTAAACATTTTGGAGCATTCCGTTCTGTTCAGTTCAGTTTTGTCCCCATTGATAATTAATGGGGACGAAAGTGAATTGTTTTTTTCCGGTATTGAGCCCCTATGACGGAACTCAATACCGTAAAATATTAACGCTAGTGTCCCTAGTAGCCCCAGACAATGAAACTCATAATCTGGTATTAAATAAACCCCCAAATTGTCAGAATATCAAGTATTTAAAAAAGTTGGATGGATAGAGCAAATTTGGATCGATATAGAAAATACATAACCTTTAAGATTGGAGATTCTATAGAAAGACATGCAAATTATTTGAAGATTAAAATATAACCAAGTGTGAAATAATATATAAATATACTAAATAATATATATATAAATATACTACTTTGTTGTTAATCAAAGTAGTCTTCTGTTTTCAGAAGATGCCAGATTGGATACAGATTGCAACAAATTTTGTAAATTATTATAAGTAATGTCTCCTGCGTGCTGTACTCATATATACTGTAATACTGATCCTTGAAGACCAAATGTGACACTGTATGGCACTATTATTTTTATACACACATTGGAATGTAAAACTATGTCAAAATGTAACACTAATATTTCAAGTATCTTGCTAGGCTATATCTGGCAGCTACACAGAGTGTGAATGGAGTGGCAGTTCGCATACTTGACTCCAAGTTCTTTCAAAGGGGGAACCATGTTCCAATCATGAGTGGAGGTCCCAGCAGCCGGACCTTCACCGATCTAACAGCCTGCCCTGTCCAGCGGACATATGATAACTTGTTGTCACTAGACTACCCTTCTAAAGTGTAGACAGTGTAAACTGAGACAGGCAGTGTAAAGTACCAAATGTAACACAGCAGCTCAGGCTGGATAAATCTGGTGTGTGTCTGGACACGGTTCTCTAACACTAACTATTGGCTGGTTTGCTGTGCAGCAAAATTTTGCGCCAAAATTTGGGCACGCATTATTGCATGTTAAGCCACTCCGCTTCTCGCTAAGGCATGCTGCTTACTAAGCAGGAAACCCTAAACAGGTGAGCAGGGCGCTGTGCATTAGGCGGCTTTTGGCACATTTGCTTTATAAATACATAGGTCTAAAATTTGATGTGACATTATGCACCAGAAATGCGTTATATTTTGGCACATTTTATAACTTGGTCTAGGAGCAAAAATTATTTGGTTTGTTGATCTGGTGGGGGAATAGTTAAAACGTGTGTACAAGTGAGGCAGCCAGGGTCATGAGAAATGTTGTCTGTGCTAAAAACAGGAGAAAATAGAAAGAAAGCAGATGGTTATATGATTTATAGGATTTATGATCCTTAGGTTAGGTGGATAGAGGTAGTGTGAGACTGTGAACAAATGTAAGCATTTTGAGGTAGCCCAACGGGGGGAGAAGACAAGGAAGAAGAACTGCCTGATTCAGGTGAGAGAACTGTCATTACAGTCAGCTATTTTAAGCTAAATATGAGAAAGATAATATATTATTTTAGTCATAGCACATGGGTTACAGTTTTTCTAATATGGAAACAACCAAATGGCAAGATCTTGCAGTATAATACATCATTAGATTGTCATTTGTCTGAATTCTACATTATAAATAATTTGTGATTGATGGTTATACTTGAGATAGATAAATAGATATTAAATTCCTAGGCTCGCCAGCAGTTCTCTTCTGTACTATGAGCCTCTTTCCTTCACAGTTAAAGTGCCTCTTTAGTAGCCCACACTGTAAGTGTCCCTTAGCGACCCACACAGTTAAAGTGCTTCCTTAGTGTCCCACAAACAGATAAGGTTCCCCCCAAGTTACTCAGGTAAAGTGCTCCCTTCATGCTCCCCACACAGATATAGTACCTCATTGGAACTCTTCAAAAGTAAAAGTGTCCCCTCTAGTGCTCCCACACAGATAAAGTGCCCCTTTAGTGCCCTGACACTAAAATAGTGCCCCCTTAGTGCTCTCCCACACACTTAAAGTGTCACAATACAGTCAAAGTGTGTGGCCCCGCACATTTAAAATGCCTCTTATTGTCCCCATGCAGAAGTGCCCTATTAGTGCTCCTCACACAGTTAAAGTTCTCATTAGTGTCAGATACAGTTAAAAAAGTGCTCCCCTTAATGCCCCCACACTGTTAAAGTGCCTCTTTGTTGCTCCCACACAGTTGATATACCCCTTTAGTGCCCAATACACAAATAAAATGCTCCCACACACTGATCTCTGGGCCCCCACAAACACAAATAAAGTGCTTCCCTTGTGCCTCCACAGAGTAACATTGCCCCCCCCCAAAAAAAAAACAAACAAACAAAAAAAAAAACAAACTCTAACCCTGTTCCCAAATAGACATGTCCTAAAGGACACAGATACAGTTGAAAGGGTGCAAGATGGTAACCATCAGTAGCATACTTCCCTGGATAGATATGTAGATGAAACAGACTGGAAGTATCTCCAGTCCCACTGGTGCAGCAGTAGCAGGGCTGTGTATTGTTCAGCTATGTATTATGATTAATTATTATAGATGTAAACAAGTCTATATTACAGGGGTTATCTGTGGTACAAAAAAGATAAATAAAAGCAGCAGCAGCAAATGCTTTAAAAAGAAAAGAAAGAAAAACCTCTTTGAGCCCCTCACCAATTCTGTATACATACTCCAGTTGTCCTTCTTGCCTTTGTTTGCAAAAGGCCAGAGTGTGATGGTTGCAGCCAATTAGTGGCCTCAGCAGTCACATACCATAATACTGGCATCATACCTCCCATCGCTAACTGATGATACCAGTGATACAGCATGTGAGCATTGAGGCCACTGACTGGCTGCTTGTAGAAAAAGGAAAGATGGACCAACAAAGCCTTGGAGCTGGATCGGCAGAACATTGAAGAGGTAAGTATTGTTTTCTTTGTTATATTAGAGCATTTGCTGTTGTATTTATCAATTTTTTTCAGAAACCAGATAACCCATTTACTATTCATCAATCTTACTTATAGGAATTAGCATATGACAACCTCATTTCTTTTCACGTAAAAGACACCATCTGTCCCAATTTACATACAACATATATACAGAGTTCCGGTATATACATACTTCATGAACATACTGCACGGAATACACCCCCAGAACAACCTCAACCCAATGCCTTTGAATCCTGTATAGTGAAAATGGCTGATAATTCCCAGAAAACAGAACAGTCCATGTTCACTCTTCCCCCATCACAGTGGCCACCGCAGCACACAAGTGTTAGTCACAGATCAGCCCTCTTTTACCTTTGACTGGCAGAGGGGAACCTGATGGCAGTAGACACTAAATTTTGTCTCTGTTGCTTGCATATTATAATATAGAAACTTGAGAAAGAACAGGGAGCAGGGACAGGGATATTCTTGTTTGCTACTGTTTAGCCTCTGATGACATGACTCTGGTAATCTTAGAGAGAAGTCAGCTCTTCCCAAGGTCCAGTAGGTTCTTTTTTTCTGGAACTGTAGGCGTTTATGCTTCTGTATATAGTTTATATTTGATTGCGTACTTTTATATCGAACTATTTTATTTGTAAGGTATATGCATGTTCCTCTTCCCGTGGCCCTCTATAACTTTATTCCATGTTGCTTGTGAGTTTTCCCAGCAAAATGTTAGGGTGTAGTACTGTATATGAGCTCAGCAATTAGACAGGTGGCAGATTTTATACCACTTTACTTTAGCAATGAAATGGATACCCCTGGGTTGCACAATGACACAATATCAATCTCGGCAGATATACACAAACCACTGACACTGGTCTCTGTTTTCATCTCCCAACTGCCATACCACAGTGAAAACTGTCCCGGCCATTCTTAGTGCCTCTCCTGCAGTTGTCTTGACCTCAAAGTGGTTGTACACTATAATGATATTGATAACCTATCCTTAGGATCAGGGGCGGACATACCGCCTGTGCAGCCGGTTCGGCTGCACAGGGGCCCAGGGCCGGAGGGGGGCCCTTTCTTACCGGCGGCAGGGAGAGATGAGTGCTTCCATTTTGGAAGCGCTCATCTCTATATTCATCTGTATCGCCGTCCTTAGGACGGCGATACAGATGGATAATGTGGGGCAAGGGAGGGAGAGGCGTCTCCCTTCCCCGTTCCTCTGATAGGCTGCAGGCACTAGGCCTGTAGCCTATCAGAGGCCGGCACAGGCGGCGCGATGACGTCATTGCGCCGCCTGAGCCGTACAGCGCGGGACATAGGCCGGAAGAGGCCTGCATCACGTCGCTGGCAGAGGCAAGGAGGTAAGTATAAGTGTTAATTTTTTTCATTTAAGTTGGCACACAGTGGGGGCACTATGGGGGAGGAGCACTATGAGGGCACTATGGAGGAGGAGCACAATGGGGGCACTATGGAGGGCACTATGGAGGAGGAGCACAATGGGGGCACTATGGAGGAGGAACACTATGGGGGCCACTATGGAGGAGGAGCACTATGGGGGCACAATGGAGGAGGAGCACTATGGGGGCACTATGGAGGAGGAGCACTATGGGGGCACAATGGAGGAGAGGCACAATAGGGGCACTATGGAGGAGGAGCACTATGGGGGGCCACTATGGAGGAGGAGCACTATGAGGGCACTATGGAGGAGGAGCACAATGGGGGCACTATGGAGGAGGAGCACAATGGGGGCACTATGGAGGAGGAGCACTATGGGGGGCCACTATGGAGGAGGAGCACTATGGGGGCACTATGGAGGAAGAGCACAATGGGGGCACTATCTAGGAGGAGCACTATGGGGGCCCCATCATATATACTTTTTTTGGATACATAGTAGGGGCATTGGCACACATGAGGGCACTATGGGGACATTGGCTGGCTGGGGGCACTAATTATTTCTATTGGTGGGACTTTGGGGAGCACTTACGGTGTGGGGGGGCACAGTATCAGCTTAGCACAGTTATTTTTGGGGAACATTATGGTTACACTGTTAGTGTCAGGGACACTATTTCCTGGGTGCAGTTATTTTTTAGGGCACTGTGTGCCAATAATTACTGAAGGCGGTAGTATTTGAGGGGGACTGTTTCTGCAGTATAGTTTTGGGGAGCACAGCGGGCACAGTATTGGGGGTGGCAGGATGAGGAGTTCAAGAAGGTGGGAGAATGATGGAAAAGTAGGAAACTAAGATGTCTATTTGTCAAACTCCACAGAGAGAAGAGATGGCTGGAAGAAATCATCATGGCGGTCTGGTCTGAAAGGAGAAGATGAGGAAAGAGAACATCTACATCTAAGAAGACGTCACTGGATGTAAGAGGTATGTGGACCTGTATTAGGCTACTTTCACATTTGAGTTAGTGATTCTGGCAGGCTGGTCCAGCAGAGAACAGCCTTCTGGAATTCACTGGATCCGGCACTGCTGGATGCAGAATGCCCGCCGGCCTCATTAACTATAAAGGGGTCAGGCAGAGATCCGGCCACAATCTGGCAAAAATGCAGAGAATCAGCGGGACACAAACTGCTGCATGCCTGAGTTTGTGTCCGGCCAATTTCTTGCATTTCCTGCCAAATCAGGTGGCCGGAGCCTAGTGCTGCATGTGTGAAAGTAGCCTTACCATGTGTGTTATGTATTGCTGTATGTAATGTTAGGACACCTTAGGTTAGGTTGAGAATTTGGTTTGGGAAAGGCGGGGGGGCCCAGACACATTCCTTGCACAAGGGCCCTCTGCTGTCTGTGTCCGCCCCTGCTCAGGATAGGTCATCAATATCAGATTGGTGGGCATCTGACTCCCCAGCACCCCTGCCGATCAGCTTTTTGAAGGGGTCACAGTGCTTGTGCTAGCTGTGCTTCCTCTGCAGTGTTTTCCTGCACATCGTCTCCCTTGTTGTGACGGAGCAGTGTAATTTCAACCAGTAGCGTAACTAGAAATGACTGGGCCCCACGGCAAATTTTTGAGAAGGCTGTCTCCAGCAACTTTTTTGCAACCCCCCACCCCTGCGACTAGTCAAGATCACTCTCTCAGACGAGGTCCTGCAGCCGCTCCCTCCGTTTCTACATGTATATAATGTATGTCATGTCACTGCATATAATATTGTCACTGTATATAATGTCGATGTATAATACTGTGGAGGAGGCCCTGACAACATTTTTTAGTCCTCTCCCTGAGTGGGCCCCTTCTGAGTTTGGGTCCCAAAGCAACCACTTCAACCATAGCTACGCCCCTGATTTCAACTGTTCCTCCTATTCAAGTGATCAGGAGAGGAAACTGTAATTACACTGCGTGGCCGCTACAAGGGATGTGATGTTCAGGTAAACAGTAGAGATGAGCGAATATATTCGTAAAGATTCGTTATCCGCACGGATATTTGCGTACTCGTAAGTATTCGTTACTTGGCCGAGTAGCGTGTGAAATTTGTGTTTTTTTTTTAACTCCTCCCTGCATGTTTAGCGCCTATTTCTTAGCCAATAAACATGCAGGGAAGCCTGGGGTACCTCCTGCCATTATCTACTACCTTTTCTACGTGTCTAGGAGTGATTGGCTGCCTGCATCAGGTGACGTACTATTATATATATGTGTACGCCTGGAGCTCGGATAACACACCTTGTGGTTTTAGGAGAGGGAAAGAGTGTGCGTGTGATAGGGATAGCGAAAGCGTACGAAATAGGAGAATATTCGTTTCTATTAGGCAGGGAACTGCATTTGTGACCCAAAAGGTCTCTTGATAGACTATAATCCAGCTACAGAAGTGCCCTTCATATTTCTGCAATCAGCCTAGCAGAAATATACTGCAGTCTGTAGAGTCATTGTCTGACCCTACAGATACAGAATACCCTCCAGTGTTGCTTGCTGTAATCTGTGCTGTATATCATACATTAGGTGCTCTCACAGTGTCATATAGTGTGTGATACTGTAAGGCATCTATTCTAATAAAGCTGATACGTAACATTAGTATAGTTTGTATACTGTGGTGCGTATTGTACATGCATAATAGCATTTTGTGCACACATGTGCAAGCTAACTTCATACATCCTATACTGGCCACCTGATTTGGCAGAGAATGCAAGAAATTGGCCGGACACAAACTCAGGCATGCAGCAGTTTGTGTCCCGCTGATTCTCTGCATTTTTGCCAGATTGTGGCCAGATCTCTACCATACCCCATTATAGTTAATAGGGCCGGTGGGCATTCTGCATCCAGCAGTGCCGGATCCAGTGAATTCCAGAATCACTAACTCACATGTGAATGTAGCCTAATACAGCGCCCCATACCTCGTACATCCAGTGACCTCTTCTTAGATGTAGATGTTCTCTTTCCTCATCTTCTCCTTTCAGACCAGACCGCCATGATGATTTCTTCCAGCCATCTCTTCTCTCTGTGGAGTTTGACAAATAGACATCTTAGTTTCCTACTTTTCCATCGTTCTCCCACCTTCTTGAACACCCCATCCTGCCACACCCAATACTGTGCCCGCTGTGCTTCCCAAAACTATACTGCAGAAACAGTCCCCCTGCAAATACTACCACCCTCAGTAATTATTGGCACACAGTGCCCTAAAAAATAACTGCACCCAGGAAATAGTGTCCCTGACACTAAATTATAACCAAAATGTTCCCCAAAAATAACTATGCTAAGCTGATACTGTGCATTCTCAGGGTGATGAGGGTGGGGATTTACCTGTGGCATCTGAGGAGGTGGTGGACGATGACGAGACACAGGTGTCAGGGGGTGAGGTAGTTGGCAAGGAAGTAAGTCAGAGTGGGGACTCTGAGGAAGAGCTGGGTGATGATGAGGGGATCCGACTTGGGTGGATCAGGCACAGGAAGAAAGCGGTCCTGAGTGTGAGGCAACATCAGCACCACAACAAGTTGGGAGAGGCAGTGGGCTGGGCAGAGGGAGAAGCAGGGCCCGAGCTACTAATTCCCCAAGTGTTCCCAGGGGTCAAGCTCCAGTGCCCAAAGCTCGATACTCTGTAGTTTGGGAGTATTTTATGGATGAAGAGGGCGATCAACGGGTAGCGGTGTGCAAATTGTGCCACACCAAGATTAGCAGGGAAGTCAGCAAAAAGAACCTGACCACAAGTAGCATGCGCAAGCATTTGGAGAAGAAACACAGAAGAAACGCAGCATGGCGGTGGGGAAGTGTCAGCAGGCCGTGCTGAAACTGCTTAGCTTGGGTGACAAGAGGCATACGGCTCAAGAGCTGTTAGAGGGCATCAGGGGGGAGACGACTGTGTGGCTTGCACCGCAGAACCTGCAACCAGGTCTGGTTGTGACAATGGGAGTAACCTGGTGCCAGCTCTGAAACTTGTGGACTCACACAAGTGCCATGCATGGCCCACGTACTAAACATAGTGGTTCAGCGGTTTCTTAAGACCTACCCTGAACTTGCTGTGTTGCTCACTAAAGTGCGCCGCATCTGTGCACATTTTAGGTAGTCCACCACAGATGCTGCCACCCTCAGGACAGTGCAACAGCGGTTACAACTCCCTGTTCCCCCGGCTGCTGTGTGACGTTCCCCCACAATGGAATTCAACATTGCAAATGATAGCCAGGGTGTACCAGCAGCGAAGGGCAATACTAGACTGCCAGCTGACAGCTTCCCAAAGAGGTGGTAGTCATGCCAGTCAGCTTCCTCAGGTGTATAATGAGGAGTGGACATGGATAGCAGGCATCTGCCAGGTCTTAGGCCCCTTTGAGGAGGCAACACATATGGTTAGCGGTGATGCGGACATTATCAGCGTCACCATCCCGCTGCTGTGTCTCATCCAAAAATCCTTAAATAACTTAATATCAGAGAATTTAGGCATGTCACAAGAGATGGGGGAAGACAGTCCGTTGTTTGCCAGCCAGAGCACCCTCACATCAGTTTCGCAGAGCAAATTACAGGAGGAGGAGTCTCTAGGCCACACTGCAGGGGGTGATTCGATGACAGCAGTTCAGCGGGTATGGGCTGAGGTGGAGGTAGAGGAGGAGGAGATGGATAGTCAGTCGATTGAGGAGAGGGAAGTGTTGCGCTGTGGGACTGTACCTCACATGGCTGACTTTATGTCAGGCTGCCTTTGTCGCGATCCTCACGTGAAGACCATTCTGGCCACCAATGATTACTGGGTGTACACTCTCCTAGACTCACAGTGTAAGGACAATTTCCCCACTCTAATTCCTGTGGAGGAAAGGACTACAAGGGTCAATTCATACCACAAGGCCCTGGTGCAAAAAATGCTACAAGCATTTCCATGTGACACCGCTAGCGACAGGGAACGGACTGCAGTGGGCCAAGTAATAGGGGAGAGGAGGGGAAAACGCAGCATGTCCAGCAAGGGCAGGGATACACTGGCTCAGGCCTTTGCCAAGTTTTTGTCACCCCAGCCAGAGTGTACCACCTGTCCACAGGTTAGGCAGAGTAGGGCAGAACTGTACCACAAGATGATGAGGGAGTATGTCGCAGACCAGACCAGCGTCCTGAGCGATGACTCCACGCCATACAATTATTGGCTGTCCAAGCTGGACAAATGGCCTGAACTCGCGCAGTACGCCTTGGAAGTGCTGGCCTGCCCTGCCGCTAGCGGGTCTTTAGTGCTGCTGGGGGGATAATCCCCGACAAACGGATCTGCCTGTCGACTGACAGCGCTGACAGGCTGACATTCATCAAGATGAACAAGTCATGGATATCCCCCCACTTCTCTTCCCCACCGCAGGATAGCAGCTGAAGTCCATAAGATTCCTTGTATCCTCCTCCTCTTTCTACTCCTCCGCCTCCTCCTCCTCTATCACAGTTGCTGACGACACTATTTTTAAGGAAGGCCAACAGGCTCTCTAAATTCAATATTTACGGAGGGCAAAAAGGCTCTCTAAACCCAAATTTTTGCGGAGGGCCAACAGCCTCTCTAACCAAAATTTTTAAGGAAGGCCAACAGCCTCTCTAAACTCAAATTTTTCCCAGTGCAAACAGCCTCTCTATCCAAAATTTTTACGGAAGGTCAACAGCCTCTCTACACACAATTTTTACCGAGGACAAACAGACTCTCAACAAAAAATTTTTATGGAGGGCCAACAGGCTCTCTACACACTATGTTCATGGAAGGCCAACAGGCTATCTACATGCAATCTTTACGTCGGGGCACAAAAGGCCTGTTGCTCGCCTACTGTCTCTCTCCAAAAACTTCATCCTGAGGCCATTTTAGTGGCTATTTAAAATTGCAGTTTTACGGTGATTCACCAGTCTCTATTCCAAAATTTCTGCCTGAGGTCCAAGTACTACTGGCTTTTGAAAATTTTCCTCCTCCTCCTCCGCTGCGCCTACTGTCTCTCCAAAAAAACTTCTTTCTGAGGCCCAACTACTGTGGTACTGGAGGGATCCAGGTGCAGGTGACCAGACCTCAGCATGTCAGCATTGATCACTGGGTCAGTCTGCTACCAGTGTCCTCCACCTTACAGCAGCCATTCACATCCTGTCGCCCAGCTTTCCCATGTATGATGCTGTAAAATCTGAGTTGATCTAAACATAAGTGATAAATCCTGACACACATGATTATTAACTTCTATTAGATCGTAATCTACCAGATTTCTTAGAGTCCTGATCAACAAGTTGTCATTCAAAAATCTCAGAAAGTTGAGTGACAGCTTCTCTATGCTTACAAGTGGTATTGCTTTCACTGTTTTGAATTCATACGCAATAGCGTATAGAGTAAATTATACGTAGCAATAGCGTACGCTTTATCGGACAAGGTCCTGTCGCTCCTTGCACTGTCTCTGCCTGCTCCATGCATGCTGCCCCTGGTGTTCACTTTCCATTTTCGTGGTGTTTACATCACTTTCAGAGGTTTTCAGGTGTTTAGGCAACCTTGCCTGCGAAGAACTTGGGTCCCCTGCAAAAATGTTCGTATCTCCCATTGACTTCAATAGGGTTCGTTATTCGGTACGAATATACGAACTTTTGGAAAAGTTCGTACCGAGTACCGAGCACATGAGCATTTTAATATTCGCTCATCTCTAGTAAACAGTGAAAAAAATGGAACACATTCTTTGGGGCCACAACCCCTTCAGACAGCTGATCAGCAGGGATGTTAGGTGTAGGACCCCTGCCAATCTGATATTGATAACTTATCCCGAGGATAGCTCATCAATATTATTATAGCGCACAGTCCCTTTCACTCTGGTCCCTGTCTTCTGGACCAGCGCCTTCTTCTCTGTCAGCACCGAGCTCTGCCCCTCCTGTTTAGCGCTTTCTACAGTGTAATCGTTGTGTACACTGGGCTGTCTGAGCATGCTCAGTACACTCTATCAACTGTTCTAAAATATTCATTCTATATATACGATATAAGCAGACGGGTAACTTAGAACATTTTAATGTAGCTACATATATTGAAATAGTGGTCACTCAAAAACAAAGTCAAGTAATTTGTAAGAGGAGTACTTATTCCTGTAGTATACAGTATATTGCATTCCTGTTCTAGTATTTGTATAACCTGTATTCCACTGTATACTATATTTGATTTGTAACTGACTTAGGTTTTCAATGTGAGATTAAAAACACCGGCATTCTCTCTTTTTGCTATATAAAATTATTATTGGCACAAAAAAATCAGGAAGAGTTAATTGGTACTAAAGCAAGGTATGAGGATAAATGTCAGAGTAGTAAGACTGTACAGTCCTCACTGCTCCATACTAATTGTAGAAATAGATTAATAAGTGTGAAACCTTGGAATGATGGAGTATGTGGAAACATACGGGATATATAGGGTACCATGTTACTTACACAGTATATGTCTTTCTGACAGTTCACTAGTATTTCCATATGGTTTGCTAGAATTCCTGGAAGTCTGTAGATGTGTCTGTTTGTCCAGTCCAAGCACAAGAGGGTGCTGTCGTTTTCAAAGTTCTCGTTAAATGGTCCAAAATCCTGTGAAGTTTCTGTGGGATAAAGTACAAAACAGAAGTATGCTCCATACACCTCCTAAAACAAATTGAAAAGAGCAGCGATGGGAAAATAAAACGTGGGAACTGTACAGCATGCAGTTTTACCAACCTTCTAAATAAATGTTTAGTGAGTCACTGTGGAGAGCTGAAACTCTGTCAGTCTTGAAAGCTCAGGCTTAAAGTTTAGTAGAAAACAGTTTACTTAAAGGGTTTCTGTCACCAGTTTTTTCGGTATGAATCAGGCTGACATTAGAGATGTGCTAATGTCACCTGATTCCAAATATATATCTGTTTTATTTACTGGTGCCCCCATTTTTATATAAAATGAACTTTTATTTTATGCTAATAAGGCTTCTAGGTGCAAAGGGCGTTACCTCTGCTCCTAGAGGCTCTGTTGATTGACAGGACCAGGCAGAGAAGAAACACTCCATTCACCATAGCTTTCAAGGACCTTCAATGATGTCATGACCATGTGATCAGTCACATGGTTAGGATCACACAAATAGCCTGTCTCCTCCTAAACCATGTGACTGATCACATGGTCATGACATCATTGAATGTCCTTGAAAGCTATGGTGAATGGAGTGTTTCTTCTCTGCCTGGTCCTGTCAATCAACAGAGCCTCTAGGAGCAGAGGTAACGCCCTTTGCACCTAGAAGCCTTATTAGCATAAAATAAAAGTTCATTTTATATAAAAATGGGGGCACCAGTAAATAAAACAGATATATATTTGGAATCAGGTGACATTAGCACATCTCTAATGTCAGCCTGATTCATACCGAAAAAACTGGTGACAGAAACCCTTTAAGGTATGTGAATTATATGGGCTGTGTTCTCTGATCACTCTGCTTACAGACAATTTGTCCATTCCAGTTCTTAAGTTTGCTTATATATATATATATATATATATATATATATATATTTAATATAAGTTTATATATATATATATATATATATATATATTTATATATATATATATATATATATATATATATATATATATATATATATATTTTATAAAGGAGTAATGGTACGGCCACATGGTCAGGTTTCTTGATGCAGTTTTGGAAGCCAAAATCAGGTGTGGATCATAAAAGGAGAGAAAGTATAAAGGACAGATACAACTTCTCCTCTTTTTTATTAATTCACTCCTGGCTTTAGCCTCCAAAACTGCATCAGGAAACCTGACCATGTCCATATCTTAAATGTGACTTACATGAATTACATAAGGCCCCTTTGTACACACTGTGTCAGCCAGGGCCAGACTGGGACTAAAAAGCAGCCCTGCCACACAAATCCCACCAGCCCACATACAAACTTTGCCGATGTTATGCATGAACGTATCAGCATAATATTTCGAAATGATCTATAACAATGTAACAGAAACTATGTGCTTTATTGACACACAAACACAGACCACTTACCTCTTCCTGCACTGGGATAATACACACAGCGATGTCACTGTACAGGGATAATAAACACAGTGATGTCACCGTACAGAGATAATAAACACAGTGATGTCACAGTATAGAGATAATAAACACAGTGATGTCACAGTACAGGGATAATAAACACAGTGATGTCACTGTACAGAGATAATAAACACAGTGATGTCACCGTACAGGGATAATAAACACAGTGATGTCACAGTACAGGGATAATAAACACAGTGATGTCACAGTACAGGGATAATAAACACAGTGATGTCACCGTACAGGGATAATAAACACAGTGATGTCAAAGTCCAGGGATAATACACACAGTGTTGTCACAGTACAGAGATAATAAACACAGTGATGTCACTGTACAGGGATAATAAACACAGTGATGTCACCGTACAGGGATAATAAACACAGTGATGTCACAGTACAGGGATCGGCGTCTCGTGGCCCCATCAGACCTCAGGTCGGCGTCTCGTGCCCCCATCAAACCTCAGGTCAGCGTCTTGTGCCCCCATCAGACCTCAGGTCAGCGTCTTGTGCCCCCATCAGAACTCAGGTCAGCTTAATGTGCCCCATCAGACCTCAGGTCAGCTTAATGTGCCCCATCAGACCTCAGGTCAGCTCTTGTGCCCAGGTGCCCCCATCAGACCTCAGGTCAGCCATTTCTGCTCCCATGACCTCACATCAGCCTTTTGTGCACCAGCCCCATCAGAGCTCACATCAGCCATTTGTGGCCCAGCCCCCATCAGACCTCCGATCAGCCTGCTGGCCCCATCTGACTTGTCCCATTTGCCTGCCTGCCTGCCAGCCAGGTGTCCCCCCCCCCCCAGCCACAAACAGACAAAAAATACTTACAAACTGCTCCGGACACTGTCTTCTTCTCCTGCGCGCCTTCTTCTCCTGAAGCAGTGTGATCCCGCGAGACCTGTGACCCAGCGCTGGATCTCGTGGGATCACACAGCCAGCCCAGGAGGAAGCGCAGGAGTCGGAGACGTCATGGGGACGGCCAGGCCACGGCAGGGTAAGAATTAAAGAACTGTGCGCACTGCGCACTTAGCCAGCGGGCAGCACTTTTTTATCGCCCCCGCCCCCACACATTATCGTGCGGCACTGCGGCCCACCGGCCCACAACATGGTGTGGCCCACCGGGCAAATGCCCGGTCGGGCAGATGGCCAGTCCGGGCCTGGTGTCAGCAGTCTCCCAGCAGATAACTGTAGAAATAACACTACATACAGCACTATTCTTCTTATCAATATAAAGGACCCAGTGGAAAGCATTGGAAGTCACTGGGTTACATTCAGCACCTCTGGTACCTCTCATGCGGCAGACCTGGCTATGTATCTCGATTTCGGTTATACACAGCCTAATATTTCATATGGATTAAAGCACCAAGGATCATATGACTATCCTTTGGCTAGTTATTAAAATGTTTGGCTTGTGATATGCCCTTTCGAATAACATATCTGGTATCATTATTTGGTCCTGGTTAGGAATCATACACATGAGTGCTGATGTACATGGATCAAATACTTACAAACTGAGTAGAAGCCAATACAGATCCTGTGCAGAAGTCCAGCAATGCACGTCGCTCAGCTTCTGAGGACTGACTTGTGAGTATGTAAGGTTATACAACATATTTGTAATGTGCAATAAATGTTGGCCTTCAAAGCCGAGGAAGCAAGTATTATTTCACTTCACTACCCCATATCCCATAGTACGATGATTATATTATCTGCAGTGGAACTAACTGAGAACGATATGACTGCCAGAGGGAGAAGCAGACTGATTGAATAATTTACTGGGAACTGCATTTACAGCTGCCAGAGAAGGAAGGATAGTAACACATGGGTGTGGCACGGGTGGAATGGTACTGGGGGGGGGACACAGGACAATGCAAAGTAATTTAAAACAGTAGTTAAAAGCCTTTTGGGGCTTTTTTTTTGTTTCATCTTTGCATTCTGAAAGCCATCAATTTCTTTTATTAATATTGTTTTTTTTTTTTACAAGGGTGACATATTTTCAATGGTACCTTTTTGAGGTTCATTAAACAGAAAATGAACAGAAAAAAGCAATTCCGTTGTAGTATTTTAGATTTTTTAACTCCTTTCACTGTGTGGTATAATCAATATGTTGACTTCTTTCTATAGGTTGTTACAGTTGTGGCATCACCAAATAATATTTTTCTTTAGTTCCACTAGCACACTTTAATATACCATTTTGATCTCTAATATAACACACTGTAATGTTAATGTATTGCAACAATTACTGGATTATGCATGTCAAGTGAAACATGGCATAAATACATGGACTTGGGGGTCTTTGTCACGCCGTACCTGCCACTGTAACCCATGGGCACTTCACCATCACTTTACAAGGCCACTGTGTCAGCCCAGAAGGCAGGAACACAGAGTGAGCCCTAACTGGAACCCAGCCTGCTTTCCCTGCCTCCTTACAGTGCAAGCCCTAGGCAGCAAGTTCGTAACTGGTCGACATTCCCTACTCTGCTAAGTGCAGGATTGACACACATAGAGAAGAAACTACAGAAAGACAAAGTTGTACAGGATAAGTCATATACCAGCAAAAAAAAAGCCTCCTTCCAGATAATAAAGGGGCAAAACAACACAGAACAATTCCCCACTAGTTCCCCACCTACCGGTAAGAAACAGACAATTATGCCCACAAATACAGTAAAAACATCTCAATTTATTAAAGACGCAAAATAATAATACAGTACAAACACAATATTAGAAGAAATAGCCAAAAAGCAGGTATGGTCCTGACGAAGCCTTTGAGGTGAAACGCGCCTCGAGGGTGTTCCAGCGGTGTTCCCCCCTGTCATCCCCCTATCAGCCTGTATGGACATGGGTAAGACTATATATTATATTATTTTACATGGGATTCACCAGAGGATTACCATTGGTTAGTCATGCCATTGTTTATAAGCATTGTACTTTGGGGGCCCCATTTTGATCTTTAAGCTTTGTCCATGCCCCTACATGGCTGTATGAGTGGATGTTTGCTGTCTCAGGGGGGACCCATGGTTCCATATTCAATTGGTCAGGTTACCATACCTGCTTTTTGGCTATTTCTTCTAATATTGTGTTTTTACTGTATTATTATTTTGCGTCTTTAATAAATTGAGATGTTTTTACTGTATTTGTGGGCATAATTGTCTGTTTCTTACCGGTAGGTGGGGAACTAGTGGGGAATTGTTCAAAGTTGTACAGGAATCGGTCAGAACTGGGCAGATAATGCAGTACCAAAACAGATGATAGAGGGTAGTCAAAATAGCCAAGCCAAAGTCAGAACCTAATGGAAACAACTTACCAAATCAAGAGACAGAGAGTGGTTTTGTTCAAATTCAACATTGAAATGATTAATTTTTTTTTATTATGTAAAAGAAAATTTGTTGGCATACACACACGTGACAAAATACACCTTTCAGGCTGGTGTTTACTGTCCATGCATTTTTTTAATTCAAAAAGAGAAAAGAAATGTGTATGTCCATAATCAGTGTAATTTTTTCCTTCAGAAGCCACCTCACCTGTAGTACCTTCTTCTAATTAATACTTGTTTCACACTAGCATTAAAATCTTCCAGCGTGCTGTCCCGACAGAGGAACAGCTTGCCAGAGTTCATTGTATCGGTATAGCCGAATACTGCCTTTCTCCACCCCATTAGCCCCCGCCCCCTGGGCATAAATGCAAGGATTCGGCCACACCAAAACTGTTGCAAGCACTTTTTTTTGTCTGGCTGAATCCCAGCACTCATTCCGGAAAAAGGCTGGACCCACGCTGGGTCCCATTATAGCCAAAGGGGCCAGGCATATTCCAGCTATACGGATACAATGAACTTCGGCAAGCTGTTCCTTAAAGAGGACCTTTCACCTCTCCTGACATGCCTGTTTTAATAGCTTCATGCATTCCCCATGTAATAACAAGTCTGGAACATCTATTCTTATGTCTGTATGTTGTGCCATTCCTTTATTATTTGCACTAGAAGTTATGAATGAATTGCTATTTGTCTTTAGTAAAGGAACAGAGGGGAGGTAACCAGTTGGGGGTGTGTACCTGCACAGACTGACTCTATCCAATCAGTGCTGTTATGTTCAGACTGTGCAGATACACACCCCCAACTGGTTACCTCCCCTCTGTTCCTTTACTGAAGGCAAATAGCAATTCATTCATAACTTCTAGTACAAATAATAAAGGAATGGTACAACATAGAGCCATAAGAATAGATGTTCCAGACTTGTTATTATATGGGGAATGCATGAAGCTATTAAAACAGACGTGTCAGGAGTGGTGAAAGGTCCTCTTTAAATGTTAGTGTGAAACTAACCTAATGGTTTGATTCATGATGAATAGTTGAGTGCTCTGCTGATCCAAGTGATTGGCTTCAGTGGTCATGTGTTGATAACTTGATATCACCTAGATAAACCTTTAGCTAGGTATAAAAAACCTTGCTGGGTGGACTGAAGCGATAGAGCAGGATCTGTATGTACTTATCTGTTCTTTAGGTGGATTCTAGGAGTTGTACGGTTTCAGAAGCAAACCAGGTAACTGTTTTAACGCTGTCAGATTGCTAAGTATTGTATTAATGTTTAACATACATAAGTCATGTGATTATTGTCAATTTCCTAAGATTACGTGTTACACTCCACTTTGGGTATTTAAGGATGGTGTTGTTGTTAAACTGCTTTAGAAAGACCTCAATAGGGGCCAAAAAAATTGTCTTCTTAATGGGGTTGTCAGAGATAATTTAAAATCTTGGACAAGCTCTCAATTAGTCTAAAAAGAGAAAATCAGATTATAGTCACCCCTCTCCCCAGTGCCGTTCTGCAGGAGGACGGGACCAGAACTAGAGAAAAGGCTGAGGATAACATGATTTTTATTGTAGGCTCATGGAGGGCTTTTCCTTAGTCTTTATTTACCTCCGGCAAACTTTTAAGCTTTGCCTGAATAAAGAAGTTAAAGGAATGCTGGCTTCCATCGGCTTTCCCTTCCATCAGTACTCATAGCAGTTAAACAATTACTTAGTAGCCACAGAAGAGCCCCCTTCCCCATGTAATAACAGCAATGCCTCAATTCCTCCAGAAGGAAAAACAATGCCTGTGTTACATACAGTAATAGTTAAAGCATTACAGTACCATTGAGGTTTTGAAAATAGTATCATATAATTGCCCCCTCTGCACAGTAGTCACAGCAGGGCCTCCTCTCTTCTTTTAGTAGGTCAGTGAAAACGGACAAAATAGAGCATGTTCTATTTTT
Organism: Rhinella marina; assembly: GCA_900303285.1. Lineage (NCBI taxonomy): Eukaryota > Metazoa > Chordata > Amphibia > Anura > Bufonidae > Rhinella > Rhinella marina. Next base: position 32,079 of record ONZH01001710.1, read on the forward strand.
GATGTCCGTTATTCACTGGCCATAAAAAACCCACTGACTATCATTATTCTTAAAATCGACGTGTGACAACTGTTGTGTGAATATAGCCTAATCTGTGACCAGTAGCCACAACAACCCCGAAATATTCAATGCAGCCTCTCCATTGCCCCAACTATCACAGAATGAAAACTGATAGCACTCATTGTAATGCCCTCAGTTCCTACAATGGTAACAGCAAGGCTTCCCCACCACAGTAAACCTAGCAGAAGATTCCCTTCTCATATACTCATCTCTAATATGCTTACATAGTGTGCTATATATATATATATATATATATATATATAAAAGAAAAAAATGGCAGCACAGAAAAAAGTACAAAATGAGGTGCACACCCTAGGTCCGACAAAGACCATCCACAAATAAATCCAAAAAATACACCCCATCATTTGTGCTTGAGAAAGGCTCTAGTGTTGAGCCGAAACATCGCGGTCCCACAGTATGGGTGAATTAAGGAGACTTTTTTGCTTCATTTTATATGGGAGTGCTGCCTATTTTTTGGATTTATATATATATATATATATATATATATATATATATATATATACAGTACAGACCAAAAGTTTGGACACACCTTCTCATTCAAAGAGTTTTCTGTATTTTCATGACTATGAAAATTGTAGATTCACACTGAAGGCATCAAAACTATGAATTAACACATGTGGAATTATATACTTAACAAAAAAGTGTGAAACAACTATAAATATGTCTTATATTCTAGGTTCTTCAAATTAGCCACCTTTTGCTTTGATTACTGCTTTGCACACTCTTGGCATTCTCTTGATGAGCTTCAAGAGGTAGTCACCCGAAATGGTTTTCACTTCACAGGTGTGCCCTGTCAGGTTTAATAAGTGGGATTTCTTGCCTTATAAATGGGGTTGGGACCATGAGTTGTGTTGGGCAGAAGTCAGGTGGATACACAGCTGATAGTCCTACTGAATAGACTGTTAGAATTTGTATTATGGCAAGAAAAAAGCAGCTAAGTAAAGAAAAAAACGAGTGGCCATCATTACTTTAAGAAATGAAGGTCAGTCAGTCTGAAAAATTGGGAAAACTTTGAAAGTGTCCCCAAGTGCAGTTGCAAAAACCATCAAGTGCTACAAAGAAACTAGCTCACATGAGGACCGCCCCAGGAAAGGAAGACCAAGAGTCACCTCTGCTGCGGAGTATAAGTTCATCCGAATCACCGGCCTCAGAAATCGCAGGTTAACAGCAGATCAGATTAGAGACCAGATCAATGCCACAGAGTTCTAGCAGCAGACACATCTCTACACAACTGTTAAGAGGAGACTGTGTGCAGCAGGCCTTCATGGTAAAATAGCTGCTAGGAAACCAATGCTAAGGACAGGCAACAAGCATAAGAGACTTGTTTGGGCTAAAGAACACAAGGAATGGACATTAGACCAGTGGAAATCTGTGATTTGGTCTGATGAGTCCAAATTTGAGATCTTTGGTTCCAACCACCGTGTCTTTGTGCGACGCAGAAAAGGTGAATGGATGGACTCTACATGCCTGGTTCCCACCGTGAAGCATGGAGGAGAAGGTGTGATGGTGTGGGGGTGCTTTACTGGTGACACTGTTGGAGATTTATTCAAAATTGAAGGCATACTCAACCAGCATGGCTACCACAGCATCTTGCAGTGGCATGCTATTCCATCCGGTTTGCGTTTAGTTGGACCATCATTTATTTATCAACAGGACAATGACCCCAAACACACCTCCAGGCTGTGTAAGGGCTATTTGACCAAGAAGGAGAGTGATGGGGTGCTACGCCAGATGACCTGGTCTCCACAGTCACCAGACCTGAACCCAATTGAGATGGTTTGGGGTGAGCTGGACCGCAGAGTGAAGGCAAAAGGGCCAACAAGTGCTAAGCATCTCTGGGAACTCCTTCAAGACTGTTGGAATACCATTTCAGGTGACTACCTCTTGAAGCTCATCAAGAGAATGCCAAGAGTGTGCAAAGCAGTAATCAAAGCAAAAGGTGGCTACTTTGAAGAACCTAGAATATAAGACATATTTTCAGTTGTTTCACACTTTTTTGTTAAGTATATCATTCCACATGTGTTAATTCATACTTTTGATGCCTTCAGTGTGAATCTACAATTTTCATAGTCATGAAAATACAGAAAACTCTTTGAATGAGAAGGTGTGTCCAAACTTTTGGTCTGTACTGTATATATATATATATATATATATATATATATATATATATATATGTAATCAACACAGGATCCACCATTGACAATAGGTGATATCACAGCTTATCTACTCCCTCCTCTGCATAGGCCACAAAGCATGCTTAGATCAATCAAGAACCACAGCACTCTTTCTCAGTTGCAATGGTGTTATGCTTTAAATACTGTCGCAATTGAGACGGAGTACCGCGGCTCTTGATTGATATCGTTATATAGGACCCAATGCGCAGGATATGACACTGAGCGCACTCTGTGTATTTCTGGTATCACTCAATGGACTATGAAAATATGGTGCTGCTGATTTCTTACTCTATGTAGCATGCCATAGAACTCAAGGTCCCTCCTGTCCATTGGGTCTATGGCCTATGTGGCATCTCTCAGAGAACAGGAAGTCTTGACATATTATAAGCCTAGTGGCCCATATGAACACTTCATGATTTTAAGATTTATTTATTTTTTTAATACAAAGCGGAACATTGAAAATTAAAAGAACTCACCAAAAATAAACTAAAAAAAGTAAAAATCTGATTTAAGCAATAGGCTATTTTCTGATGACACATTTCCCTTTAAAGTTAACATGTTTTATCCAGTAACATTGTGATACACTGGACTGGCATATCTGGTTTTTACAGTATGACTATGGCTTTAATTCATTTTCGTGGGATTGTGGAGGAGGTTTCATCCAGGAATCTAGACATTTAAATACTTTTACATGAAAAGTATTCTATGATTTTTAGACATTCTTCATCTATAACGTAGTGATATTAGTAAAATAGCCAAGACATCATTCACAAAAGACAAGCCAAACCTACAGTAAATACAGCTTTGACTCCACCATCTGTGAATTTCTTTTTTGACGAGTGGTGCTGTAGCTTGAGAAGATACATCTTGACTGTATAATGTCAGTCAACAGAAAAAACGCTCCGGTGACCACTATGTGCCCTAGTGTTGGTTAGTCAAGCAGACAAAAACATTCATCCAAAATATAAGGAAATTATAGTACAGTACCTAACAGTGCAGCAATAATCATGCAGGGAAAGCTACGCCAATAACACAGCGTATAATATTTTACACCTTCTTACTTTTGTTTGCGCTGAGTTGAATCATTGTCTTCTAAGTTGACCTTCATGAAAACTACTGCTGGAGTACAGCTAACAATAGCCATAAAGCTGTTTTATGCCGTTTTCCAAACAAGGTCTCTTACAGCCCTGGTAATTGTAGTTTTACTAGACCTCTAAATGAGAAGCAGCCACTTATTAAGTTTTGATGTGGAGAGCTGATTAGACAAGTTAAACAGAAAGGTACAATTTATGCTCAGAACCACATGTTCATGTACTGTAGTTCCTCTATTGCTGGTGCTTGGCACTCATTCACATAATAAGTCCTGCCAGCTTCAGCTTTATGCTATTTACAAGTTACAAGCAGTAAAGAGGAAAGATGCTGGATTTTACATGAAATAATATTCATAAATCTTCTCATGGGAAATTACCATACAGTTTAGAGATGCATTAGGTCTATATTAGATTATATTCAATGCCCTTGTCACCCAAAACAAAACCAATGGGATAGATTATATAAACTGCCCTTTGAAAAGTTAATCATAAGTACAATTATAAATGTTTTTTTGCACAATTACATTGACAAAATGTAAAAAAAAAATCAAATTATCAAAGAAGAGAAACTAAGCAGCAAAAAGCTTGAAAATTTGGACAAAGCTGAATTATAGTGGTCGGCAAATCTTTAAGACTTTGTAGCCTCAGGATGCGCAGGCGGCTTATAACCATTGTGATAACAGCGAAATATGGGTGGTATTAGTAAATGTCAAAGTTGCTAGCTGAAAGCTGAAAGGCAACATAAATTTGTGCGAAGAACCTAAGACTAATTCTACAAGAGAGTGATTGAGAATCTATGAAGATAATAGAGTGGCTACATTAAGCTGGCCATATACATTAGATTAATGTTGTCAGAACCCGAAGATCTAATGTGTATGGGAGTGTTATGATTTTCTCCTGATGGCAGATGTCTTGGGGAAGAACGATCAGGCTGTTAGGTTTCAACATGTCTAATTTTTTGTTCTCCATGGTAAATAACTGCCACAGGTGTCTGGCAGCAAATTAGCCCCCTCTTACCCACTCAGCAATAGTTGTTAGCTAATTGAACTTTCAACTGACAGCTGTCTAATGTATATGGTCTTACCAGGCATGATGCCTTGTAGGGCTAGCTCAGCTTAACTTAGCGATTTGTTGCTTCATTCTGGAGAAAATGTATTTTTGATCCATATGCAAAGGCGCAGTTAAGTGCACCAAAGGAGAGCCCAAGCCATTAGGTGCAACCTTTCTCCTCCTGCATCCTCTGCTAGCCCTTTCATCATTTTCTTGATTGACGGGGCCATTTGAAGTGACTATGCAGAAACCTGGTCCTTTCAATCGAGAAGAAAGTAAAGGATTGTACACTGATGACTAACCTTAGGGTAGGCCATCAACATTCAATCAGAGGGCGTCCTATTACAAGGACCCTCCCTAATAAGCAGAACAAGGAAGACATACACTACTAGCAGTCTTTATGCTTCTGTGTCTGGTACTGCGGTCTAGTCAATTCAAGCTAAATGGCTTGAGATACAGTACCAAGCACAGCCACTTGAGCTTCAATTTTGCTATTTCAGTAGAACAGTGATGGGGCAGCTGTAAGCGCAGCAGTTTTCTCATTTTTTGCATTGCTTCTAGGGGAGCAAATAAAGAGTCAATATACAGTGGCATGCAAAAATTTGGGTCAAAATGACTGTTACTGTAATGATCTCCAAAAGGCATAAAGTTAAAGATGAAACAACATTTTAAGCAATATCAGTGTATTATTTAGGTTTTGTATAATTTTAGAGTGCAAATAGGAAAGGAGTACATTGCAAAGGTATGAGAACCCAAGGATATTTGAGTGCTCAGATAAAGTCTTAGACCTTAAATAGCCTATTAGGGTTAAGGCATGTTCACAAGCATTGTTAGGAAAGGCTAGGTGATGCAACTTTCAAAGATTTATAAATACCCAGACTCCTCTAACTTTGTCCCAAAAATAGCAGCCATGGGTTCTTCTAAGCAGCTGCGTAACAATCTGAAAGTGGAAATGGTTGAGGCCCACAAAGCAGTAGAAAGCCATTTCCTCAGTTTGAAATATAATTAAAGGGGTTGGCCACTTTCCAGCTACTCTTGATAAATTTGTTTGTGAGATGACTAATATAGTGTTTGTTAACCCCTTTCTCACGTGCATGTACGTGATACGATCAGCAGCACGGGCCCAGCTGTTGCCAATAGCCGGGCCCCTGCTGCATCTGCATCTGAGAGAGGGAGCTCCCTCTGACCCCATCACCCCCCCCACCCCCCGCGCTGGGGGCCGATGGTTGCACAGGCATCGGAGCCTGCCATGTACGGAAGCCTAGGAGAGTGAGATGCTGACAGTTCAATTCAGTATAATACAGAAAGTATTGTACTGAATTGAACAGGAATCAAACCCTGAAAACGTGAAACCTGAAATGTAAAAAGTAAAAAAAGAGTTTAAAAAAGTGTTTTTTTTAATAATAATAAAAATAAAGTTTCAAGTAAAAAAAAAGAAATAAAAGCCCTCTCACCATAAAATAATGTTTAAAAAAATAAAAATAAATAAAAAAACACGCATATTAGGTATCGCCGCATCTGTCACAAAGTTCTCTTTAAAAATATCACATGATCTACCACCTCAGGTGAACGCCGTAAAAAAATGTAAAAAAACTGAGTGAAAATGCCATTTTTTGGTCAACTTACATCACAAAAAGTGTAATTCCAAGCGATCAAAATGACGTATGTACCCCAAAATAGTGCCAATCAAACCGTCATCTCTTCCCACAAAAAATGACACCCTACCTAAGACAATCGCCCAAAAGATTTAAAAAATATAGCTTTCAGAAAATGGAGACACTAAAACCTGATTTTTGTCCTTCAAAAATGCTTTTATTGTATAAAACTGAAATAAATGTAAAAAAAGTATACATGTTAGGTATCACCGCGTCCGTAATAACCTGCTCTATAAAAATATCATATGATCTATGCCCTCAGGTGAATGCCATAAAAAAAACTGCCAAAAATGCAATTTTTTTTGTCACCTTCATCATAAAAAGTGTAATTCCAAGCGATCAAAAAGTCATACACACCCCAAAATGGTACCAATCAAACCGTCATCTCTTCCCGCCAAAAATGAGCCCCTACCTAAGACAATTGTCCAAAAAATAAAAAAAATATGGCTTTCAGAAAATGGAGACACTAAAACATGATTTTTTTTCCCTTCAAAAATGGTTTTAGTATGTAAAACTGAAATAATTAGGTATCGCCTAGACATATTAGGTATTGCCACTTCCGTAACAACCTGCTCTATAAAAATATCACATGATCTAACCTCTCAGGTGAACACCGTACAAACCCCCCCCCCAAAAAAAAAATGCAATTTTTTTGTCACCATACACAGGGCCGGCCTTTGGGGTGTGCGACCCGTGCGGTTGCACAGGGCGCTTCACTCCCGGCCAGTTAAGGGGGCACCCTGCCAGAGCGCCCCCTTAATGGCCCGGCCTGCTCCTGGACAGAGTCTTGTGTCCCCCCTCAGACCTCAGATCAGCCCACCCAGCCACTTTAAAAAAAAAACATACTTACCTGTCCTGCACTGCCGCTGCCATCAGGTTCCGCGCTCCACTGTCTTCTCTGCCAGCGCGCACTATGACCTGATGCAGCGTCAGGTCATAGTGTGCGCTAGCAGGGAAGACAGTGGAGCGGGGAACCTGATGGCAGCGGCAGCGCAGAACAGGTAAGTATGTTTTTTTAAAGTGGCTGGGTGGGCTGATCTGAGGTCTGAGGGGGGGGCACAAGACGCTGGTCTGAGGGGGGCACAAGACGCTGATCTGAGGTCTGATGGGGGCACAAGATGTTGATCTGAGGTCTGAGGGGGGGCACAAGACGCTGGTCTGAGGGGGGCACAAGACACTCATCTGAGGTCTGATGGGGGCAAAAGATGTTGATCTGAGGTCTGAGGGGGGGCACAAGACGCTGGTCTGAGGGGGGCACAAGACCCTGATCTGAGGTCTGAGGGGGGCACAAGACGTTGATCTGAGGTCTGATGGGGCACAAGACGCTGACCTGAGGTCTGATGGGGGCTTAAGACGCTGACCTGAGGTCTGATGGGGGCACAAGACGCTGACCTGAGGTCTGATGGGGGCACATTGCGTTGATCTGAGGTCTGATGGGGGCACAAGACGCTGATCTGAGGTCTGATGGGGCACAAGACGCTGATCTGAGGTCTGATGGGGGCACAAGACGCTGATCTGAGGTCTGGTGGGGGCACAAGACGCTGATCTGAGGTGTGACGGGGGCACAAGACGCTGATCTGAGGTCTGATGGGGGCACAAGACGCTGATCTGAGGTCTGAAGGGGGACACAAGATGTTGATCTGAGGTCTGATGGGGCACAAGACGCTGACCTGAGGTCTGATGGGGGCACATTGTGTTGATCTGAGGTTTGATGGGGGCACAAGACGCTGATCTGAGATCTGATGGGGGCACAAGACGCTGATCTGAGGTCTGATGGGGGCACAAGATGCTGATCTGAGGTCTGAAGGGGGACACAAGATGTTGATCTGAGGTCTGATGGGGCGCAAGACGCTGATCTGATGTCTGATGGGGGCACATTTTGTTGATCTGAGGTCTGATGAGGGCACAAAACGCTGATCTGAGGTCTAATGGGGGCACAAGACGCTGATCTGTGGTAGTACCACATTATCAGTACTAGTGTTATAGCCATCACTGTGTTACCTCTACAATTACAAAGGACTGCAGGGGACATCTACTATATTATCTATACACAGATAGTTATCACTCTGTAAGGGGGCCCTCTGAGACTTTATTGCCCAAGGGCCCACCTGAAACTGGAACCGGCCCTGGGCTGATGTCACTCATGCGCAGAAGGACTCAGAGGGTGGTAGGGGAAAGTTAGCGGCTGCACTGCTGTAAGTAAGTGCCCCCAAACAACGTGATGACCGGGGGGGTGGGGGGTGGTTTTAATTGGGAGCGGGACTATATACTTAAAGGGGTTGTCCCACGAAAAATATTCTAAAGTTTTCAAACTAGCACCTGGATCTGAATACTTTTGTAATTGCATGTCATTAAAAATTTTCTATAGCTACTGAGTTATTCAATAATGTAATGTATCTGTATAGAACCACTTAATTTCTTTGACCTATTCACTGAGCAGGCCGCACATGCTCAGTTTCAACTTTTAACTGCCTCCTGAGCTGCGATTGGGAGAGCATGGACACGCCTCCAGAGCTGCAGCAGAAAAGACACTCCCCTTGAGCTGCCAATATGATATAAATCTAGTAGAGCAATGAATGGGGAGATCTCTGGATCCATGTGAGGTACAGGGCTGGTTCTAGCGTTGTTAAAAAGAGGTTGTCTCATACTTTATGATGTTTGATTTTCATTTTTTACATTATTCGTGGGATAACCCCTTTAAGGCCCCATCCATATACTTAAGGCCCCATCCATATACTTAAGGCCCCATCCTTATTTTATATACTTAAGGCCCCATCCTGTATAGGATAATAGAGATGTGAGCTATGTGTGTGACATCTCCATTATCCCATACAGGAAAATATAGTGACAGTATTAAAAGTCAGACTGTATAGAGCTATAAATACAGTGCAGAGATATATAGAGAATAGAGTGATATAGGACAATATAGAAAGCTATAAATACAGTGCAGAGATATATAGTGTGATATAGGACAGTATAGAGAGCTATAAATACAGTGTAGATATATATATATATATATATATATATATATATACTGTCCTACTCTATATATCTCTGCACTGTATTTATAGCTCTCTATACAGTCCTATATCACTCTATATATCTCTACACTCTATTTATAGCTCTATACTGTATGACGTTAGTACTGTCACTATATTTTTCTGTACGGGATAATGGAGATGGGATGGCACACATACTTCTTTAAGTAAATATATAAATAAATGGGGGGGGCGCCGAGAGAAAGTTTCGCACAGAGCGCCATCTACCCTAAGGCCCGCCCTGACCATACATCACAAAAAGTGTAATTCCAAGCGATCAAAACAACATATGTAACCTAAAATAGTACCAATCAAACCGTCATCTCTTCCCGCAAGAAATGAGACCCTACCTAAGACAATCGCCTAAAAGATAAAAAAAAAGGCTTTCAAAAAATGGAGACACTAAAACATGATTTCTTTTTCTTCAAAAAAAGCTTTTATTGTGTGAAACAGAAATAAATGTAAAAATGTAGAGATATTAGGTATATCGACATCTGTAATAACTTCCCCTATAAAAATATTATATGACTTACCCCCTAAGGTGAACACCATAAAAATAAAAATAAAAAACTGCAAAGAATGCCATTTTTGTCACCTTTCATCACAAAAACTGTTATAACAAGCGATTAAAAAGTCATACACACCCCAAAATGGTACCATTTAAACCGTCATCTCTTCCCGCAAAAAATGAGCCCCTACATAAGATAATCGCCAAAAAAAAAAAAATATATATATATATACACTCACCGGCCACTTTATTAGGTACACCATGCTAGTAACGGGTTGGACCCCCTTTTGCCTTCAGAACTGCCTCAATTCTTCGTGGCATAGATTCAACAAGGTGCTGGAAGCATTCCTCAGAGATTTTGGTCCATATTGACATGATGGCATCACACAGTTGCCGCAGATTTGTCGGCTGCACATCCATGATGCGAATCTCCCGTTCCACCACATCCCAAAGATGCTCTATTGGATTGAGATCTGGTGACTGTGGAGGCCATTTGAGTACAGTGAACTCATTGTCATGTTCAAGAAACCAGTCTGAGATGATTCCAGCTTTATGACATGGCGCATTATCCTGCTGAAAGTAGCCATCAGATGTTGGGTACATTGTGGTCATAAAGGGATGGACATGGTCAGCAACAATACTCAGGTAGGCTGTGGCGTTGCAACGATGCTCAATTGGTACCAAGGGGCCCAAAGAGTGCCAAGAAAATATTCCCCACACCATGACACCACCACCACCAGCTTGAACCGTTGATACAAGGCAGGATGGATCCATGCTTTCATGTTGTTAACGCCAAATTCTGACCCTACCATCCGAATGTCGCAGCAGAAATCGAGACTCATCAGACCAGGCAACGTTTTTCCAATCTTCTACTGTCCAATTTCGATGAGCTTGTGCAAATTGTAGCCTCAGTTTCCTGTTCTTAGCTGAAAGGAGTGGCACCCGGTGTGGTCTTCTGCTGCTGTAGCCCATCTGCCTCAAAGTTCGACGTACTGTGCGTTCAGAGATGCTCTTCTGCCTACCTTGGTTGTAACGGGTGGCAATTTGAGTCACTGTTGCCTTTCTATCAGCTCGAACCAGTCTGCCCATTCTCCTCTGACCTCTGGCATCAACAAGGCATTTCCGCCCACAGAACTGCCGCTCACTGGATGTTTTTTCTTTTTCGGACCATTCTCTGTAAACCCTAGAGATGGTTGTGCGTGAAAATCCCAGTAGATCAGCAGTTTCTGAAATACTCAGACCAGCCCTTCTGGCACCAACAACCATGCCACGTTCAAAGGCACTCAAATCACCTTTCTTCCCCATACTGATGCTCGGTTTGAACTGCAGGAGATTGTCTTGACCATGTCTACATGCCTAAATGCACTGAGTTGCCGCCATGTGATTGGCTGATTAGAAATTAAGTGTTAACGAGCAGTTGGACAGGTGTACCTAATAAAGTGGCCGGTGAGTGTATATAACTTAAGATGCTGAAACATGATTTTTTTTTAAAAAAAATGCTTTTATTGTGTGAAACTGAAATAAATGTAAAAAAGTAAACATATTAGGTATCTCGATGTCCGTAATGACTTCCTCTATAAAAATATTATATGACTTACCCCCTAAGGTGAACACCATAATGTTTAAAAAAAAAAACTGCAAAAAAAATGCCATTTTGTCACCTTTCATCATAAAAACTGTTATAACATGCGATTAAAAAGTCATACACACTCCAAAATGGTACCAATCAAACCGTCATCTCTTCCCGCAAAAAAATGAGCCCCTACATAAGATAATCGCCAAAAAAAATAAAAAAAATCTAGCTTTGGAAAATGGAGATGCTGAAATATGAGTTTTTTTTTAAAAAAATGCTTTTATTGTGTAAAACTAAAATACATTAAAAAAGTAGACATATTAGGTATCTCCGTGTCCATAAAAACCTGCTCTATAAAAATATCACATGATCTAACCCCTAAGGTGAATTTCATTAAAAAAAAATAAAATAAAAACGACCATTTTGCCACATAAAGTGTAATATTGAGTGATCAAAAAATCATATGTACCTAAAAATGCTACCTATAAAAACGTCAACTCTTTCCGCAAAAAATGAGCCCCTACACAAGATGATCGGCAGAAAAATAAAAGAAATGTAGCTTTTAGAAAATGAAGACACAAAAACATAATTTTTGTTTTGAAAAATGCTTTATTATGTAGAACTGAAACAACAGAAAAAATACACATGTTTGGTATTGTCGTGTCTGTATCAAACTGCTTTATAAAAGCAACACATGATCTATCCTGTCAGGAGAACTCAGTAAAAAACAAAAAATAAAAACTGTGCCACAACTGCCATTTTTTTGTTACCTTGCATCACAAAAAGTGTAATACTGAGCAATCAAAAATCATATGTACCACAAAATAGTACCAATAAAACTGTCACCTCATCTTGTAGTTTACAAAATGGGGTCACTTTTTGGGAGTTTCTACTCTAGGGGGTGCATCAGGGGGTCTTCAAATGTGACATGGCAACTTAAAATAATCCCAGTGTAATCTGCCCTCCAAAAACCATATGGCGTTCCTTTCCCTCTGCGCCCTGCCACGTTACCCTACAGCAGTTTACCAACACATGTGGGGTGTTTCTGTAAACTGCAGAATCAGGGTAATAAATATTGAGTTTTCTTTGGCCGTTAACCCTTGCTGTTTTACAGGGACAATAGATTGAAATAGAAAATCTGCAAAAAAAGTGAATTTTTGAAATTTCACCTCCATTTTTCTTTTATTCTTGTAGAACACCTAAAGGGTTAACAAAGTTTGTAACATCAGTTTTGATTAACTTGATGGGTGTAGTTTCTAAAATGGGGTCATTTATGGGTGGTTTCTATTATGTAAGCGCCACAAAGTGACTTGATAACTGAACTGGTCCTTGAAAAGTGGGTTTTGGAAATTTTCTTAAAAAATGTAAGAATTGCTTCTAAAATTCTAAGCCTTCTAACTTCCTGAATAATAAAATGATGTTACAAAATGATGCCAACATGAAGTAGACATCTGGGAAATGTACAGTAACAACTATTTTATGAGGTATCACAATCTGCTTTAAAAGCAGAGACATTCAAATTTCAAAAATTATGAATTTTTCCAAATTTTCTGTAAATTTTGGATTTTTTTTAATAAATAAAGGTGAAACATATTGACTCAAATTTATCACTAACATGAAGTACAATATGTCACGAAAAAACAAACTCAGAATCGCTTAGATAAGTAAAAGCGTTCCAGAGTTATTACCACATAAAGTGAAACATGTCAGATTTGAAAAATGTAGTTTGGTCCTTAAGGTGAAAAGTCTTGAAGGGGTTAATATTATGTGCCATTTTATATATTTCATAAGGTATTCTTCATTGTTGGCCAAGTCTTTTGTGCTGTCCATACAGAGGTCCTGTCCATAAAATGGCTGCTGATGGAGGGTCACGTGACCAGCAAAACCACTCAGTCTACTCTATTGAAATACAAGGCTCATGCACTAAATTCTCAACATTGCGAGTACAGATGGCAGATTTAGTGTGTTTGGGTGGAGAAGACTGATGTGTCTGGAGTTATTTTTTCCTGGTCACATGACCCTTCATCAGTGTCCATTTTATGGACAGGTCTCCTGTGTGGACAGCAAAGATGATTTGCCCACCACAGGGACATAATTTATGAAATAACGCAAAATCAACAAAGGATATATTAGTAAGCGTCATATAGTCATTTTACTTACATATTGGTCAAAAGAAAGTCTGGAAGGCCAAGAAAAATTTTCAAGGACAGTACTCGTAGGATTGCTAGAAAGGCAAATCAGAATCCCTGCTTGACTGACTACAAAAGACCTTCAGGAAGATATAGTAGACTCTGGAGTTGTGGTATATTCTTCTACTGTTCAGTGACACCTGCACAAATATGGCTTTCATGCAGTGGCGTAGCTACCGGGGGGCAGGGGGGCGACGGCTCCGGGCCCAGTGACTCAAGGGGGCCCATAAAAATAAAAAAATCTTACTTACCTGTTCTGTGCTGCGGCTGCCCTCCGGTCCGCGCTCTGCTCTCTTCCCTGGCGGCGCGCACTATGACCTGACGCTGCACGCAGCGTCAGGTCATAGTGTGCGCGGGCCAGGGAAGAGAGCGGAGCGTGGACCGGAGGGCAGCCGCAGCGCAGAACAGGTAAGAGAGGTTTTTATTTTTATCTTATGTGGCTGGGTGGGCTGATCTGAGGTCTGATGGGGGCACAATACGCTGATCTGAGGTCTGATGGGGGCACAATATGCAGATCTGAGGTTTGATGGGGCACAATACGCTGATCTGAGGTCTGATGAGGGCACATTAAGCTGATCTGAGGTCTGATGGGGGCACAATACCATGATCTGAGGTTTGATGGGGCACAATACGCTGATCTGAGGTCTGATGGGGGCACAATATGCTGATCTGAGGTCTGATGGGGGCACAATACGCTGATCTGAGGTCTGATGGGGGCACAGTAGGCTGATGTGAGGTCTGATGGGGGCACAGTACGCTGATCTGAGGTCTGATGGGGGCACAGTACGCTGATCTGAGGTCTGATGGGGGCACAGTGGGCTGATCTGAGGTCTGATGGGGGCACAATACGCTGATCTGAGGTCTGATGGGGGCACAGTAGGCTGATGTGAGGTCTGATGGGGGCACAGTAGGCTGATCTGAGGTCTGATGGGGCACAATACGCTAATCTGAGGTCTGATGGGGGCACAGTAGGCTGATGTGAGGTCTGATGGGGCACAATACGCTAATCTGAGGTCTGATGGGGGCACAGTAGGCTGATGTGAGGTCTGATGGGGCACAATACGCTGATCTGAGGTCTGATGGGGGCACAGTACGCTGATCTGAGGTCTGATGGGGCACAGTACGCTGATCTGAGGTCTGATGGGGGCACAGTGGGCTGATCTGAGGTCTGATGGGGGCACAATACGCTGATCTGAGGTCTGATGGGGGCACAGTAGGCTGATGTGAGGTCTGATGGGGGCACAGTAGGCTGATGTGAGGTCTGATGGGGCACAATACGCTAATCTGAGGTCTGATGGGGGCACAGTAGGCTGATGTGAGGTCTGATGGGGCACAATACGCTAATCTGAGGTCTGATGGGGCACAGTAGGCTGATGTGAGTCTGATCCGCTGATCTGAGGTCTGATGGGGCACAGTACGCTGATCTGAGGTCTGATGGGGCACAGTACGCTGATCTGAGGTCTGATGGGGGCACAGTACGCTGATCTGAGGTCTGATGGGGCACAGTGGGCTGATCTGAGGTCTGATGGGGGCACAGTACGCTGATCTGAGGTCTGATGGGGGCACAGTAGGCTGATGTGAGGTCTGATGGGGGCACAGTACGCTGATCTGAGGTCTGATGGGGGCACAGTACGCTAATCTGAGGTCTGATGGGGGCACAGTAGGCTGATGTGAGGTCTGATGGGGCACAATACGCTAATCTGAGGTCTGATAGGGGCACAGTAGGCTGATGTGAGGTCTGATGGGGCACAATATGCTAATCTGAGGTCTGATGGGGGCACAATACGCTGATCTGAGGACTGATGGGGGCACAATACGCTGATCTGAGGTCTGATGGGGGCACATTCTGCTGATCTGAGGTCTGATGGGGGCAGGGGAGTGATGTAAAAACTGGGGACACGTTTCCTTTAACATAGGAGTCCCCTTGTTTTTTACTCCTATTAATCCTATATTTTCCTGCATTATGTGGTAGAGTATTTAGACTAGGGTATGTAGAAAGTCTATTGTACTGTACTTAGCAGCATAGACGATCTTGCAGTTTATATAGTCATCTTTCTAATACAATATTATAACCACAACTAGTAGTATGTGCCTGTGAAGTTGGAAACGTGCGTTTGGGAAGCCAATAAGTGGGGGGCCCACTCAAGTATTTTCGCCCCCCCTGTGCTGAACCTCTAGCTACGCCTCTGCTTTCATGGAAGAGGGATCCAAAGAAAACGGCTCTCGTGTCCTCACCACAAAATTCAATGAGGCCTGGTGCCTTTTGGAAACTAGTACTGTGGACCGATGAGGTTAAACTACAACTCTGAGGCCATAATGAGCAAAAGTATGTTTGGAGAAAAATGGGCAGAGAATTTCATGAAAAGAATACCTCTCCAACCATTGAGCATGGGGTTGTGTTGCAGCCAATGGCACGGGGAACATTTCACGGGTAGCAGGAAGAATGGATTCAATGAAGTTCCAGTAAATTCTGGAAGCAAACATAACACCAATTTTAAAAAAGCTGAACTTTAAAAGAGGATGGCCTCTATAAATGGATAATAATCCTAAACACTCCTCAAAATCCACAAAAGACTACATCAAAAGGCTCAAACTGAAGGTTTTACCAGTCTCCTGATCTGAATATCACTTAATATCTGTTGATAGACCTCAAAAGAGCAGTGCATGCAAGACAGCCCAGGAACCTTGCAGAACTGGAATAGTTTTGCAAGTAAGAATGTATGAAAATCTCTCAAACAAGAATTGAAAGTTTCTTCTGGCTACAAAAAGCATTTACTAGTGGTGATACTTGACAAACGGGGTGCTACTAGGCATAACCATGGCCTACAAAATATAGTGTTTAAGGCCTAGAAAAAAGATTCCAAAATTCCAGAATTTCTAATAGTTGGCTCTTTGGTATACCTGCTTTTGTATCCACATATAGTTGTTTATAGCCGTATATTTGGCTGACAGTGGATATATTAACACCTTGACGACCTAGGACGAGAATGCTCGTCCTAATATGGCGTTACTTAACGCCCTAGGACGAGCATTCTCGTCCTAATGTTAAGGTGCTGCTGCTGCCCGCTGCCGCAATCTGCAGCAGGGGCCCGGCTGATACTAACAGCCGGGCCTCTGCTGTATCCGCCAGCATTGGTGATTACACCGATGCCGGCGGATTAACCCCTTGTATGCCGCGGTCACGCTGACCACGGCATACAAGGCAATTGCGGCAGCTTTTAAAGCCATCGGGTCCCCGTGAGGCGGTGGCGGGGGGCCCGATGGCTGAGATGGAAGCCCCGATGCCTTGCCCAGAGGCATCGGGACTCCCATCTACGGAAGCCCAGGAGACCCAGCCACAGCGCTGGGTCTCCTAGGCAACGGTCAGCGTCTCACAGTGTGAGACGCTGACAGTTGAATGCAGCACAATACAGATGTATTGTGCTGCATTCAATCAGGGATCAGACCCTGAAATGTTAAAGTCCCTTACTGGGACATAAGTGAAATGTTAAAAAAAAAGTTAAATAAAAGTGTTTTAACAAAAAAAAATAAAAAAATAATAATAAAGTTTCAATAAAAAAAAATCTCCTTCCCCATAAAGAAACACATAAAAATAGAAAAAAAAATACATATTAGGTATCGCCACGTCTGTAAAAACCTGCTTTATTAAAATATCACATGATCCAGCCCGCCCGATCAACACCGTAAAAAATAAAAAATAAAAAATAAAGTGTCTAAAAAAAGTCATTTTTTGTCACATTTCATCACAAAAAATATAATACCATGCGATCAAAAAAGCGTATGCCCTCAAAAATAGCACCAATCTAACCGTCATCTCATCCAGCAAAAAATGAGCTCCTACCCGAGACAATCGCCCAAAAAATAAAAAAACTACAGCTCTCTGACTATGGAGACCCTAAAACATGATTTTTTTTGTTTCAAAAATGATATTATTGTGTAAAAGTTAAAAAAATAAAAATAAGTATACATGTTAGGTATCGCCACGTCCGTAAAAACCTGCGCTACAAAAATATAGCATGATCTCTCCCCTCAGGTGAACACTGTAAAAAATAAAAAATAAAAACTGTCTAAAAAAAGCCATTTTTTGTCACATTTCATCACAAAAAATGTAATACCAAGCGATCAAAAAAGCGTATTCCCCGTCAAAATATTACCAATCTAATCGTCATCTCATCCCACAAAAAATTAGCCCCTACCTGAGACAATCGCCCAAAAAATAAAAAAACTACAGCTCTCTGACTATGGAGACACTGAAACATGATTTTTTTTGTTTCAAAAAGGATATTATTGTGTAAAACTTAAATAAATAAAAATAAGTATACATGTTAGGTATCGCCACGTCCGTAAAAACCTGCTCTACAAAAATATAGCATGATCTCTCCCCTCAGGTGAACACTGTAAAAAATAAAAAAATAAAAACTGTCTAAAAAAATCAATTTTTTGTCACATTTCATCACAAAAAATGTAATACCAAGTGATCAAAAAAGCGTATGCCCCAAAAAATAGTACCAATCTAATCGTCATCTTATCCCGTAAAAAATGAGCCCCTACCTGAGACAATCGTCCAAAAAATAAAAAAATTACAGCTCTCTGACTATGGAGACACTAAAATGTGATTTTTTTGTGCTTCAAAAATATTGTGTAAAACTTAAATAAATAAAAAAAAGTATACATATTAGATATTGCCGCGTCTGTAATGACCTGCTCTATAAAAATATCACACGATCTAACCTGTCAGATGAATGTTGTAAATAACAAAAAATAAAAACAATGCCAAAACTGCTAGTTTTTGTTACCTTGCCTCACAAAAAGTGTAATATAGAGCTACCAAAAATCATATGTACCCTAAAATGGCACTAACAAAACTGCCAACTTATCCCGTAGTTTCCAAAATGGGGTCAGTTTTTTGGAGTTTCCTACTCTAGGGGTGCATCAAATGTGACATGGCAACTTAAACTTTTTCCAGTGAAATCTGCCCTGGCGTTCCTTTCCTTCTGCGCCCTGCCGTGTGCCTGTACAGCAGTTTACGATGACAAATGGGGCATTTCTGTAAACTACAGAATCAGGGTAATAATTACTGAGTTTTGTTTGGCAGTTAACCCTTGCTTTATTCTCAGAATAAAATGATTCATATGGAAAATCTGTCAAAAAAGTGAAATTCGGAAATTTTGGCTACATTTTCCTTTAATTCTTGGAACACCTAAAGGGTTAATAACGTTTGTAAAATCAGTTTTGAATACCTTGAGGGGTGTAGTTTCTAAAATGGGGTCATTTTTGGGTGGTTTCTATGATGGAAGCCTCACAAAGTGACTTCAAACCTGAACTGGTCCTTAAAAAGTGGGTTTTGGAAATTTAGTGAAAAATTTCAATATTTGCTTCTAAATTTCTAAGCCTTCTAACGTCCCAAAAAAATAAAATGTAATTTTCAGAGTGATCCAAACCTGAAGTAGACAAATGGGGAATGTAAAGTCATAACTATTTTTGGAGACATTACTATATATTTTAAAAGTAGAGAAATTGACATTTGGAAATTTGCAAATTTTTCTAAATTTTTGGTAAATTTGGTATTTTTTTTATAAATAAGAATGAAATATTTTGACTCAAATTTACCACTGTCACGAAGTACAATATGTGACGAGAAAACAATCTCAGAATGGCCTGGATAAGTAAAAGCGTTCTAAAGTTATCACCACATAAAGTAAGACATGTCAAATTTTTATTCTCTGACCTGTTAGAAAGGTGCATGATATAATCCGTAGTGATTGTCATTTTCTTATCAGTGACTGTTTCTGTGAGTAAAAACCTTTCTTCTTATTGTAGCTGGGTCATGTGACCAACTCCCTGACCTCCAACTGACCCAGGACAGCAAGCCAGTAACTGCTCTATTCATTCCTATGGGAGCCTCACTTTCATCACTTTCACTTTCTCTAAGGAATACATAGAAAATTAGACTTCCTGTCCACACATAAGTCTATGTGTGAGTTGGTGAGTCTAATTGCTGGTCACATGACACAGATAAAAAACTTCAGGATGATAGAAGTCAAAAATCCAGACACTGGTAAGAAAATGACATTCACTGCAGATTACATTATGTACATTTCTAGCAGGACACGGAATAAAATTTTTGTCGGGAGTTCTTCTTTAAGGTGAAAAATGGCTGGGTCCTTAAGGTGTTAATGTTCTGCTTAGGAGTGTTAATGTTTATTCGATTATTGCTGCTATGATCTTTTTAAGTTTCTCCCTCAAATAAAATTCTGATGTCCTCTTGTCTGATGTGGATTCCTCCATTTTAACTTGTTTATTAGAGATGAGCGAGCACTAAAATGCTCGGGTGCTTGTTATTCGAGTCGAACTTTTCCCGATGCTCGGGTGCTCGTTTCGAATAACGAACCCCATTGAAGTCAATGGGAGACTCGAGCATTTTTGCAGGGGACCAAGGCTGTGCCTAGGGAAGGCTGGGTGAAAACCTGGAAACCTCAGAAAATGATGGAAACACCACGTAAATGGACAGGAAACAGCAGGGGCAGCATGCATGGATGCCTCTGAGGCTGCCTAATCCCACCATTACCCCAAATTCTCAGGCAACAGCCTGGTGGTTACCCTCATGGCAATTGTGCTCACCCAGACCAAGAAAGGCGAGGCAAATACCCATCACATGTTAGGGAAGCACCCAACTAGGTGCAACGAAGGTCCATCACCGCCTGCAGGTGACACCACTGCTCATGCTGGCACTGCTGTGTTATCCCCCTCCCCACGACGCAGGCATAAGCCTGACACATCATGGTGACAGCGTAGTGACACCAACAAGTGACCAAGTTAGATTGAGGTAGCAGTCAAATGTCTGTAGGCGAGCCTCCAAAAAATTTGTTTTGGAGTGTCCGAAGTTGACCCTCCTAAAAATTGTTTAGGAGTGTCTGTAGTTGACCCTTCTGTAAAATATTTTATTTGTTTTCCCTGTTATTAGTTAATGTACAACCCATGGCTGGCATGGTGGGAATATATAGGTTTTGCGTCACAGACGGTCCACTGCACCGTTACATTTTCTTCATCATTGCCAATTACTTTTTCACTAACTGTTGTCTGGCAATGATAAAGGGTAAGGTGAATCCACTGCGGAAGAAAAGTGTCATCCTCCTACAATTCTACACTTGCTCTCAATTGAAAAGGGGATGTTCTCACCGTGGCCTTCCTCATAGTGGCCGCTTCTGCGGACAACAGAGGTGGTGTACCTACTGAAAGCCTGACCGAACACGATGGCAGACGGGGAGACACTCCCTCACGTAAAATTGTTTAGAAGTGTCTGTAGTTGACCCTTCTGTAAAATATTTTATTTGTTTTCCCTGTTATTAGTTAATGTACAACCCATGGCTGGCATGGTGGGAATATATAGGGAAGCACCCAACTAGGTGCAACGAAGGTCCATCACCCATGCCCATGCTGGCACTGCTCTCCTATCCCCAGCCACACAATGCAGGCATAAGCCTGACACAGCATGGTGGTGACACCAACAAGTGACCAAGTTAGATGAGGTAGCAGGTGAGCCACCAAAAAATTTAGCCAGACGCAGCATGGCGGTGACAACAGAGTGACCGAGTTAGACTGAGGTAGCAGGAGGTGAAGCATCCTCCAAGTGGGCAGTACATGAGTGGCCCCAGGGTCAGACTTGGTCAGAGTATGTGAAATGTTCAGGGTGGCCGAACGCCGGGCTCGACGGCGGACCCGTTTCGGGTTATCGATTGTCGAAATGTTGGCTGACATCAAGTTTAGTATCTGTTCTTATCAGTTGCTGTGGCTGTTGGTGGTAAAGTGGTGAGCATAGCTGCTTCCCAAGCAGTTGACCCGGGTTAGATTCCCGTCTATCGCAGGAGGCAATTAAAAGAAGAACCAAAAAAAATCAGTACAATATCTAATACGTCCCCTACCCGGGTAAATTGTTTGGAAAGAGGGCCTGTAGGTGGGGGGCAGGCTGGGGGGAAGGAGGTTGAGCTGGAAGAGCCAGAGGAGTGCCCCCTGGGCTAGCGTGTGTGGTGGTGACAACAGCCAGATGTAGTTAGAATGACGACGCAGGACCCCAACTTAAAAATTTAGCATCAACCGGTACAATTGTAAATTATGAGCTCGATCAAGTGTGGCATGTGTTCTATGTATTCTTCTCAGTTTAATACCGTATATGGCAGCTATCCGGAAAAATAGTTTGGAGAGAGAGAAAGATAGGAAAAAGACGTAAATTGTTTGGAGAGAGGGCCTGTAGGTGGACCTCTGGAAAAATTGTTTGGAGAGAGGGCCTGTAGGTGGACCTCTGGAAAAATTGTTTGGAGAGAGGGCCTGTAGGTGGACCTCGGGAAAAATTGTTTGGAGAGAGGGCCTGTAGGTGGACCTCTGGAAAAATTGTTTGGAGAGAGGGCCTGTAGGTGGACCTCCAGAAAAATTATTTAGAGAGAGGGCCTGTAGGTGGACCTCCTGAAAAATTATTTAGAGAGAGGGCCTGTAGGTGGACCTCCGGAAAAATTGTTTGGAGAAAGGGCCTGTAGGTGGACCTCCAGAAAAATTGTTTGGAGAGAGGGCCTGTAGGTGGACCTCCAGAAAAATTATTTAGAGAGAGGGCCTGTAGGTTGACCTCTGGAAAAATTGTTTGAAGAGAGGGCCTGTAAGGGGCCCTCCTGAAAAATTGTGGTAAAAGAGTGCCAGTTGGACCTCTAAAAAATGGCGTTTTTTTGGTCAGCGTTAGGCAAAGACGACAAGGAGGAGGAGGAGGAGTAGAGAAGAGGAATCGGATACATAAGTTATTTAAATCTTTAGCTGCTTTCCCCCGGAGGAGATTTGAATTCCGGTGAAATCCAGGCTTTGTTCATTTTAATAAGCGTCAGCCTGTCAGCGCTGTCAGTTGACAGGCATGTACGCTTATCGGTGATGACGCCACCAGCTGCACTGAATACTCGCTCTGACAGCACGCTAGCGGCAGGGCAGGCCAGCACCTCCAAGGCGTACAGCGCCAGTTCAGGCCACGTGTCCAGCTTTGAAACCCAGTAGTTGTATGGAGCAGAGTGATCACGCAGGACATTGGTATGGTCAGCTAGGTACTCCCTCACCATCTTTCTGTACAGCTCCCCCCTACTCTGCCTAGACTGGGGACAGGTGACAGTGTCTTGCTGGGGTGACATAAAACTGGCAAAGGCCTTGGAGAGCGTTCCCCTGCCAGTGCTGGACAAGCTGCCTGCTCGCCTCCTCTCCCCCGCTACTTGGCCCACAGAACCATGCCCTCTGCCGCTAGCGGCGTCAGATGGGAAGGATTGTTTCAGCTTGTGCACCAGGGCCTGTTGATATCTATTCACTCTCAGACTCCTTTCCTCTGCAGGGATGAGAGTGGAAAGGTTCTGCTTGTACCGTGGGTCCAGGAGAGTGAACACCCAGTAATCGGTGTTTGAAAAAATGCTTCTAACACGAGGGTCACGGGATAGGCAGCCTAACATGAAGTCTGCCATGTGCGCCAGAGTCCCAACACGCAAGAATTCCCTCTCCTCAATGGCCTGACTCTCATAGAAACATAGAAACATAGAAGATTGATGGCAGTAAAAGACCACCTGGTCCATCTAATCTGCCCTTTTATTATCCTTTTATTGTTATCTTAGGATAGATACATGTTTATCCCAGGCATGTTTAAATTCAGTTACTGTGGATTTATCAACCACCTCTGCTGGAAGTTTGTTCCAGGCTTCTACTACTCTTTCAGTGAAGTAATATTTTCTAATGTTGTTCTTGATTTTTTCCCCCATTTCCTCCTCCTCCTCCTCCTCTTCAGCCCATACACGCTCAAGAGTTAAGAAGGACTTAGCACTGGTACCCTCTTCTGTCTCGCCGACATTCTCCTCCTCTTCCTCCTCATCCTCATCCCCCTCCTCCGATACGCGCTGAGAAACAGACCAGAGGGTGCTCTGGCTATCAAGCGACATATCTTCCTCCACCGTCTCTTGTAGCAAGCGCAAAGCATCCGACTTCATGCTGAGCAGTGAGTTTTTCAACAGGCAAAGCAGCGGGATGGTGAGGCTGATAATGGCGGCATCGCCGCTAACCATCTGTGTTGACTCCTCAAAGTTGCTCAACACCTGGCAGATATCAAACATCCACGTCCACTCCTCATTGTAGACTTGAGGAATCTGACTGACCTGACTACCAGTTCTGGTGGAAGTTGACATCTGGCAGTCTACAATCGCTCTGCGCTGCTGGTAAACTCTGGATAACATGTTTAATGTGGAATTCCATCTCGTGGGCACGTCGCACAACAGTCGGTGAGCGGGCAGTTGTAGGCGGCGCTGCGCTGCCCTGAGAGTGGCAGCATCTGTGGTCGGCTTGCGGAAATGCGCACAGATGCGGCGCACCTTGGTGAGCAAATCAGACAGATTGGGGTATGTCTTGAGGAACCGCTGAACTATTAGTTTGAACACGTGGGCCAGACATGGCACATGTGTCAGTCTGCCGAGTTGCAGAGCCGCCACCAGGTTACGCCCATTGTCACACACAACCATGCCTGGCTTGAGGTTCAGCGGTGCCAGCCACACATCGGTCTGCGCCGTGATGCCCTGTAACAGCTCTTGGGCGGTGTGCCTTTTGTCACCTAAGCTCAGCAGTTTGAGCACCGCCTGCTGGCGCTTACCCACGGCACTGCTGCTGCGCCTAGAGCTACCGACTGAAGGCGCCGTGCCCACGGATGGTAATTCGGTGGAGGAGGCATAGTACGTCTGAGAGACCGTGACCGAGGTAGGCCCTGCAATCCTCGGTGTGGGCAGTACATGAGCGGCCCCAGTCTCGATCCCAGCCTCCACCAAGTTAACCCAATGTGCCGTCAGTGAGATATAGTGTCCCTGCCCGGCAGCACTTGTCCACGTGTCCGTGGTTAGGTGGACCTTCTCAGAAACAGCGTTGGTCAGGGCACGGATGATGTTCTCTGACACGTGCTGGTGTAGGGCTGGGACGGCACATCCGGAAAAATAGTGGCGGCTGGGGACCGAATACCGAGGGGCAGCCACCGCCATGAGATTGCGAAAGGCCTCGGTCTCTACCAGCCTATAGGGCAGCATCTCCAGGCTAAGCAATTTGGAGATGTGGACGTTGAGGGCTTGGGCATGTGGGTGGGTGAAACTGTATTTCCTCTTGTGCTCCCGCGTTTGCTGTAAAGACAGCTGAACGCTGCGCTGGGACACATTGGTGGACACTGTGGAGGATCGTGGAGGCGATGGTGTGGTTTTCCGGCGGGAGGCGCTCGTGCCGGGGTCCTGGGCAGGGGGTTGACTAGCAGAGGCAGCGAGTGACGCAGGGGGTTGACTAGCAGAGGCAGCAAGTGACACAGGGGAAGGAGCAGTGGTGTGACCCGCAGGAGGTGGTGAACGGCCTTGGTTCCATTGAGTGGGGTGTTTAGCACTCATATGCCTGCACATGCTGGTGGTGGTTAGGCTAGTAGTGGTGGCACCCCTGCTGATCCTGGTGTGGCACAGATTGCACACAACAGTCCGTCGGTCATCCTCACTTTCTTTAAAGAACCTCCAGACTTGCGAACATCTAGGCCTCGCTACGGGAGCTTCACTACGTGAAACAGTTGCTGCTGATGCACCAGCTCAGGCTCTGCTTCTCCCTCTGGCCACACCACTGCCTCTTCCAACCTGTTCAGGTGATGCACTCGCCTCCGCCTCAGAAGCACTGTCTTCACTCGGCTTATCAACCCAGCTTGGGTCAGTCACCTCGTCATCCTCCGATTCCTCAGTCTGCTCCCCCTCAGTCTGCTCCCCCCTCGGACTTCCTGCCCTGACAACAACTTCACCACTGTCTGACAACCGTGTCTCCTCATCGTCCAACACCTCTTTACAAACTTCTTCCACTAAGTCAACATTGTCATCATCATCATCACCCACAGACTGTGACAGTTGGAAAACTTGGGCATCGGGAACGAGGTCAGCAGCAACCTGAGAAGTGGTTTGTGACTCTTGGAAGGGTCCAGAAAACAGTTCCTGAGAGTATGCCGGATCGCATTCCAAATTTTCCTGGGAGGGGGCAGACTGGGG